>OX637408.1:19610420-20147920 GCA_951799425.1 Ilex aquifolium | reverse complement strand
TCTGCCTTCCAAGCTCCATGCGAGAGTCTCTGCACTGTCTTGCCAACTCTTTCTCTTCGTCTTTCTTCTTCTGTTTTACAGTTTTTCCTTCCAGAAAAAATTATAGTTTTTAAGCAAATACTTCATAAATTAGAAATCACAGAGAATTCACTATGATTTCCTCGGTTTCAAATGCATAATAACAAGAGGAAATACGAAAAGATGGGAAATCAGATTCAGTGGTGCCTCTGGACATGCTGATTACTGTTTCCCAGTGGATTCTTATGTTCTCTCCTCTTGCTAGCTTGCTCGGTTTCAAATCGGCACACGTTAGCACATAGTTATTCTTTGGTGGAGAGGTTATTCACTTTCAGATTCAGTGGTGCACATAATGATGATTTATTTGCTTTAAGCACACCGAGGAGAGGCTGCTGGGTTTTGGAGGGTGAAACCCTCTAGGATTTCTAGGTTTTTAAGTAGTTTTTAAGAAATCAGAAGTTACCGAAATCAAAGAATGCAAGGGCTTGTTTGGTTTGCGTTTCAAAAACAGGTATTCGAAAACAGTTTTTGAGAAGAGTTTTGAGAAAATAGTTTTGATATTTTTTGAGATAAAAAACTTGTTTGGTTAGATGATTTCAAAAACAATTTTACAGAACAGAAAATAGTAAAACCTGTTTGGACAGCATAAATATATGTTTGAACAACAATTCAAACATTAATAAAAAAATATAAAAAAATTAATTTTAGATTGATAATTTCAGAAAAAAAAATTTTAATAAACCAAACTTTAAAATATAATATATATTATATAATATTTATATATTATATTATATTATATTATAATATTTATATATTATTTAATATTTACATATTATATTATAATATTTATATATTATATAATATATTATATTATAATATTCTATTGTATTATATAATATTTATATATTTTATTTTATTTATTTATTTATATTATAATATAATATATTATATATTATATAATAATATAATAGAATATATAATATATTATATAATAATAGAATAGAATATATAATATATTATATAATAATATCTATTATATATATATATATATATATATATATATATATATATATATATATTATATTATATATTATGAGAGGAAGAAGTAAAAAAAAAAAAAGAATGAAGAAATTTGCTGCTAAGGAGACTCGAATGGCAGACCTCATTAAAGTCCAAAATTGTTCTCCTTGTTTTCAAAATTTTCAAAGAAAACTATAAAAACAAGCTAGACTTGTTTTCTGTTTTTGTGTCTTAAATCCCATTTTTTTCGAAAATTTTGAAAATTTTGAGAACAAAAAAACTATTTTGCAGATGCTAACCAAACACGCCCCAAGTTTTTATGTCACGTGGCTAACATGGACCACATGGCATCGCTTGCTTGATGCCCTTAATTTCATTTGATTACTAAAGAGTGAGATGGTGCATACCAAAAGTTGCCAATTTTTTAATCATAAAGCTTTGAGATTTATTATTGTTTCAGTATTTATTGTTTTATTTCTTAATAGTATAATGATTTATTATCATTATTTCGTGTTTTCTTCATTGTTTCAGCGGTCAATGGGGGTATTATCACTGCTCAGTCAAGATGAGCACTGCTAAATTATGTTGATCCATCTATAGCGCGGGCAATCCCACATCGGGATTGTTTTGGGTGTGTATGTTATTTAAATATCTTTACTTGTCATTCCCCTTCTAAGGGGTTGTGTTCAAAAAAACTGAAAAAGCCTTTCGGGTCACATTATGCGGGCGTTTCGGTGTTGGGCTGGAATCTCACACTTTGGACCAAAGGCCCTGCGGTTATGGTAATCCACCGGGGTGTCGGGGGACTGGGCAATCCCACATCGGGATTGCTTTGGGTGTGTGTGTTATTTAAATATCTTCACTTACACTTCCCCTTATAAGAGGTTGTATAAGTGTTGTGTTCAAAAAAATCTATAGCGCGGATTGTTTTGTCCACTATCGCAATTTGGGAGGACTTTTCAGGATTTTGGAACAATTCATTGACAAAGGTTGTTTTAATCATTTTTAAGTGTTCAGTGGCTCTAATGGCTAGGTGTTTTCCTTTCTTAATGTTTTTCATACCTTTTCTTCTTCTTTTTTTTTCTCCGACTTTTTGCTTGACAATGATTATTGGTTGCTCCTTCGATTATATGGTTTTGTTTATGATATAATTGCTTTGGTGTTTATCCCAATACTTGAATTGTTCGATGAAGGTTTAAAAGTCATTCTGGAAATGGTGTGTTACAGTGAGTAGGTTTGATCAGACATTAGGAAATGGGTATTTCAAGGAAACATGATTTCAAGCAAGGGCAAAATTAGACTCTAGGAACTTCTTTTTTCAATATTTGGTTTTTGGGGCAGCCACCTTGGTTATGCAACAACGACCTAAACTATTAGCTAGGCGATTTTTTTTTTTTTTGATGTCCGTCATGACTAAAACTGTTGTTAAGATACACTTAACATTAAACTGTAATGTGTTCAACATTAGTACTTGGAACTTTTTAGCTTGCCAAAGACAATGGCACACTACCCTTGAGCCACTGACCTACATTTTGTTTTATAATTTTTACCCATTGAAAAGCTTATATTGATTGTTTTTTGCCGATCCTTGTGTGCTTTTCAATCCTCACCTATTGTGTTTTAAGTTTATATTGAGTTGACACTTCAATTTTCAGAATCCTATTCAAATAAGTCAATTACATAGCGATTTATCTTCCGAATGTTTCATCTAAACAATATGAACTTAGAACCACCAGATGCCATTTTCGTGGACTTTATAATCAGTTTTAAGATTTATGTTGAATAGAAATCACTGATTCAGTGGTTACAATTTTGTTCATTAACCTCAAGGCTGTGTGATGTGTGATCAAATATAAGTGCACACTCTTTGTATAAATAATCTCAAATGCTAGACTCTATGATAGGCAAAGCAATTTCATGTAATTTTTGTTTTTTTACTCTCCTTTAACTTTCAATTTTTTTTAAACTCTTTTATAAAGACTTCTAAATTCTTTCGAATTCATTTATTAGTAGTATAGTTACATACAATTTTCTATATCTATATAAAGAAATAAAATCGTATATATATTGAATTATTGTACACATATAATTATTAGATTGAATTTCATGATCAAATATATGTTATATTTTATTTTTTGGTATATAATAATATAATAATATTATAAGCAATCTAATCAATCTATTTTACTAACGGACCTTTAGTCCAATGGTACTCTTTTCAAGTCCCTCTCCCCTCTCCCTTCCCTCAGAAAAGAATAATAATAATCAATCTATTTAAAAAAATAAAAATTAATAATTTTATAATATAATTAACATGTAAATGCTTAAAAGGATAAGAGAGATACCTAAATAAATAACATATTAGATATTCAAAATCTTATAAAATAAATTAATAATTAAAATATAGATTAATTATTTGACTTCTAATTTATTATTTAATTTAATTATATATATATTTTATATTTTTTAAAAATCACACAGCCTAGAAGCCGAGTAAATATTGAATACAATGGTGATACTATGTCACCATTGATGACACCATCCAATAATCAAACCCTAAATAGGAAATGTGAACCCCACTTGGGCTTACTTGGCAGAAGGGTAGAGAGTTATTTGCTTACATGGCAGGTTAGTTATGGATTTTTGTGAAGTCCATCTACTTATTTGTTTTAGTATTATTAGTTGTTGATACAACATCATCTTGCCACATGATATCACCGTTGTAATGAATATTTTCTCCTAGAAGCCGGGCCCACCAGACTTATGTACCTTTCAAGTCAGTGTCCACATCTGTCAACTGTCTAGGCAAAAAATAACCATATATGAATAATGTTATTTGAATTTAAAATTTTAATTTAATTTATTAATTTAATGATGTGATTTCATTAAAATCGTTAGATCAATGTCAAATTCTAATGTTTGATGGTATTCACAATCAATCCAAATGTTATAATTAATTAAATTAATAAATTAGGTCAATAAATTATATTACAATAGCATTGCTCATCAAAGATTGTTTCTGAGTTGAATGGGCAAATTTTCCCAGGCATCCACAAATCTTCAGACCAGGGGTGGAGCAAAAAAATCTTTTTAGGCCGGGCACTTAATTTTTTTTTTATAATCAATAAAATTAAGATGATAAGACCAACGTTCCTTTCTGGATTTAAAAACTTATTGATAGAGTAGACATCATCAATATAATTATCAAGTTGGTCAAAAAGTGCCAAGAGAGTAACATAATATTGTAGCATTGTCGTTAATAATTTACACTAATTAATATGAGAAAAAAATAATATATGGTGTGCAAATTCAAATATAATAAAAAAAAATTATGAATTTTTATGCAAGTAATTTTTTGAAAAAAAAAAATTCAGGGGTGGGCAAGTGGACCTAAGGTAGCTCTGCCCATTCTTCAGACTCATTGTGCAATTATAAATAAAATTATATGTTTTATGTTAGACAATAAATTGAGTAACTCCCGATACCATAGTAAAATCAAGACGTGTGGATCGCCTCATCAAGTTCCCTTTGAAATAAGATCAACACAAGAAAAAGTACTTGTTATTCGTTTGTTATACTTGAATTTTTGCAAATGTAATAGATGAAGGTCCACTTGATGAGTCCTAACAAAGAGGCTTAAATTTCACGAATGAGAGTCAATTATATCAGATAGAAGTATCATTTTCTCTATTTCTTCCCCATTACAAGTTCACTAAAAAAACAACTCATCAAATATTACTCAACTCTCGTTTTCCATTTTTTTTTTTTTTTTTTGAAAAAAATGTGTGGGTAATTAAGAACTCCTTAGCGTGCGCACACATGCAATGGTGTTTGGCCCTTTGAGATGAAATTAGCAAAGCTATAAAAGGGCAAAAATGTTATTACATAGATTCCATTGTTGAAGTGCTGTGGGATTTTGGTTGTATTTCATTGTCAAATTGTGAAGTGGGTGGGACTGTATATGCGCATGGCCTTTTTTTTTTTTTTGGGGGGGGGGGGGGGGGGGGGGGGGGAGATGGGGAATTGATACAAGTGTCAATGATAAGATTGGGTAAAGTTTTTAGTTTTTTTATATAGATTGGGTAAAGTTTGCTAATTTTTTTTCTAACTATTTGTTTTTTTTGTGTTTTGGGTAATTTTATTACTAATGTTGTTTGCAATTTTTTTTTTTTTCTTTTTCCCTTATCTTTTGTTCATTTATTCTAAGTTTAATTATACGTATAATTTTTTTTACAAGAGAGGGGACAGTGAAGTTCAAATTCGCGACCTAACGGTCCAACAACTGACTGTGGTAGGCCAACCGTTGATCCTCAAATTAATTGCAAGTATTGTAGTCCACATATCTCTTTATATAAGTATATTATCTATGCCTTAAAATGCATATATTCTGATTTTGAAAATAGTAATCAAAAGACGTTATCTATGCCCACCTAATGAGTGTTCATTTTTTCAACCTCTACTAAATCTAATTAATAGGCTATCTAGTTTGAATAAGGAATATCATTAATAACACACAATTAAACCACTGAATTCAATCAAACGAATCAGCTACATTGAACTATAAATCAAATTTTCAAAAAATTGAAAAAAAATCCAAATGAACTAACATTGCCCAACAGATCTACTTGCAACTGCCATGACAATTGATTTAAATTCTTTGTCGTCATAACTTCTTGGATGCTCCAAAAATATTCTCACGTTGCAATTAAAGCAAATCAACAAAATCAAAATTTCACTACTTCAAAAAAAAATTGATTTAACTGACATTTTTGTCATTTCGATGTCTATTTTGCACTATTAAAGTTTTCAAAAAAATATGAACATTAGTTAGAAGAAAGTGACGCAAATAATACATTAAAGGGATCAAATATTCTTGGCCCAAAAAATTCAAAAAGAAATGGGCAAAAATCCTCAAAAAAGGGACCCCATAACATGCACACAAATCCTCCCACTTTCTATTGTGACACCACCAAGACTAAATTATTTTAGTAGTTTTCACTAAAATAAAAAAGATTATTCAAATGTAAACTTGATAACGCAGCCACCTCAAAGAAAGTCTCATATTTTTCATATACCGATCTATCATAAAGATCACTACTACCTCAAGGTGTTGTGATGCTTCTATAGTCAACACAATTGTAGCAGCAGCTAATCCCATTAATTGTACAATACATCACAAACATTTGACTGGTTATCATAATATGAATTAGGGAGTTTATGGTACTGCCTAGGGAAAAAGTAGTACCGTACCGTTAAAGATGAGTGGCTGTGAATTTTAGGTCATTAAATATTATTTAAATGTGTGACTCTTTAAAAAGCTAACTGGGTTGTAACCATGGTCCAATGATCAATAAAACCAAGTCATTTTTGTTTGGCAAGAAAAAAGTTAAGCAAACTAAGTAATGAACTCTATATATTAGATAAGTTTGATATTAGAGGTCATAACAATGGAATTTGATTATGTAATTGGATGCACATCCACAAGTACCTTGATGGGTTTCTATAGCGATCGTATTGACATAAACAAATATATAATAATTTATTGCACAGCTCAATCAATTTAATTATTTTTTATTCTTTCCAAATTTTTCATGTGACAAAATCTTTTGATTTCTCTTAACACTAATTTAAGTTGTGGGTTCAAATTGGAGAGCGGTACCTCATCAGCACTTAAAGTAACCATCTTCTCCTCTATGAAGTCCGCATCCTTTGCTTTAAACCTGTTGAGAAGAGTAACAGTTGATATGGTGGACATAGGCTGTACAACCAAATCATCTGTCACCATATAGGTCATCTCCTTCACGTAGCCTCTTTTAGCGACCGGTGGAACAACATATGTCAACGGGCTGTTCATGGTGGTCCCGTCAGATGGACACTTGGCAAGGGGGTTGTCAGTCACATACCTCACCCCATAAGCTCTGGGATAGCAAACGCCACATTTGTATAGATATTTGGTAGGTAATGAGACAATTTTTGGCCACGAGAAGGCCACCTCTTCCGTCTTGCAACTTGCTAGGGTTTCGGGGATCAACACACCATCCTTCCTCACATCTGGTTGCATACAGTTCTCACTCAAATCTTCAATGCTTTTGTAAAGGTTTCCTAGGCAACCTACCATGCTTTTATTTTGAAGAAGACTCATAATAGCTCCAGCAGGCAAATAAAAAATGTCAAAGAGGAAATCTATGAAGTCCTTCCCAGCTTCAACGAGAAGGACTCTGCTGCCTTTTGTGTCAATTACAAGCTTCAGGCACATTTTCCCGATTGCCGGAGATGTTGATGCCATGGATATACTCTGAGAAAATATATGGCCTGCAACTGTTGAGTTTTACTCTGCCAGGTCAAGTCCGAATTAGGGATATATAGAGCTTTTCTGGTTCAGCTTTCAAAAACCATGCGGAATTTGAATGGACTGAGAAAATATATATGGTATGGCCTGCAACTGTTGAGTTTTCCTATGAGACCAAATATAATTTGAATGCACTGAGAAGATGTACATAGCATGTGACTGTTGAGTTTCCCTATGACAGAATTACGCTGTGCTTTAATGATTTTATTGCTGATTCCAAATGAACCAAACACCTTGCAAGACACAGATTCAGTCTCCTCCTCGCCTAAACCTACAGAACCATTTCACATATTTCACCTGACTCCTCAATCTCTTTCCCTTCTGTATCCAGCCAGAAGCCCCACTCCAGATGAGTCCATGTGCAAAAGAAGGTCAGTGCCTGTGGTGATCGTGGACTGGGGTACGGGTGGTTCGATCATGGTGTTGTTTGGTTGTCACGGTGGTTGTATTAGTGGTCGTGGTGGTTTAAGTGGGGCAATTGTGCTGGTGGTTGTGGTAGTAGGGTACTCCGGTGGTGGATGAATGGTGGTTGCAGTGGTGGTGGGTGCTCCCACTGTGGTGATTGGGTGCTGCATGGGCAGCTGTGGTACACTATTTTTATTGTTTCACCATCAAATGGATTGCTAAACAGCAATACTAATATCTATGCAACAAACATGCACAAGTAAATGCATAGGTCACATAAGGGAAGAGAAGGGAAGTTTCAATAAATCTAGGTTGCCTAAAATGGCCTCAAATCTGTTACTAATCATAGCAGTATACAAAGAGATGCAGTCAGTCGTTAAGGTTAGGAGGGTACATACATGCTGTACAATCAGTCAATTGTCATAGAGAGGGTTATTATGGATACGGATACAGATACGACGATATGACAAAATTTAAAAAAAAGATACGGGTACACCTATAAAATATATTTTTTTAAAATTTTATTATTATATTTAATGTAATAATTATGATTTATAAAGTGAATTACACATCTGTCAAAGATATATAATAATAAGAGTTAATTATAAATTGAAGATCGTTCGAATCTCAATTTAAACCTTCAAATATCAAAAATCTCAATTTGCACCCTCAAAGATATAAATTTGTATCAATGCGCACCTGAAACTAACAGCTGTCAATTTTTCGTCTAAAACTAAATGGATAAATTACACCTAGATCCCCTCATGCTTGTCACTTAATCATTTAGACCCCTCACATTTAGAATATTACTCATACACCTCCTGACATTTGTGCATGTGTAACACATAATCCCTTGTTGTTAATATCCGTTAATATTATCGATAAAAAATATGATTTCATCATAATAAAAAATTATAATTTCATACTACCTTTTATTAAATACGTATCTGACTGTATCGAACGCGTATCCATATCCAGAAAGTATCTGATACCGATACTTTGAAAGGAGCTTTTCTCTGATAAGGAACAGGAAATAGAATAAGAACTACTTCAGAAGAAGAAAAAAAAAGGAATAAACCGGCTCAACCATCTACAAGATAATAGAACAGCTATAATGTAAAAAATAAATTAATTAACTACATTTATTATCAGCTAAATACGACTGGCTCAAATAGAGGATATTCATGGACTTTAAAGTACTTTGCAGTAAGAGAAGGCACCGATATTTATTATCAAACTCTTCATATTTAGCTGTGGACAGGCAGCTATTATAGGGTTTCTTCGAGTCAACTGAAGTATACATGCATTAACATGTAAAGACAGAGATAAAGAGAAAAGTAGAGAGAGGTTAGATTTGCGACTTACAGAGGAACACAGCCGGAGGCGACCGAAGAGAGAAGTCAGACGCTTATCGGGGGAGAGTGCGGAGATGGAGAGAATGAGAACGAGAGTGAGAGAGACGCCCTGCCCTCGCCGACCTTTGAATTGACGGTGGCCTGTATTAAAGATTAGAATTTGGTGATGATTGAACAGTTTCAATGAAGGACATTATTAAGTCAATAAATTAGTCAAATTTTTATGTCTAAATAGTATTTTTTTTTTCTATTTGTTCACTTCCACTCAAATAATATTTTTCGGGCAATGCTATTAGGACTTAATTTATTGACTTAATTTGATGATCTAATTCATTATGACCTTTGACTCAATTGTGAATCCTATCAAATATTGGACTTGGTATTAATCTAATGGTTCTAAAGTAATCGTATCATTAGGTCAATAAATTATATCAGATTTTTAGGTTCAAATAACATTACTCATATTTTTATGTGCAAGCATTAACTGAAGATTTGTACCACAGAGTGAAGTGATCTAGTGGGGTGCCGGCCGAACTTTTCTCCCTGACATTGGAGATTCGAGTCTTGAAATCCACATTAGGACTCGGTGGTTAACCGCTATACTAGTCTAGTTTCGTTCCCGAGAAGAATAACGGACGCGGTCAGAGACCACATAATCCTACCAATGAAGACATATCAGAGTAATTTTTGGACGCTCTTTTTTTCACCCACCCCTTTTTTCACAAGCAAAAAAAGAAATTAAGTGAAAATTTATTGGGATGTGGACAAAGAATAAATATTAAATATAATGGTTATAATACGTCAATATTATTATGTGGTGTAACGATTTAATGATAAAATCTACAATTAAACAAAATAATTTTTACTCCTTCAAATAATCACACATGGAAGATAATAACCATCACTAAAAAGTGGACGGAGAGACCGTTTGACAACAATGAGCAAAAACTCTTCCACCTTGCTCCCAAACATCTTCGAAGTAGTCGAACTCATAAAAGCGGTAAGAAGGCATAGGTGATGTTTGATAAAATTGAAAGTTGAACACTGAAAATTGAATGCTAAAATTAAGTGCTAAATTTTTTAATTCGCAGATTGTTTGATATCAATTGAAATTTAAATATTGAATTTAATCAAACTGTTTGACAAATATAAGGAGTTGAAGTCTAAAAATTATTATTTTTCTAATTTTATCTTTCTCTTTAACCATCTCGCCGCAACTGCATTATTCTTATCACCACCATCACAATGGTGGTGGTAGGTGGTGGCGGCAACACGATGTTGGTGGTGACATAATAGTGGTGGTGGCGATAATGGTGGTTGTGGTGGTGGTGGTGGTGGTGGTGATGACAACACTGTAATGGTGGTGGTGATGACAACACTGTAATGGTGGTGGCGGCGACACAATAGTAGTGATGGTGGTGGCGATGGTGGTGGTGGTGGTACAATAGTGGTGACAATAACAGTGGTGGTAGCGGTGGCACAATGGTTGTGGTGATGGTGGTGACGACAATAGTGGTGGTGATGGTAGCGGTGGCACAATGGTAGTGGTGGGGACAACGATAGTGATGGTGATGGTGGTGGTGGCGACACAATGGTAGTAACGGTGGTGGCAATGGTAGTGGTGGCGGGGGTACAATGGTGGTGGTGGCAATGGCAATGACAGTGGTGGTGGTGTTGGTGGTGGTAGCGACAGTGATGGTGGCGGTGGCATGGTGGTGGTGGTGGTGTTGGTGATAGCAGTGGCACAATAGTGGTGGTGGCGGTGACATAATGATAGTGATGGTAGCGACGATATAATGATGGTAACAGTGGTGGTGGTGGTGGTGGTGGTGGTGGTGGTGGTGGTGGTGGTGGGGGTAATGGTGGCAATGGTTGTAGTAATGATAGTGGTGATGGCGACAATGGTAGTGATGGTGGTGGCGGTGGCACAATGGTAGTGATAGCGGCAGCGATGGTGGTGGTGATAATGGTTGTGACGGTGGCACAATAATGGTGGTGGTGGTAGTGGTGGCGGTGGTACAATAGTGGTGATAGTGTTGGTGGTGGTGGGCGATGACACAATGGTGGTGAGAGTATATTTGTCAATTATGAAAAATTGATAAAATCCTTATTGAATAATATTTTCAGTATTAAGTGATAAGTAAGTGGCTTGCAACTTAAATTTTGGCAAATTTTTAAGAAGTGCTTAAAATATTAAGTAATATAAATTTTAGGTTATTAAACGGGTTTAATTTATTAAATACTTAAAGTATTTAGTTTTAAGTCTTAAGTTGTGTTATCAAACAGTCTCTTAATAACACTATTGAATTTTTATTTTTTTTAAGTAACAAAAATTTTTAAAAAACAAAAATCCTTTGTTTTTGTACCAAAAAAATAAACTTTTAAAAAGCAAAATAAGAAAGCTAGTGTTTTTTTCCTAAAAACAAAAAAAAAATTGATTTTTTGAAACAAATAACATTTTAAATAATAATAAACACACATTAGTATATCAAAACACACATATAGACTAATTTATCTATCTATACTATTTATAAATGTCAGTATTAATAAAAAAATTAATTTTTTATTTTATCTCTAATATTTATTATAAAGTCAATGATAGTCATATATTAGTTTCCTCTAATTTTTATTTTTTATACAAATGATATCTAAATTCTTTTGAACTTTTTTACTAATAATATTTGACTTTTAATGTGATATTACTTTCATTCAATTTTTATTCCCTATACTTATCTAACTTCTAAATTCTTTTAGATTCTTTTATTAATTGTATCTGATTTTTAAATTCTTTTGAACTCATTTATTAGTAGTTCACTTACATACAATTTTTCATATCTATGTCTATATTTATATGAAGAAATAAAGTTCAATCTATATTCTATTACTCATATTTATGTCTATATTTATATGAAGAAAGAAAGTTCAATCTATATTCTATTACTCTATAGTCCAATATATGTTATAATTGATTTTTTTGGTATACAACAATATTATATTATTACAATACAAACAATCAATTTCTTTGACAAAAATTATAAAAAATTTATAATTTTAATTAGATGTGTAAATATTCAATATTGACAATTTTACAATAAGATTCATTATAAACAAAAGAGGAAATATCTCAGTAGTAGGAGAGATACCTAAACAAATAACATATTAGATACTCGAATAAGGGTAAAATAGGTCAGTAATTATGTTTGAAAATAATTAAAATAAAAATTATAGAATTTATTATTCAATTTAATGACACATATAATTTAATCTTTTTATACAAAAAAATTTATTTAAATATATTCATGTTCAACGCACGACATGCATTGTTAGTACACTAAAAAATAAACACATGCATACTAATGCACCAAAATACAAATGCACACACACTAATACTCCAAAACACATACACTAAGCTATGTAAGTGTAAGAAAGAGTGTATTTTTTTAGTGTATTAGTATGTATAAAACACATACACTAAGGTATGTGAGTGTTAGAAATAGTGTATTCACACTAATACACCAAAACACATACACTAATGTATGTGAGTGTGAGAAAGTGTGTATTTGTTCAGTGCATTAGTGTGTGTAAAACACATACACTAAGGTATGTGTGTGTGAGAAAGAATATTTTTTTAGTGTATTAGTGTGCGCGTGTGTGTGTTTGTGTAAGACTGGGTGAGAGTGTGTGTATTTTTTGTTGTATTAATATGTGTGTGCATATTTTTTTATTAAAGTAATTTTTGCTTCAAAAAATTACTTTGAAAAAGTGTTACCAAACGGAGGCACTGTTTTTTTTCTTTATCTTATCCCTTTTGGGATAAATAATTGTTGGTACAAATGCCTGCGCGCGTTCGGCAGTACTTGCACAACTCAACGATTTCGGCTTGACCTGCGCGCGTTCGGCAGTAGCCTTTGACCTCCGTCCCACATCGGGTAGGAGTCGTCCTCCCCACCCCCATATAAGCCTTCAGCCCATATGAGGTGGTACCCATCCAAGCAGATCTTTTGTTGGTACAAATGCCTGCGCGCGTTCGGCAGTACTTGCACAACTCAACGATTTCGGCTTGACCTGCGCGCGTTCGGCAGTAGCCTTTGACCTCCGTCCCACATCGGGTAGGAGTCGTCCTCCCCACCCCCATATAAGCCTTCAGCCCATATGAGGTGGTACCCATCCCAGCAGATCTGCTGGGATGGGTACCACCTTCATAGCAAGCGGACGCTTATATGGGGGTGGGGAGCACCACTCTCTTCCGATGTGGGACGAACGCGCTCCTGCTGGCGAAGAGAGGTAAAAGGCTACTGCCGAACGCGCGCAGGTCAGCCAAAATCCTTTGGCAGGGGGGGGAATCCCTACCACAAAAGGGCGCTTTTTGTTGGTACAAATGCCTGCGCGCGTTCGGCAGTACTTGCACAACTCAACGATTTCGGCTTGACCTGCGCGCGTTCGGCAGTAGCCTTTGACCTCCGTCCCACATCGGGTAGGAGTCGTCCTCCCCACCCCCATATAAGCCTTCAGCCCATATGAGGTGGTACCCATCCCAGCAGATCTGCTTGGATGGGTACCACCTCATATGGGCTGAAGGCTTATATGGGGGTGGGGAGGACGACTCCTACCCGATGTGGGACGGAGGTCAAAGGCTACTGCCGAACGCGCGCAGGTCAAGCCGAAATCGTTGAGTTGTGCAAGTACTGCCGAACGCGCGCAGGCATTTGTACCAACAATAATTATCGAGTCTTTCATTCTCCAATTTCCATTCATTGTTTTCTTTCTCCTTTTTTTTTCTTCTGTTCAAATTATACCTTAAGATTAGGAACGAGAAATGTCACAATAGCTTTAAAGCTCTGGTGTTGTTTGGTTGTCACACTTGGGGGAAGCCGGATTGGGGGATATCTCCCTTAAATCTAATGTTAGGCAAAAAAAATTCTCGACGAAATTATGAATTTGAGCCCACAATCATCATTATAAATAATCTCATATATATTCTTTTATCGAAACCCACCTATGAGACTTGATTTTTTTTTTATTTTTTTTTTACGAATAAAACTAGGAGCTCTATTTGTCCCGTTTCATTTTTCTTAGTGATTTAGACTAGAGCAACTAATTGGATGCAAGAGAATGGCTAAGGAATTTCCATTTCCAAATTTAGAATTTAGAATTAGAGCAAGTAACGTTATTAATTCACTTGTTATCTTCCTTAGTCAGCCACCATATTAGATTTTCTCACAGGGATTTCCCTTGCTAAATCAAGAAAAAATGGTTTTTTCTGTTGCAACACAAGCAAATCTGGAAACTTTTACTTACTTCAACTAGCAATTTAGAAAGCACTAGTCACAGCAAAACGCGGTTAGTTTAAGCTTGGTTTTTTTGGTCACTATTTGAGACTCTTACTAGAAAGGGCTGGTGAGATTCGAACCCGCAACCTAATTGTCCAAACACGCGATGGCCATTACCATTAGGCCAACCACTGATTCTCAATTTAAGCTTTGGTCTAAAATCATGATTTCATGACAACCTGGTCGTTCAAAGCAGTTCTCCAGAAGCAAGTCCTGTGTTGGTGTCATCATACACTCACAAAGAATGATTTGGCCAACAAAACTTTGAAGTCAATGTCAATAGATTGAATTCAAGCTACTACAGAATTTTAAGGGTGATTCTCTTCTCTGTTGTAAGGTCGTTTTTTTTCCACATCATTTGACAAGTTAGACCAGAAATAAATTCAATTACAGGAGTTAAAACCTCTTATTCTCACCATTCCTATTCCACCAACAGATCCCGGAGCAGGGTGAGCAACGTGGATCAGGACGATAACACCAAGCATGCGTTTAAATGACATTTTCTGATTGGCTCGCCAACTGTTACATCTTTTTCATTAACATCTCCAAGATGGAGATAATCACTTACCTTTCTCAAACCTCGATATGAACAAGAGTCTTGTTTCCTATGTACGACGTTTTCCTTCTTCATCTTTTAAGATACCAATAACATGAAAGATGAAATTTCATTTGAGTTATTGTGGGTACAAGTTCACAAGTAGATGTAAATTAAAACAATAATACAAACAATGTTGAACGTATACAAACAACAGTAGTGATGAATAGACACTGCCCAGGATATCAGACCATTGCCATTTGAAGAACATTAGAATTTATCTGCTGGACAGCTTAGGGATTTGTTATTTACAAAGCATGAATGTAGCTTCAGATGTATGCGATACTGACCAGGACAACAGGAGAGTTATTGCTCATAGCATGATCCTGGACCAATAGGAGGACTTCGAGCATAGAAATTTGTAACCGGAGCAGCTGGAACCCCACGCCTAGTCAAGAGGCACCGGAAGTATTGCAATCTGGGTAATGCAGTAAGCGTAATGTTTCCTGTAGATGTGGCCTTCCTATTGCTCCACAAGCGCTCTACAGAAAAGAGAGTGTATACATAGCATGCTTAAAGCTGTGGAACGGAAAGGCCAAAAGGAAGCGTGGGAGAGATAAAGAGCAAAACTAATTCGGGTAACCAGCATGACTCATAACTGCAACTATGCTTAATAATGCATGACTAACAACGTCAAGAATAGGTGGAAAAACAAACGCAACTGAACAACGTCTAGCTAGTCATGTCTCTTAACAAGACGGAAGTAATACTTCTGCACAATAAACTCAAATCACATGCACTCAAAAATCCTGAAGCCTAACTATTTGGGATCCGCAAAATGTATTATGTTTTCTCCAATATAAATATGCTCCAAGTGCAGCTGTATCCCTGGCAAAATTCAATGTAGTGATGTTCATAATTTAAGCACAATATAACAAGTAGTGTGTAAAATGAACCAAGCCACTCGAGATTGCCTCACATTCAGTTTGTATGGAGCTCCATCAAGCTCGTTTGTTAGAAAACATGAGCTGGGTACAAGCTGACATTGAGCTCGTTTATGAGCTGAGTATGAGCACAGCCAAGTGCTCAATCAGCTAGGTTCGCAAGCCTATGAGATGTGGCCACTTGTTGGTCAAAGGCGTTGAGTACCAATTTGTTTTTTTGTTCAGAGAGGCATTCCACTACCAGCATTTATCTACCAAAAGTCACTCGACAATGATATCTCCTGGTTTTGTAAAAGGTAAACCAATTTCTTAATACATATCTGACCTCGGTATCTTAATGGACGTTAACTATGAACTGCCAGTCACATCAGCCAAATAGTTTACTATTAAATTTTATGTCCCCTTTTGATGTGACAATTATTTGAGATGAAAATATCTTTCAACCTTTAGCTTGAATGCCCCAAGTAACTTTGCCTGGTTTTGTAACGACAGACAAAAGCCCCTTTCAAACAATACTCCTCCTTAGTGTCTAAGGGAATGCAGTGAAAATGCACAAAGCCTATTTTCTTCCTTGCTCCTTTACTTCCTGGTCAACCATAAATAATATGAGGGCCCTTCTTCTCCCTAGGATGCCTCTTGCATTTCTCCAATACTTCCTCCCATTTTTGGCATAAACAGAAACGTTAAGGTTTTTAGGTCATATACATCTGTTTTATACTAAATAGCCCCTGAACCATTTCTAGCATCAGCCCCATTCAACTTGAACCAAAAAGAAAACTAAACTGCATATCCTTCTAGATACCAATTCAAATTTTGAAGACCACATCACCACGTTCCTAAATCTGTAACAGGGCTTGAACATTCCAAGGACATGTGATTAGCCCATTCCTATTCTATATTGAATGTGAACAGAAAATATAAAAAAAGAAAAGAAAATTTCCCTATGATAGAAAAGAAGAAAATGTGGGATTAATAGAGAGAGAATGTCGAAAGTCTTTGCATGAATTCCTGAGAGTAATCCAACAAATTCAGCATGACACTACAGTGTCCACTTTTCTTTGGTAGTCGCCCTGGTTTATAGAACCCTAAAGCAGCAATATTATTTGAAAAAAGATACCTACCCTCAACCACTTCTCTTGCAACACAAATGATTTATATAAATACTTCAACCGTGGGCATACCTGCAGCTGCAGCAGCTCGAGGCCATATTGTTTGCTGCACATTTGAGGCATCCCCTCTCTCATCCCACATGCAAACTTCTCCTCCAAGCACAAGTTTTTGCTCAGAAGCATCATCTATTCCTTCCAGTGGCTCAGCATTGTAAACATCATCCCAAGGGACATCTACGTGATCAAGATACCAAAAACCTTGATTGCTGAAAATGCATCTAAAACCTTGTGCAACAGCTTTTGGACAAACACCACTGCCCAACCTACATGAATACATAGAATTCCTTGTGCATGAACCACACAAACTATATATTATTACCGTTCTGAAACTGCATACATGTGTTAGATTAGAAACTCACCAATTATGCACCACTGTCCGCGGATTAAGTTTTGATGCAAATGTGTTGAACGTTTCTTCCCTAAATAAGGAGAAGCCGAATGTCAGATCTTCCTACATATATTTACATACTGGGGGAATATTGAGAACATACAATTGGAGGAAGAAGACATATATAAACCTACTTTATCGTGAAATCCTTCAGTAACTTATAAAAAATTACATCTATATTGATTAGTTTCTGATAAATGATTAATGTATCTTATAAAAAAAAAAAAAACTTTCTGATTAATGTAGCCTTAAATAACATAGAACTTTTTTGTTTTCAACTTTCAACTATGCAATGTTTCTTATTTCCAGATCGGCTGTGGACCTCCCAAAAGTTCCTACAAGTTACAAGTAGGAACAACCAATAAAAGAATTCTCCTCAAGATTTTTCTTGCAAAAGAATGCAAGGCAAAAATAACAATTGTTATTTCAGCATGAATCAAGGAATACCAGTTGACAGGGGTCCAGTTCTTCGATATTGCTATTTCTTGAGCTCTGAGCACAAAATATTGATATGCATCTGTAGCAGTCATGTTGTGATCTTGAAGCCTGCATACAGAGAAGTTTTGCTTCATGTACCACATGAATCACAGATGCAGCAGTAATTATCTGAGTCTCAGAGGACCTTTTATTAGAAGAAACAAAAAAAAACCTTGACAGTTCTGCTTTTCCAGAACACGATTAAAGATACAAGGGTCACTATGAGGTTGATGAAAAGAAATCAAAGATTCCCATATTCAGCACCATGATCAAAGCCTTCAATGTTCAAGAAGGAACAACCATTCTTCAAGCTATCATTACCAAATTGCTTGACCATTTGTACAAGCAGATGGTAACAAAGATACATCACAAGATATTTGATGAATGCAATAAATTTTAGATAATGCAGCATAAATCTCCCATCCTCAATTTTATGCATCAGTCAAACTATACCAGCAGGGACAGCAGGTGATGCACGCATGAGAGAGACAAAGAATGTCAACGTAACACAAAAAACAGACCAACAACCCGATCAGCACCTCCTAATGTGGCAAGTTCATAAATTGGCTCATAGCTGAATTCTCAAGTTAAGAGACATGCAGGCTAACATTACGTCTCCTTGCATTTACAGCCTGGGAATCCATAAATTCCGTTCAATGGTGATTATAAAGTGTTAAGAGTCATTATTTGGAGGGGGATTTTTGTTACTTCTTTTCATTAACAAAAAGAAGGCTGGTCTACTCATTCTAGGGTCTTTCCCTTCTTTCTCTTTCTCCCCTCTATCTAAAAAGAAAATCACAAACTCAAGCAGACTAATAGATGTGGATAATCAGAAAAGAGGAAGCAAACAAAGCAAGGTCCAATCTGAACATGTTATCACTGCATCCAATACCCTAGGTCTAACCTAACCCTATTCTTTCCTCTTTATATTCTATGTTTCTCTCTTTTTATCCATTTAGTCTCTCTAATCACCCAAAACAACACGAATCTTGACATATGGGTAGGTGCGCAACCTGAGGAATCGCTGTCCCAGAAAAAGTCTGTTTGGGCTTTGGCTTCTTAGTCGATGGTTTAAAGAGTTTTTGTAGTTAGTCCATTGCAGAGCCTCGGTGCATAGATATGGCTTAAACCACTTGTGAGATGTCATGGGTGAGTTCATTGCTACAGAATTGGGGATTTATAGTACAAATTACAAAGCCTATGACAATGCATCATCTAATCAGAATGATATATTAACACTTGTAAATATAGGAACAACTATAGCATGACATACGATATGTCTTACGATCTTTTTTGGAACAGTAAGAAAATAATACGTATAAAAGAGTTGTATCATTTTTTAACTATGTCATACGATACGCGACACAATCTTACGTTACATTTTGATACAATACAACTGAAAAATTACAATCGCAAGACCAGTTTTTTATTTTTCACTCTATGCAAAAAAATCGATATCGTTTTGCAACACTTTTTTTTACCCTGAATAGTGAAATAGCATCGTTTCCTGTAGTATATTTTTCTTTTTCTAGTTTAATCTCAAACAAATGAAGCCGCGATCATCATTATCTTCTCCTGCAATCCTCTTCCGATTCTTCTTCTTATTTCTCTTCAACGAGGTGAAATCCTAGCTATATTTCGATTTTTGTCACAAAAACGAAGGGTTATCTCTCTTTCGATCGCCGTCATAAACATGCAACACACAAAATGACAACTGAGTTGAACATATATGTGTGTGTGTGTGTGTGTGTGTGCGCCTTGCAATACACAATAAGTTACGCATGCGAAGCATTATTTTAAAAAACGATACACGTTTTGACAACCTTCGAGTGTAATTGCATACTTTAGGAGAGAAGTATATTGAAGTTGATTGTCACTTTTTCTGATATATGGTGATCTGGAGGCAAGTTGTTATATCATTTATGATGTCAAGTGCTCAGTTCGGAGATATGCATAACACGGCTTAGGGCATAGTTTTTGGATCTTTGCCACAAGCAAGACATGATTAATATACGTACTCCACCTTGATGGGAAGTGTTAAGAGTTGTTAGTAGAGGTACTATTGTAACTTCTTATTCATTAATATATAGAGCGGGTCTACCAATTCTCGGATAATCTGATCACTCTTCTCTCTCTCTCCAAAATTTAAACATATAGAAGCTCATCATCATCTACTTCCAAAATGAACATAGGCATGCCATCTCTAGCAGATAAATGGTTCTGCAGTACAACATTCATAATACTGTAATAACCAAATATGACATAGAATACAAAATATGATTGCTCTAAGAAAGAGTAAAACCTAAACACAATATGCAAAGAATCATACAAACTGACGTCAAAGAACACAAAGAACTGACATATGTTTTGCCATCTCTTCCCTTCAACTGATAAATACACCAACTACTGTGCTGCTCAATCAATACATTAGAAGCTATGACAGCTCAGGGGTGAAAGAGCTAGCTGGCATCTAAAAGGTGGGTTGAGGTCAGAGGTTCAATTCACAGCACTAACAACCCAAATAGGTATAATTTCAACACAATCAGTGAAGGATAATTTTGTATGAAAGGTGAGGGATATACCATTGCTTCACATGCGGGGTGGAGTTCCAACAATCTGCAGACCATTTCAAAACAATAAACATCAGAATATGTGAAAGCACAAATTTAGAGTAATACGGTTCCATAGTGAAAAAGTTACATGTTTGAGAGAGAGATATGTTTACACTACACGTACACACTGAACACCAAAAATTTTAGCAAATACTTTTTATTATGTTGTCAGCAAGCAGTTGGGGTATACCTATGCATTTCCTCAATCAACTGTATAGGCTTACACAGTCAGCATATAGCAACTCTCCACTAGATGCATCACTAGTATTCTGTTTTGCCTCTCTTCACAGCTCCATTATATTATGCCCCAAAAATTAGGAAATAAAGAACTAAACAAGTTTACATAACTACCTCTCCCTTATCAAATAGCTGTGAAAAAACCTATCTACAATACTCAAGCTAGACATAGAATCCCAGAAATTTTAGACTCGTCAATAGATTAACTGTCAGGCAGAATTGATGGAATTTGCTGTTAGTCATCTTTGTCCTTTAGCACAATTCATTAACCTGAACACATATGAGATACCCTATTTTGTACTCTAAAATGTCTTAGGAATATTCTAGGAATTTTCTTGCAGTCGCCCCATGCAATGTACGAAATTTTTAATATCCCTCCACCGCCACCCCTACCCCCACCGTGGCCTATCATTATTAGAAACATATTTATTAACGTGCTAAGTAAATATTCCAAAAAAACTAAATGTGAAGTAGATAATAAAGATGATGAAAGTTTTAAAAGTAAAGTAGTTACCAAAAAGTTGGAAGTAATTACATAGGACACATGTCGGTATTCAATTGGAGGAGCCTCATACATTTCTATTAAATAATTCAAAATTAGGAGAAAATAGAATTTGAGGAGGGAAAGCTTCCCAGGTCCTCTCTCCCCTAAATTGATTTTTACAGTGCATAGTATGGAGAGCAGACCAATCTTTTAAGAAAGAAACAACACTAGCTAAATAAAACTCCAGGTCTTCAATTTTACACCTTTTTCTTGCAGAGGATCTCTGAATGTGCACATTTTTAATTATTCAAATCTAAAACCATTATTCCAGTACATTACAGACTGACAGGAATCCTGAGCTCACATCGAGAAAACAAGAGATATTCTCTCCTTTCAGTGATTAATAAAATTCAGCTTAAACATGAAAAGAGAAAGTAGAAGAGGAGGTCTTCTCAAATACAAAACCATTTGAAACTAACCTGTATTAACCTCATCACCACCTAAGTGGAAGAGCTTGAAGGGAAAAATTTTCCTCATGTCTGCAAAAGAAAAATTAATATCAAGGGAAAAAACTTAAAGCAAAGAAGCTATTCTCTACAAACACTGAAATTTCAGTCTTTTGGTAAATAAGAGAATCGCATGAATACGTTTGAAAGATAATCGTTGAATTGGTACAAGCTGTACTTTCCCATAAATGATTTAAAACTTAGGGGTGGTACCTTAGGTCAAACCTTAAATATAGGCCAAACACCAATCAACACGACCACCAAGACAAGTGTTAGGAAATAATGCTACTAAAGGAAACAGCACAACTTGGACAAGGATACCTTAAGTGGATCAATAACAACATGTATGCACCGCATATGGAATAACAGAACCAATTTGGTTACTCAAGTGATTATCTATTATCAGAGAGACTATTCCCTCACTAAACTATGATGATGAAAGGGTTGATTTCAATTTTTTCAGTCAGTCATTTAGGTATGTGATGTACAGCAATATTTTCAAATTTCAAAATCTCTACAAGCATTTATAAGCATTGAGTTAGAAATTTTCTCATTGATGAATGCATCATACCATAGGGTAGTCCATTTTTTAGATCTATGAACATTGAGCCACATAAAACGGCTGGTAATATGTGATGCTTCCAAAATTCTTAGATGTCGAATTGATCCCACAAGACATGAACACCTTTCGAATTTAAATCTTTGAATTAAAGCTTTGGACAACTCAAAAAATACCAATACAATGTCATGAATCATAACAAGCATCCTTTATGTACCAACACTAAGAGCTTTGAAATTCCACACCTAGACTGCCGGGGAAAACTTAATAACATAGACAAACCTGTCAGTATGCCAGATACCACATCAAAAGTGAAGTTTTTGGTAACATCCAGTGGCTCTCTACAGGAAGGCGAAGGCCAAAGATCTGGATATCCAGAACCCCTACAAGGAAAGCAGATCAAATTTTTACCTTGGAGGATATTGTTCAGTAAATAGTTCAAAATATGGGTTTGATTGGAAAATGAGACTGGACAATCTTTTGAAGTGTCAAAGCCTTACAGGCAGCTCAGTCTAGTTTTCCAAAAGTAAAAGGCATTTAAAAGATTGAAACAATCAATATCGCCCTTAATATATATACACGTCCATTAATATAACTACTAATCTTTATGCCTAGGCATAAGAAGATATCCTGCTTTGGGAGGCTCTTTTGTCACAAAAGCATTAACAGAAAGAGGATTATCGAAATATAAATCCTTTGAGAGATACATGCAACATCAACACTGCAACAGGCAATGACCCCTACACAACCTGAATACTCCATTGTAAAAAAATTCAAGCATGAAAAAGTTCATGCAAAGAACATCACATCATACACAATACCAAGGAGCTTGAATAAGAGAGACCAAAAAAAAGTTTTCTCCAAAAGTACTTTACCATGATTCTGCATGACCCGGGATGTCTATCTCTGCCATAACATTGATACCTGCAGATAATGATTCAACATAATCAGCTAAAAAGCATAACTCGAACTCAACGGATAACTAAATTTGTACTGATACATAACTCACTAAAGCCACAACTTGCTAAAAAACAACTAATTGACTCTACAACACACTTTGGGGTGTCACATACCTCTCATTTTGGCAAAGCTTTGTATTATTCCATATCAATAGGACATGAAACAAAAATTCCACGTTAGCATATTAAATCAGAAAAGGCATGAAATGCAGGAATGTAAAGTATAAACAGACAGCATGAGTAACCCATATTAAGGGGCTAGAAATACATCAATTAATGAAAAGCATCAAGTGGGGGAGGGTTTAAAACAATGCATCAATTTTTTTCTCTTTTTCTTTTTTTGTCTTGGCATTATGTTTTCATGTCAATCAAGTTCAAAAGAGAGATCCAGATTTTAGCATATTCAGATGGTAGAGCTACTACTCAGTAGAAAGGAAAACCATAGTGCCCCAATCCTCAGTACCAAACCACCCCTTTTGCACTGTTCCAAGATGGGAATAAAGGATCAGACTTATAACATGCTGAAAGGCAAAGAAATACACTATCCAGGACCCTCTTCTTACATGGCCACAAGATCTTTAAGAACATGAATTTGATAGAAAATTTTCTTTTACAAACTGAAGAACTAAATGGTTGCATTCCATTCTATTACTCAAAAACAGTGTGTATGGGAAATCGCAGCCTAAAAGCTATTATACATGGCATGGTTCTTTAAGTTGTTGAATCAAAACAATTTAGAAGCTACATAAATCCATGATAGAGATTAACGATGCTTCATAGTAAGAATTTTTTTTCCTTCACTTTGCCATTATTGTGATTTCCAGTATATATGAATACAACACAATTAGGCTACATTGTAGAATTACTTACCCACCAATCTTTTCCACTGAAAGCGCTCTTCAAAATATTTCCCTTCTTTTCGAAGTCAAAATTACCACTGCCCTACATCTAATCTATACTTCCAGTGCCATATATAAAATATAATTTGGTGCAAAGCTGATGAAAACTTAATTCTATGTCTATGTTAAATGAGTTAAGCATTAAAAAATCTTAATTCATAGCAACTGGATTTAGTCCGAAAGAATATTAGCAAACTTACAAAACAATCTTACAAGCATTCAAGAGTTTCAAGTAATATATAGAAGTCGTACTTAACAATATCATAAGCATCCTCAATTGTGTAGCGCTCCCACTTTGAGTACGCTCCTTTCCACAAATTTGGATACATAGGTACTTCTAGAGGAAATGACTCTTCATCTATGATGTGCCAATGAAGGACATTCTACTGAATGCAAATCTCAGAATCAGAATTACATGCAGGTTTATTAGAGAATAGAGAAGGGATTATAATCAGAAGAATACTTGCAATGAGTTCTAATGGTGAAGAGCAAGCAGGTCAAGTAGTACCAAGTAAGATATCTTACAAGTTTCGCATATGACATTGAGTCAACTATTTGCTTTATTAGAGCTACCGGTAAATAGTGCCTTGAAGTATCTGTCAAACAAGGAATATAAGATGAACATCAACAAACATACATGTCTAGGAGTATAATAAAATCAGCCAACTGAATTTCCCAATTAACAAAAGAATTGTGGCTTACCAAGCAAAAGCCCCCGATATCCAAATCTTGGCTTATCTCTAATATACCATGGCGCCTTATACAGTTGTACGGTTTTAGATCCATAATCAAAAGCACATAATTGGCTGAATGTCTGCAAATTAGAATCCAACAATAGAAGAAATGAGTGGAGAAATTGCATTTCATCATTGAAGCTTCTTTGGAAAAATAACATGTTACTTCAACATATCTCGAAGTCTATGGTTTGAAAGTAAAAGCATACTTGAGTTATCTTGGGTGCAATTCTCAGACCATGAAAATGGGCCAATAATAACTATAAATGCATAAATAATGCTTTGCAGGACTCACCGAATAAACTGTCGTCATGTTGATATAACATGGTTAAATGCTGTTGGGCATTGTCAGTTATAGACTCCTTTTAATGAAAAAAATTATGTCATCTACTAAATAAAAAAGATGGTCCTTTTCGAAAGGACCATCTTTTTGGAATACCATCCTACTCAGATGTTCACAGTTCAGCACAAGCAGCATAAGGAATCTGTGAGTCAGATCTGGAAGGGAGGGATATTAAGCAATTTGAGTCATTGAATAAACCAATATATCCGGATGCAACATGTGAGCCTCGAGTTTAGAATTCAAATCCAACAAGAACACTTATCTGATATGTATGCTGACGTGTCCGCATTGAAAAACAAATACAGTAAAGAGAAGGTAGAAGAATGTTAATACTTAATACCAATGTAGACAGTATCAAACAAGCTTGAGATAATGAGGAGGGGCTGCCCCACCTCTATTATGAAACAAACTAAAAGAAAATAAACAGCACAAAGGTGAAAAAGTGTTTTCGTGTGTGTGTATGCATGTGTGAAAGAGGCAGAGAACTGTATGAGCACATGTAAAGAAGGCAGAACACAAAATGAATAGTCCCAATTAGCACACAACTACAACCAGGCAAAGTATCTCAAATTTGTCAAACGACGTTGTACACATTGCCATGGACAATTGCTTCTTTATCCACTGAAAATAATGAGATTCTACAAGGTTGCTGATGATCCTGTTGTCAAGATACTCTACAAGAGAAGTGAGTTGATAAAAATCAAACATTCTAGTTTACTCATCACAGTCTGTGGCTAAGCAATCTAAATTAAATGGCACATTTTTGGATAGCTTAACAGACCACTTCTTTGATTTCTGGTGCATCAGTGACAGTGTCAAAGAAGGGTTAGCGACTTAGTGTTGTAACAAACTACCATCCTACAGCATCCCCCACAGCCCACAGGAGTGGTATTGGTAACTTCTGGGTTCCCATCAACATGCCCACATAGGTCATCAACACAAACATAACTATTCATTAACACTTTAAAATCGGAAAGTATTAGTTTCACATTGATTCCAATAAGAATTTCAATAATTAGGCAAAAATCCCAAATTAACTGATCCAAACAACACAAAGAAATGCTTAACAGCTTAAATTAGGAACCAACTTTGATATAAAGTTGTCAGAATTGATAATACATAGTACATTTGCATGCACGCATACTGTATGCATGAGAAGAAAGAGAAAAAAATGACATGTCTACAATTGTGTACATACTTAGGATATTTATATTGTTTATCCCACGTACTTAAACATGGGCGACAAGCTTGCCCATCCACAGAGTGATTTCTCATATAACAGAAATCCAATATAATACACAAAACCCAGCAATTAACAGTTTGTATGTTCGCTTAACATGTTTGTATCTACTTTGATCTGCCACTGTTAGTGGCCATGAATGCATCATACATACCTCTAAACCACGTACTGCACCATAAACAGAATTTGCCTGAAGAAAATATGATATCAGCAATGCTCAGCAAAACCATATAGGATGAAGAATATATTTACACAGTACACACATTTCTAGTTGCATCAATTTGAATTGATAATCTACTTATATTTCGAACAAAGAAGACACAAATCATATTTCGAACAAAGAAGCCATAAATCATATTTCGAACAAAGAAGACATAAATACGTTGCTGTTGAAGAGATTACTGACTTGTGTGCAATGCCAAATAATGAGTTGAAGAACAGTGAATGTGCACGTAATATCTTAATGATGTGATCATTGTACTGACCAGCTTAAATAACCAATTTCACAAAATACATATCAATCAAGGAAATAACAAAAGAGATTAAGTTCCTTACAGATTACCCATAAAACCCTCTCTTCATGGGTGTCCAATAAAAATCGGCCACCACATCGTCGAACAAAAGAGAAGTGGGACCAGAACAGAGAAGAGAGGACCGAGTCTCAAAATCTGGGACCTTCATCGCCCCCCTCCAACTCTTTGTCAGCAGCCCTTCCCCTCCACCTCTCATCAGTAGTCCTTTCTCACTCCCCTCTGCCATCAGCCTCCTGCTACCAACACTCTCTCCACCCCTGAAATCCCGGTCTCCCCTCTGTACCTACAACTCTCCAAGGTACTCTCTAACCCTACCTTGCCCAAACCCAACCACCCCCAACCGACCACCTCCACCTGAAATCACAACCGAGAAACCCGAAACCCAACCGCCCTTTTATGCGATATATATATAGAGTGGGGGAGAAAAAAATGTTAGTGGGGGGCTCTCAGCAGTCAATCAATAACACTTATGAACAGAAAAACTGAAGCGACAGATCTCAAGATTGAATTGTCTATAGTTTTTGCGCCTAATTTGCTTTCTATACACTTTCAACTTCTGTGAAACTGCTCTTCATGTTGGCTATGCCAATGAAAAAGGATTTCAACTAATAGTTGCTAGCAAAGACTGTAAAGACATCCTATGCCACTTGGATTTGGTGTTATTTATGCTAGTGGTGGCGCTGTTTTTGTTGATGGTGGTGGTGATGGTATGGAGGGAGGAAGGGGGGTTTCTTTTGAAAGTATAAAAGTGTAGGGAAGAGAGAGAGAGAGAGAGGTCCAAGTTTTTTTTAGACTTTCTCTCTCCATCTGCCTTTTTCCTCATTGGTGGATGATGTGGCCGATTCTGATGGGATATTCGTAAAGAAGGATATTACAGGTAATCCATAAAGAACTTAATCTCATAACAAAAATTTCCAAATCGTAGAGAGATAATGCTTTGTCATCCCTCAGTAATTTAATTTTAGCAGCACACTTGCCCTATTACACTGAAAATTATAATATAAACCTCAGGATTCTAAATTCTTAATAGAAATTGTAACAAGGATACCTAAGTATTACTGGTCTTCAGAAAGAAGATATGCATTCTAATAAACAAACACTCAAAACAGTAATCAATAATGTTTTGGTGCATAATAACACGTTAACTGGAAATTTATTTGGACATCACAATGTATCTGTCATCTGTTGCCTCTTCTAGACCAGTAGAGTTTAGAGTGGACTATGGAGCAAATGCCCCTTTTTGTGATATATAAAGAAGATGAACCTCCAAAGGAAATTTAGGCATCTGCAATTGAATATCCGGTGAAGCTAGAATAATGGTAGAATATAAAGCAGATATTCTAACTTTATCATGGGGCCGTATGTGGTGGCCAAAGTGACAGTTTTAAATGGCTCAGTGGAAGATCTTTAGGGTGGCTATTTCATGCCAAGTCCTTTTAACCAAAAGGGAAATTTTGGCGCAGGATATGGACATCACCAGTGGGCGTTAGTTTTCTCTTTTTTTCTTCTCCCAGGGCAGAAAAATCAAACACTACATTTTTGGATTGTAACCAGCTATAAAACCTTTTACCAGCGCATGTTATTGAAATCAACAAGTTTTATTATCCTTGTCATTTTTTGTGTGTACTTCTGGTCCTGTTTTTCCATCTTTTTCCTTTCAGAATAAACCACCCCCCCCCCCCCCCCAAAAAAAAAAAAAAAAACGGAGGTGGGGGCAACTACTGCATGGTATTTAGGAAAATTAGGAACACTGCTCCCCTTTTCAAAATTTCCATACACCAAAATCATCAAAGGAACAAAAAATGCGACAATTGACTTTAAGAAATGGACTGCATCTACTTCAACGTCCACTCACCACACAATTTTATTTACTGTTCATTTTAATTCAGATTAATCCTACTTCTTTTCCCTTGTAGATGAGGTTTGGAGTAAGACTAAAATATGGCCAGAATTGATAAGTTGCAATACAAAAAACCGGATAGAAGCATAGTAGCCATCCAATAACCAATAAAAAACCCTAAAATCAACACAATGTCCAAACATATAGGGGATTCTCTGTCCATATTTCTATTTTCTATGCTTAGAAGTCTAGAACAACAAACAACATAAATTTGCCAATAAAAGCTCTGGTCTCATTTACCTCAATAGTGGCCTGGCTGATGATCGAACGGCCATCATTACTCGTCACCAGCAAAGAATAGCTCTCGTCAACACCGAGTTGAAGCTGTAAACCAAAAAAAAAAAAAACTCAGAATCGCAAAAAACACCATCAACAAAATCACAGAATCCACTCAATTTCCTCAAATAATCCAAACTCACCTCTTCGTTTTTGGAATGAACAATAACTCTAAGCTTCTTAACATCATAAACAGTCTTTCCCCTTCCTCTAAAACTAGCCAACCCAGAACTATGCTCAAATATAATCTTCCTGTATCTCTGAAACGCCTCTTCAACAATAACAGAACCACTGCCATTTCCACCACCTACGAGCGAAAGATTTGGATCCACAACGAGTGTTTTGTTTCCGAAAGTGAATTCCGAAGGCAGAGGCCATAAATACACAAGAGAGTCATGGAGTTCTAAGGTTGAATTGTGCCGTAACTTCCGAGAATCAACTAGAATAGATGAGAAAATCACTGTTAGTGTACAGATGAGAGTGACGAGAGATTTAGGGTTTGAGATTGAGAGATTGATGGACATTTTTGGAGAAGGATTGTTGGGGTTGATCAGTCTTGACTTGTCATATGAAGCACTAAGTAGGTGGTGGGAGTTGAGTGTACGCAATGGGAAGGACACAATGATTTGCTGGTGGTGTGTATATTGTACCGTTAATAAAGGTGTCTAACTCACAATCACAACAGTTATTCTTATTCTTCAACGCCAAGAGCACTCGATGAAATCTTCGCCGATGGATAACCGTGTATTATTAAAAAGGTTACGCTCTCTTATCAATATACTAGTTATTGTATGTGTCTGAAAGCATAGTGTAATAAAAAATAATAAACAATAAACATATTTGTATTCATATTCAAAATCAAATCACAAGTATAGAGAAGAGATAAATGAATTTAAGCATCGATTTGTAGTGGGGGTGAGAGATGGTGGGCGACAGTGGTGGTGGTAAGAGACAATGATGGTTGTGGTGGGTGGCAATGACTGTGGTGGCTGTGATGGCGGCGGCGATGGTGGTGGCGGCAGTGGTGGTGATGGTGGCCGTGGTGGCGGCGGTCGTGGTGGTGGCTGTGGTGGCGACAATGGTGGTGGTGGTGGCGGCGGCGACAGTGGTGGGGGTAGAGGTAGTGGTGGGGCGGTTTCAAACACTATTATTTTTTTTAAAGTATTTATGAGAAATAATTTCTAAAAGTACTTTTAAAAAATCACTCCAAACACACCCTTAGGACTCTATTTTTCCTATTAGATTTAGGGTGTTAATATTAACCATTAGATTACCTTTAAAGTAAAATTTAAAGTGATATCAACCACGAATAGCAAAAGTCATTTTGTTTATCTTTTGAGATTTGAATTGTAAGCTACTTTATTATATAGATAAAGTGATTTATTTACAAATCTATTTCAAGCCCTAAAAAAAAAACTCTGATTTTATATATTAGAAATGAGTAAATATCGGGTATAACGATTATACTACCATTGTATATTTTTTTAATATTAAATAAATAAGTGGATAAAGGAACTGTATTTTTTTTTAGGGAGAATTATATTTAGATTATTGAGGTTTGTCACTTAGACTCTTGACATTTACAGTATTACCCACAAAAGTCCTAAGGTTTATCAAGCTCTTCAGGTGATAAACCATTATAGGCTGCATTATTTCTCTTACTCAGCTTTTACCCCTGTTTTTCAATTGTTGTAGCACATCACATAGCCATCAAACACAGTCATCAAATTTGATGATGCACAAAACTGGTCTCGTGTAAGATCAACAGTCGAGTATGTGAATGGGTGTAATTAATGGACAATAAATAAAGCAATCAATGGCAAAACAGTAAATATAAGCAAACATACAGATATATGGTGATTCGGTCAGGGTGACCTACTTCACTTTCGACAAACGGCAGTGATGACCAGAGGTTCTTATTGATAAATAAAGTAATCGGGAGAGAGATCCGGGAAAGTATGCTCTGGGAGAGTTACACTAGTTAGGATAGAGAAACTATGTGTGTAGGGAGGTGCAGAGAGGCAAAGCTCTATGTGTTGAGATGTGTGTTGGAAGAGATCTCTCTGCATGTGGAAAGAGCTTACAATATATAGATTTGGTGAGGCGGTAACGTGAGTAAGAGGACACTACTTCTTTGGTAAGCACAATTAAGGTAGAATTGATCTTCATGAGTGCATATTCCGATAATCTCTCTCCCATGTATTTTTATATTCTCGAACTCCTTAGATCATGGACTGGGTCATATTGATAAAGTGGGTTTGGGCTGCCTTTTAACTAACTTGGGCTTGCTTGATTAATTGGGTCTGGCCCAATTGAATTTGGGCTCATCAAAATTGATCTCACCTCCATTAAATCATGGGTTTTTTAGGTGTGGGTACAATTTTTTAGACTTATTTAGGCAAAAGTGTATGGATAAGTTGTTTATTCCATTAAGTACAATTTTTATAAAACTTTTTATGTTTAGGTACAAAATTCAAATGAATTAAAATCTTTTTTACCTAAACATCCTTCTTTAATTTATGCAGCTATCATTGACAGTTATTTTAGGAAATGAATATGTAAAGATTACATATTTATTATCTTTTAATTTTTGAATTTTGAATGAGCAGTTATGTGTGAGATTTTAGGCAGCCATTGACAGATATTTTAGGAAACAAATATGTAAAGATTACATATTTTTTATCTTTAATTTTTTGAATTTTGAATGAGCAGTTTTGTGGGATATATTCAGTAAATATTTTGTTAGATATTATGTATTGTTCGTTGTTGAGATGTAGAGAAAAAAGAACTTCTTTGTTTTTTTTTAATGGGTGTAACTGTTTTTTAATGGGTGTAACTATTTTTTTAATAGGAGTAACTATTTTTTTAATGGGTGTAACTATTTTTTTAATGGGTGTAACTGGTTTTTAATGGGTGTAACTATTGTTTTTTTAATAGGTGTAACTGTTTTTTAATATATGTAACTATTTTTATAATGGGTGTAACTGTTTTTTAATTGGTGTAACTATTTTTTTAATGGGTGTAACTGATTTTTAATGAGTGTAACTATTTTTCCGGTGAAGAAGTTGTCGGAGACGATACAAAATTACTTCATCGTAGACAGAGATTTGCAATTGTATCCACCGTCCGTTGGATTCTCAATTCGATGAATGAGAAAATCACCGACGACACGAACAGCCGCCAAGGCGCAGACCAAAACAACGATCGAACTGTCCAATCTGGTTCTTGTTCTTCTTCCAAGTCAAGTCCAACACAACCACAACCAGAATATTTGGTCACAGAAGATGAAGAGTTAAAGAGACTACTAATGCCCAATGTCACGACCTTCCTCTCCCTCTCACTCCACCTTCTGCTATTGAATCCAACTTCGTCACCTACTTCGCTCCTGGTAAAAAACCCGTATTACTCTGCTTTGCTGATCACAAAATATTGGACAAACATTCTAAAAACTCAATCTTTTGAGTTGTGTCTCATTTTGATTTTCTCTAATTTTCTCAGATTTTATGAAACCTGGACACGATCAGTATGTTCATTGGCACCCTAATGGGTATGATTGTGTTTCTCAGAGGTCTGGCATTCCAATGAAACCCATTGGCGAAGAAGATGGAAGTTGATAATTAAAACTCCTATTTTCCCTCCCATTACATGATTTTAGCCAAAAAAAAAGGATGAAATTCCATCGGTTTCCATAGTTTAACTGTTACCGATGGCAATAGCGGTATTTTTAAAAAAAATGCACTTCTACCCAAATAAGTTTTTGTTTTGTACTTTTGCCTAAATAAGTCTAAAAAATTGTACCGACTTCTAAATTCCCCTTAAATCATTCGCACATCACTATTCACAAGACTTAAACTCTTCAACTTAAGCATCTCATCTTACGCTTCAAGTTCATACATCATCATCAATAGATCTTTTTTTACTCATACAACACTTCAAATCTTAAAATTCAAAACGAATTAAAATGTGTTGACATAGACAGAACTTCACAATTCAAAAAAAAATACTTCAATTATTTAAGAATTGGAGCTGACCCGAACCCTCAAATCTCTCCAAAGGGATACAGATTTTTTTCAAAAGGCAATCTTGTTAATACTTAATTAAGAATTAATTAATTTGGCCTAATTTAATTATTCAGATTACGTTTCGAATTTCAAAGGCGATCTTAAGGAAAGAAGCATTTTTGAGAGTGATAAGGCTTTTATTAGTCTTAATTAGGAGGTTAGAGAGTCATTTCCTACCAACAACAATGATTAATTTTGTATGTGTCTATATTCTACAATTTTTTGTCCCTCTATTTGGAGGTTTGGTTCTGCTCGGGCTTGTGCTTCAATCATGCTTATTGTAATAATGAATAATTCTATACTAGATGTGTAATAGTAATCAATCATTCCATAAAAAAATTTGATCCAAGACTTACCCGACTATCCGATGTATTTTATTTTTGCGATTCATATTTAAATTCGTAAAAAATCTAAAATTCGATCCGTATAATTTAATTTAACAAATTACATCTATCTTTCAACTAAAGCTTTTCAAATAATCACTTAATTTATTCAATATTTATATACAAATATATACATATTTTAAATCAAATCATAATTAGATCGGATACAGATATATATATCAAAATTCTAATCCGTAAAATATAAGATAGCATATTCGAATTTAGGCTCGGATTATTGATAAAAAATATCAATTCATATCAGGCTAATCTAATTCAAATCCAAATTAAATTTAAATAAAAATCTAATCCATTAACCGACGTATAAATGAAACAAACATGAATTATGTAAGCCTCGGACTATTTATACCTAAACTCGTCCTTTAATTTATTCGTTTTCCATGAACCAAACGGCACCATAATGAACTTGTTTTGTAGGGTCTTCAGCTACATGTCTACATCCCAAATCCTATGAAACACACTTGGTGGGCTCAATAAACGCCTATATGTAGGATACATCCGATTGAACGCATCCCGAGTAGGTTTGCCAACGGATTGGATTTGAATTAAATTTTGATTGATCTGAATTTGAAATTGGTTTCAAAAATTTAATCTAAATTTGATATTATCATTCGACGAATTTTATTTTCGTGATACATATCCGAATCGGTTAAGAATCTGAAAATTCGATTCAATCCCAATAAATTAATTAACTAAATTTTAACAAATTACACTTAGATTTTAACTAAATTTTTTTAAATAATTACTTAATTTTTTTAATATTTATATATAAATATATAAATAATTCATATTGGATTATAATTGAATCGAATATATGTATATCCAAATTTGAGATTATAATTGAATTGAGTTTATTGGGCTTCAATCACTTGAAAAAGAAGTTAGAGATCGGAGGGGAGCTCCGAGGGGCGACTTTCCGATGCCTAAGTTAGTAAATGATTTAAAGGTATGAACTGCGTTTAGAACTCAATTCAATACTCATTTACATACAATTATATTGTCTACTAGAATAAAACTAAAAAATTAAATAAATGGTCAAATTATAATTGACACAATATCTTATGTTGTTAGTTACGTAACTAATCAATGGTCTAAGTGTAATATTTTAAACTTGAACGGTCTAAATGTTATATGTCTACAAACTTCAAAGGGTATTGTTGTAATTTATTAATAGATATACTAACGGACATTGACGGTAGGGGTCTAAGTGTTACGCGTTACAAATTTTAAGGGATCTGTGTGTAATATTTTAAATATCAAGGGTCTAAGTGATTAAGTGACAAACTTTAAGAAATTTGTGTGTAATTTTCCCAGAAATCATTTATTATGTAATTGTGGACTAAAGGACAACTTCTACTATATAATTTTTTTATACAAAGGGGTTTTTAGGTATTCTAATATATTGTAATTTTTAATCATTTGTTTCTCTTTCACTTGAAAATAATTAAAAAAAAATTATTTATTCCACTTTCCCTTTCTTCATACTAAATAAAGTGGAGAAAAATAATTTTTTTTTCCTTTAAAGAATAAAAAGTTCATCCTCTCATTTTTCTATTCCTCCAACCAAATGGACTATTAGGGTCTAACAGCAGGGATGGTGCTGGTTCAATTACATTAGTTTTTAATGGGTTATAATTGTTTTTTAAGTTAGCCGCTAGGCTATTAAAAGCCCATAAGTGCTAAGGTGTGTGGGTAGGCAATATAAACATGCATAATGGGATATCATTGTATGTGACTTTAAGCTGTCCTACTTGGACAATAAGCCAGTAGCCATAGCCTATGTCTCACTATTTTTCCATTCTACTATCAGAGTCTTACCTAACATTTCTATCAACTCAAGTTTTATGTCAACCTAGCTTTCACTATAGAATTAGGGCTTTTTGTTGTAAAGTTTGTGTCACTTGTGTTCACCTCATAAAAAACCTTGTTTTGAAGCAAAAAAAAAAATTTCGTCACGGTAATGCTGTCACAAAAAAGTTTTGAGACAGAAAATAAACCTTTTGTGACAACACTACCACCACAAAAAAAAAAAAAAAAAAAATCTTCAAAAATGCATTTTTTTTTTTTTTTGTGACGGTGAACACAACTGTCATAAAAAAATTGTCACAAAAGACCCTAATTCTTATAGTGTTTATAGCTTCTGTCCATATGTTCTTGTATTCTATTCCTACTTTGTGTTATTTTTAGTTTTTGGGCAACTGTGGTTCGAGTAAGGTTTACTCCTATTTCTCAGTGTACGTGAATCATGAGGGACACCTATGGCCTTGAGTCTGGATTAGATCTTAAAGTTGCATATGTCCGTGAGTACTTTCATGTGGGGAGACATAGTTACTTTAAGACAATAATTGCACGCCTCTTAGATTTTACATGCCAACTTTTTTCAATCTCTATATTTATACTAGGAGTAACTTGTGTCTGAAGACACGTTGCAATGTGAATAATTTTGAGAATGATATTGGTGGCCGTTGAATAAATCTATTTGAAACTGTCATATGAGTTTAAAAAAAAGAAAGGTAAGATACATTTTTAATCCTTAACGTATGAATTTAATGTCTATTTAGTTATCAATCTTTCAATTTTGTTTATTTGGTCCTTAAGATTTCTAATTTGTATTTACATGGTACAATTTCAAACGTCCGTCAAAAAATCGTGACGATTTTGATCACACGTCAATTACGTGATTCCTAATTTTGTATCTATTTAGTTTCTAAAGTTTTTAATTTGCGTCTATTTGGTCCCATGTGATTCGCGCATGACTAAAGGTGTTAACGATTTTTTGATGGATGTTTGAGATTAGACCACATCGATACAAATTAAGAACTTTAGGAACCAAATAAACACAATTAAAATATTGAAAACTAAATAGACACTACAGGCATATTTTGAGGACTAAAAGTGTAATTTAAAAAAAAATACTTAAAAAGATGTTATCAAATGATGCCTAATATTTTAAAAATCTGACCAAATGATTTTTAATTGTTATATTTGTCATTGATTTAACTGTGGATCCCAGTATTTATTATGACCCACTATCTATTTAATGGTAGTGATTTATCAAGTCAAATTTTTAAATGAAATAATAACACAACCCTTTTCTTTTTTATTTTTTTCAAAAATAAGAAGTTTCAAATCTAGTTTGTGATGAGTCCAAATTTTACTGGGCCGAGCCCAACTTATACGGACCAAGAAAGCCCAAAGAAAATCCCGTGCAGAGTTGAATAGTCCAGATTACGAAGGGCATAAGGGAAAACCCAAATTACGGAGGGCATAAAAGGAAATCAAGATTACGGCCGCAAATCAATACGAAGTCCAAAGGACCCAAGGCCATGGACCAAGCGGCGCCGCCCATGAGAGGCCGCCCTTGGCGCCGCCCATAGGGGCGCCTACCTCTGGTCTCCTCCTCCTTTGTCTCCTGATTCCAATGAAACCCACTCCAACTCAAGCCTAGTCCACTCTAACTCAAGCCTAGTCCAGCTTAGGACCTCCTCCGACCGAATAGGGACACGAGGGAGAAAATATGGGGATACGCATCGGAGATCTAATCCTACTATAACTGTACCTACCAAAGTGGTAGAATTCTACCATAACTAGGCTTACCAAAATAGTGGTGACCGCCTCAACTCACCGCCTTAGTGAACCTATATAATGTAAGCTTTCTCCACTTGGAGAGACATCTCATGTTCTACACACTACGCTTCCAGTATTTCACATACTGCACCATACACATTGCTCTCTCCCTTGCTCAAAGCACTGTAATACTCCCGAAGAATACTCTTCCGGCGACTCTTATTCATCAATAAAGAACACCAGGCCACCGCTGCGATTCCCGAAAGTGGAGTAGGTCATCTGAGACCGAACCACTGTAAATCTCTGTATTGATTCTCTGTTTACAGTTTTGATTCATTGATTGCCATTGATTTCTCGTTAATTACTCATTAATTGCATCACAATTCATACTTGACTATTGATCTTGCGCAATACCAATTTGTGCATTATCAGTTTGTATGTTAGAAAGAGTACCATATAGAAAACAAAATTTTTGGCCAATTCTTTCTAGTCGAGCTTTTCGATCAGCAATTATATCCCGGGTAGAAAGAATTACGATCTGCATGCCGACCAGAATTCTTGATAGGTGGAATCACAAAATCTACGTCAATTAAATTTAGAAAATGCTACATAACTCAAATAAAACTCAAAAATTAAAATCCAAATGATTATCGTCTCTTGGATGAGTGTGAGATGAGTGGGTCCCACTGAAAAAATTGATGGGATCCACTTATCCAAGGGATAATAAGTATTTAAGTTACAATTTTTTAGGCTTTATTTGGGTTTTGTAGCATTGCTCATAAAATTTTATCATCATTAAGGAGTTTTCTAGCATATGGGAGTGCTCTCTTTAATGAAACTTTAGCTTTAATGGGTCGTGATAAAAAATGTTAATGGTTCTATTTGGTGGATCGAGGGTGCCTTGTTTGTCAATTTATCTAGCAAACTAGTCGAGTATGAATTAAACACATTTTAGACTGTTTATTTTGTGCCTAATAAGCCTATGATGAGCTAAGCTTAATTTTATTTTCCCACCTAACAATTTTAGGTAGGATTGCATGCCCTCGTTTTACTATCGCTCAGAGATGTAGTTGTAGATACATCAGTCTTAATGGTTATTTGCTCCACCTGTTATCTCCTTCTACGACATGCTGTTGTCGTTGTCACATTTCATACGTCACTTAGTCATCTCTGCCTCGCTGTGGATCAACACCTCCAAAAGAAACGTTTCGTAAAAAGAGTTATAAAAAACCTATCTACTTTGTATCTAAAGTCCTTATTTGATTTCTTATAGTATAAAGGGTTTTGGGGTTTATTAAATACTTGAAGAATCTTTTCCATTATTGATTTAGGAATTGAAAGATAGAAATAAAATGATCTTAACACTTGATATCCACTTTATCTTGGTAGGTATACATTGCTTTCTTCCACTTTTGGAGGTCATTGCTTTCGAGAGGATAAAGTTATTAACTTAATCGCGAGACAAAGTATTATATTTAATTATGCACTAAATATTTCTTGGTAGAGCTAACAATTATAGACGGGCCTCACAAACCTAGCACTGAATCAGCATAGAATTAGTAAGTTTAGATGTAATCTTATTAAGTTCGAATGATAAACAGATGAAATGTTAGACCCGTCAAATAATTATGTCAACACGAAACCCACTAAATATGACTCATATATAATTTAAATTCAATGAGACATTATAATTAAATCGAGTATGAGTTAAAACAAATATTAACTATATAAACTTGATACCACACAATTCATTGTTAGTGTTACGAGAATTATGGATTAAGGTGGAACAAATACTTTAGCAGGAAATGCAATGGGTAATTTAAGTGATAATAGGGACGAACTGTAAACCCAGATGTCTAAGTTCGAATCTTGACAACTTTTTGGAGTCAGGTCATGAAAAACTTATCCCTCATCAATACTCTAGTCTCAGTGTAGATGGTCTGTCTTTATCTGGACTGGAGAGGAGATTAGTCGATATACGTATAAATTAACTTAAACATCTCTAAACGTTGAAAAAAAAAAAACTTTAGAAGGGAAAAAAATGTTGTTAGTCTAGCAAATAATTCCATGGGACTCACAAAAACAAATAGTTACAATACTAAAAATAATTTGGAATCCAAAATCTTATTTTGATTGATTATAAAAATAATAAAAAAAATTACAATATCAAAATTTTACTAATTATATTATGAAAATATAATTTCAAAAAATTTATTTTTCGATTCGGTAGTTGAGTCCTCAGCTTATACCCGTGGAACACACACACATCGGGACGGGAGACATCACAATATTCCCACGGAAAAGTCGTACGTTGTAGAACTCAGGGCTTTGCATTTGCCGGTGGGTTGCCCCACGAATTGCGTTGTTTGTAATACTTGTACTCGTACGCCCTTTCGGCGTATACTAACAGTCCAACTCCAACACCAGTGATCATGGAATCAGCCTAACTTCTCCCTATTCAATTGAGTAGGGCCCACCCTCATCTTTGTAAAGGACGATTAATCATGACTCAGCCCAACCTCATTCCCTATTCGGCAAAGAAATATTTATATTTTATATTTTGATATTTTCGTAATTTATATATTTTAAAATAATAAATATTTTTATTTATCATATTTTTTTTTTTAACGGAGAGGTCGAGAAGAAAGAAAAGAGAAGAGACATATAAGTGTAGATTAGTGAAATTGTCTGACATTGAGATTTGTGCAAAGAAAATTATATTTTTGAGCAACAACATAAAATTGTGATGAATTTTGTACTATTAGAACAAAATAAATAAAATTTAAATCAATCTTACTGTTGTTATATTTTTATAAGTTGAGAATTTAATTACAAGTAATATTAAATAGATAATTTTTTTAATATTATATACATATTATATTTTATAAATTTACAAAAAAAATTATTTTACCGTTCAAAATTTTGTTGTCAACTAAAATTATTTTGTTTTACAGCTCATAATTCATAAAATAATTTTTTTGTAACCAAATTTTGTATTAGCTTGTGATACAATATCAAGAAATAACTTTATGACAGGCCGAGCTACACCCCTGTTCTAGGGTAAATATTAGTCGTAACGGTGATATCACGTCATCATCATTATATAATGTCACCATTTAATAATAAACTTACAAGTGAATAAGATGAACCTCACCTGTTAGTTATTTTCACACATTGGATGGTTACCAACTGATAGAGGAATGTTTACTATAATATATGAGATCCACTTACTTTGTCACGTCTCATCCCGGTCTCCCAAAGATAAGACGCGATTAGATTTTTAATATACCTGTTTACATATATATATATATAATCTGGACAAATAAAACATTAAATAATTCCACAGGTGCAACAACACCGCCCATCACTTTAGTCATTAAGCATGATAGTAAAACATGTCTCATAACCTGTACCATATATAACATTTGTACCAATTGTTTGTTTCCCAGATTATAGACATAAACTAAAAACCCACACCCACATAGCATACATATCAACGTATGTTTGTTGAGTCTGCTACAATCATATACTATTAACTGTTATAATAGTCTCTCACAAATAACATACACAACCCAACAATTAGTCATACCGACACTCAACCTGAGTGATATCACCCTAACATTAATCAAGACTCAATCGACTGGACAGTGGACTGGTATGCATCTTCCTCTACAGTACCTGAAAAGGAGAAACTATAGGGGTGTGAGCTAAACCACGCGCTCAGTGAGTATACATGATATATATGAAATGGAAATGATAGTAATACACTGAAGTAGATAGATACTACGTAGATATACGTATCAAACAACAACATCAATCCAATTCTAGAGAATTCACAAGTCACATCACCTCCACACTACCCTCATCGGGTAATCGATCCCACACGGATCCGTGTCTCCCGAACCTCCCAGGAACACCATAGTGCTAGCACACCACTGCACGCGCCAGTGATCAGGCATCGACGCTCTTGTCTCAAACAGTGCGCTATATTCCACAATACACAATACACAGTACAAAAGATCATTCAATCACATAAACACGTAGCACATAATCCTAAAGAATTGCATTTACTATCATTTTATAATAGCATTTCCAAAACATATAAAGATATACACCCACCTCAAATACATGGATCTATGACCCTTCGGTCCTATCGGTAGATCTTTCCGGTGTTGCCGTATCTGTTCCAACATCGACTGTCTCACCTGTTCTACCTAACACATTTGTAATTACAATATCAATATGTTTATCACATATAATAATTAATCATATACTAATGCATGCAAAATGATGCACCCCAAAGTACCTCGGTAACTCCAGTTACCGCATTATCCAGTCACACATTAGCACTTTTGTTCTAGGGATCACATTTTCTCCCCAAATTTCCAAAATCACTTACATTAATCACAATTAGGATTAAGTAGGTCAAAACACATTGACCGGGGGTCCATTTTTACACATTTCGACCCCGAATTCTAAAAATTGCACTTCCGGCATTTCATGCATTTCGCACCGGACATTATACTCATTTGCATTCGAAAGTCACATTATCACATCAAACATCATTTAAAAGTGCTGCATGCAAAATTTCAGGTCATTTTGATTAAAATTCACACATGTGATAATAACATTTAGAAATCAGGGTTTCGGCGTTACCGACACCCATTTCTCACTTCTATCGTGCGTTTCTTTTAAAACAATTATACCTAAACTCACACACTCACTAAATCATGCGAATCAGCCCCCTAATTGCACCCTTAAACTCTCCCCTTCACTCCCATAATTTCGGTTCCATCCTAGCCCTCGAAAAACATACCGAACATCGCAAATGACAATTTTTCACATATTTCTCACCTTCGGTTTGATACCCATTTGGAACCTTTACTTAGCAGCCCATTAATTATACTAAATATACTTAATTACACCCATACAAAATCTTTTTTGACGTGAAACTAAATCAGCCCATAAAATTTAAACTAAAACAACTCATTAAAATTAACCAAAACAGTCCATGAAATTAAATTAAAACAGTCACTAATTTTAATAAAATAGCCCCCATATTTACGTACATACTAAAATTAATCACATAAACATGCTTAAAATTAATCCCATCTACCTTCTTCTTCTTCTCTCTCTTTCTCCTTGCTTTCGGCTCAAAGGAACACACCTATTTTTTCTTTCTTTTTGCCCCTATCTCTCTTGCTCTCCTCACTCTCGGCTTCCCAGCATAATCAGAACACACACACACACACCCTACACCTTAAAACACACACACACACACACACGGCACACTCACACACACACGCGGCACACTCACACACACACACGGCACACTTATATATATTATGCTAACACCTGGGAAGGTGTTCCATTTTAATGGGTTAATTACACTTGCTTCCCCCCAAGTTTTAAGTGATTTCAAAATTGACCCCCTAATATTTTCACACACGAAATTTCTATAAATGGGTCTCACCAATACATTATTAACGGGGTCCACCTACCCAATGCATGCTAGCACACATCATGGCTAGGGAAGATTTAATTTAATTAACCCTTTAATAATTTCACATCATTTCAATTTAGCCCACAAAATTATGTTAATATGCATGCAATGCATAATTGGGTCTCACATACTTCCTTATTATGTTCTTATTAGATAGTGATATCACGTGGCGGTAATACCGTTACCGTTACACATAATAACAAACTACCCCTATTCAATTTTATTTTACGAAGAAAAAAATTATTTAAACTTTAACACATTCTGAATTTCACTTCCAACCCACCCACCCCAAAAGAAAAAAAATCATACATAACAATCATAAAGGTAAGGGTCTCTATTGTGGTGGACTAAATATTCTCTCGCATGTACATATACCTACCCACCCCAAACCTTGTTAAGAGTTGCGCATGTAATGGGTCATCCCTTTTACATTTATCATCGGTTCAAAATTCTTAATTCTTATTATTGTTAAAAGAGCAATTCTATAGAGGTCTAATTTAAAAACTTATTTTAAAAATTTAATGCATTTTCATCATTAAATTAACAGTAATATCATCATTTGAATTTAGTGTGTTTACTAATCCAAAGATCGCATTGCGTTAGATTTTTAAATTCGATTCCGACTTAAGTACACGTAGTATCATTATTGTTAAAATCTGTCTTCGCTATAATAAATTTCGAACTCCGCCCTACTCTACTTGAAGTGACTTATTTTGTACCTAATAAGCTTATCTATCCACGAGACTTAATTTGCTTTCCCACTTAACTTCTCTAAGTACGAGCACGTTCTAATTTATAAGTTTATCGACATCGTTTTTGTTCTTTGTATTTAAAGTACTTTGTTTCATGTCCTCCACTATTGAGATTTTGGTTTATTTAAATAATTGAAGAATCTTTTCTATAATTGGTCTATGAATTAAAAGATTGAAAATAAAATGACCTTAATTTTAGATATTCACTTAATCTTGTTAGGTATAAGTTGCTTTCTTCTACAATTGGAGGTCCTTTATTGTGGGTTGGATATGATATTTTGCCTCCACACGAGGATAAAATTACTAACTTAACCCAAGGCTAAAGTTTTCATATTATGTTGGCTTAATACTCATAGATACGAATCAAGAAATCAATATAAAATTAAAACAAAATTAATTAATTTAAGTTTAGTAATAATCAGTTCAAATGATAAACGAGTAGACTGTTAGACTTGTTAGATAAATAGGTTAATATGAATAGGGGTAGTAATCCTATCGTGTTCGTGTCTAGCAATAGTCAATCATAACTTAACCCGTTTAATTAATTGTGTTGAGTTGAGCCAACCTATTTATTTTTGTGTCGTGTTCATGTTAACGCATGTAATTCGTGAATAAAAAATTTAACGCTCAAATTTAATTGTCACTTAATCGAATCTATACCCATATTTTTTTTATAAATTAAAAATTAAATTAATAAATATAATAATAAAAATGAGTAAAAATATATATTTTTTTGTACAAAATTATGTCACTACTTGATAAAATATAATAAAAAATATTTTTTTCTTATAATATTAGTTAAACGTGTTAATCGTGTCAATTCGTGTTGTTCATGTTTGACACTAACCCGTCCTATTTATTATTCGTGTTAACGGATTGTGTAATTTATAGGTTCGTGTCACGAAATGATCAATTCTAACTCGCTAATTTCGTGTCAATTTCGAATCGTGTTTTCGTGTCGTATTAAAAATTGTCTCCCTTAAACATAAATCCCACTAAATACAATTTATACACAATTCAAATTCAAAATAATACATGATAATATAATATAATTTAAATACGATATAAAAAGATTCATAGGCGAAGGATGGATTAAGGTGAGATAAATAGGATGCCGTTGACCGATTCCCGTGAAAGACACACACTGACACACACATTGGAAGGCAGCATAATAATGTAATATTCCCTTGAAAAAATCATACCTCGTAATTCTCGAGGCTTTGTATTTGCCGGTGGCCTAACGACTTGCCTTGTTTGTAATACTCGTTCAACTATAATATCAAAGAAAAATAATTTTATTTTTATTTAATAAAAATTCCACTATTTTAATAATATTTGATTCATAAGAATTATTATCATAAACAAATTCGAACCCAGAGGCAGAAGTTTCCCTCTCATTTCTCCCTATTCAGTAGAGTCGGACCCACTTTAATCCTTGTATAGGACGACGAAAGCATGTGACTCAGCCCACGTTGAGCCCCTGATTTGATTGGACTCGTTGATTTCCTTTTTGGTCATATACGTGAAAAGAGGTGTTCTTCACGCCATCGTCACCGTCAACGTGTAGTCGTTATCTCAAACAAAGTTATCGACACACGGCAATCGTTTGCACATCAGTCTGGAGTGTCAAAATATGATACCACTCACTCACTGATATAACATCAATATAATATGAATTTAGTAGTTTTAATTATTCATTAAATTACTTATTTTATGAATGAGTAGATCTGATACGATACAATTAATAAATAAATTAGATATGAATAAAATTAATAAAAAAAAAAATACACGACACAACTCGTTTATATATCGATTATACATGATTCATACACGATACGAATTCGATATGACACGACTCGTTATATACGAATTAATAAATGAATCGTATATGTGTAGAGTGTTTTTCAACACAAACTTGTTAAAACTTAATACGAACATGTCTTATTCGGCAAGATTGAGAGACCTACTCATCACCCACCACCTCTTGTTAATTCGAATTCCTTCTAACTTTTTCTTTAAAAATAATTATTTTATTTTATTTTTAAAAGTAATAATTTTTAATATAATACTAAATGTTTTTTCTGATATAATAAGGGAATCCCATGACTTGGCGGGATTAGAGTGAGACTTCGAAAGACTAAGGGCCCGTTTCGTAACACTGTGTTTGTGTTTTTTTCTGTTTTTGTTTTCATTTTTTGCTAAAAAAAAAAACAAAAACGCGTTTGGAGTGTGTTTTTATTTTTTTTTTGGTTGGTCAGTTTTGTAAACAACCCCAAATTTTAAAAACATCAAAAGAGGTGCTTTTGAAAACACGGCAAAACGGAAACACGCGCGCCCCTTTAAACCATTTAATGAGGTCTAGCCATCGAACTCCATTAGCAGCAAAAAAAAGATTTTTTTTCATTCCCACTATAAAAACATTTTTTTTTTTACCCTTTTTGCTCCTGTCGTTCATCTCTCTCACTCTCACACTCTCTCGTTCATCTCTCTCACTAGGCAGCGACAAAAGCACACACACTCTCTCTCTCTCTCTCTCTCTCTCTCGCCCTTCGGTGGGTTTCAGTGGTGGAGGTGGGGGTAGGGGTGGGGGTGGGGTTTCGGTGGTGGTGGGGCTGGATTGGGGGGTGGGTTTCGGTGGTTGTGGCAGTGGATTGGGGGTGGGTTTTCGGTGGGTTTCAGTGGTGGATGTGGGGTAGGGGTGGGGGTGGGGTTTCGGTGGTGGTGGGGCTGGATTGGGGGGTGGGTTTCGGTGGTTGTGGCAGTGGATTGGGGGTGGGTTTTCGGTGGGTTTTAGTGGTGGAGGTGGGGGTAGGGGTGGGGGTGGGGTTTCGGTGGTGGTGGGGATGGATTGGGGGGTGGGTTTCGATGGTTGTGGCAGTGGATTGGGGGTGGGTTTTCGGTTGGTTTCAGTGGTGGAGGTGGGGGTAGGGGTGGGGGTGGTGTTTCGGTGGTGGTGGGGCTGGATTGGGGGGTGGGTTTCGGTGGTTGTGGCAGTGGATTGGGGGTGGGTTTTCGGTTGGTTTCAGTGGTGGAGGTGGGGGTAGGGGTGGGGGTGGTGTTTCGGTGGTGGTGGGGCTGGATTGGGGGTGGGTTTCAGTGATGGGGTGTAGTGGGGTTGGGTGGTGGGTTTCCATAGTGGTGGTGGCAGCGTGGTCAGTGGTGTTGATTGGTAGGTTTGGGTGGTGAATTTTTGGCATAATACCAAACAAGTTTTTTATTTTTGATTTCACAATTTTTAAAATATAAATGACTACCAAATATGTTTTATATTTTTAATTTTTATCACACAAAAAACAAAATTTTGTTCTGTTTTTTTAAAGAAAAAAAACATAAAAACAAAAACGTTACCAAACGCACCCTAAATATAGGGTGTATCGAAAATAAATATTATGGTATTGAATATTTTTTTAATCCATTTATAATATGATAATGAAAAGATTTACCTTTTATTTATTTCATTCTATTTTATTTTTTACAATTCATAGTTTTAAAAAAATGATAGGAAAAAAAAATACATATTAATTTAATTTACAATTATATCCTTCTAATTTTTGTCATCACCTGTCATTTCACATATTAATGACATTTATATAATATTGTCTTAAATGGACAAAATAGTCAAAATACATAGTGTTTTAATGGTCAAAGCTCTCCCTTTGGACTGTTTTCCGCCCAAATCTGGATGGATTGTTTTTAGTGGCCGGAAAGGATTCTTCTTCCCTCTCACTTTCCTTTCCCTCTTATTTTTCACTCTAACCAAACAATGAAAAATGATTCTTTCTATTCTATTTTTTATCCTCCTTTTTCCATCCACTTCTATTTTTCACCAACCGATTGCCATAATAATATATATATATATATATATATATATATATATATATATATATTTTTTTTTTTTTTTATTATTTAAACAAAATGAATTAGTCATCATGTCCTCTCCTAACTCCTTAGTTTTCGTGTTGGAATAATAATGGATCGTGATGCCTCTCGTTGGACTTTTGCGTATGATCCTTTGTGTGGTATACACCATTTCTGACTCTCTGACATCGGATCCAGCCACATCAGCTTTCTGGGTCCCACTGGCGGTCCTTACCCCACGCGCCACGGCAACCGATATTGCTACGTGTACAGAGGACAGCCAATGATGAAGCGTGTGATGTATTCACAGAGGATCGAAAATTCTATGTAATTTGAGTTTCATTTACCTGGTTCAAAAAGTTTCGCCATTGGCGACCGCCAACCCAAACCCCTCCAGATTTACATCCCCCACAGGCCACAAGGCTCTTCACTTTCCACTTAATTTACGCTTTCTACCTCATACGCTCTGTATAATATACCTATGCATTCATGACATATAGGAATACACTCAAACTCCCTCACTAGTGGACTCTGTTTAGGGTTTTCTCTCTCCTCCTTGTAATAGACAGGGAAATGGTGGAACCGCTGACTCTCAATGGAGATCGAGAAGACTCCGAAGAGCGTCTTCTGTTGCCGGAAACCACCGGTGGTGACGGATCTTGGCGGTTGAACTTTGAAAGCTTTCAGTTATCAACAGAGCACAAAGAGAAGCCTCCTCGTGGCCTCCATGATTGTCTTGGGGTTTTAAGTAATTTTGTGCATCTTTTTTTTTTTATTTTCTTTTCAACCTAATATTTTAATTTGATTTGGTTGAATTCTTCTATTTGTTTGTCGTTCAATTTCCCCGTGTCAAATTCGCATCATTCTATTTGGAATACGAATTTTTCTTCTTGTGGAAATGCTTTATGTGCTTTTCGAACTCGTTTTGTTTATTTCTACTTTATTTTTTGGAGTTATATAGTAAGCCTAATTCTGGGTTGAGTTTATTTCTCCATTTTTAGGGCGTTTTGTTTTCTTGTTTTGTCTAGAATCGGACGTCAATTTCATTTGCCTTGTGTGTTCAATCAATCTCAAGAGAAAAGGATTCTATGAGCATCAATTTGTGTTCAGAAAGTAAAGGAAGTTTATTTCTCGATTTTTAGGGTGTTTTGTGCTCTTGTTTTGTCTAGAATCGGACGTCAATTTCACTTGCCTTGTGTGTTCAATCAATCTCAAGTGAAAAGGATTCTATGAGCATCAATTTGTGTTCAGAAAGTAAAGGAAGTTTATTTCTCCATTTTTAGGGTGTTTTGTGCTCTTGTTTTGTCTAGAATCGGACGTCAATTTCACCTGCCTTGTGTGTTCAATCAATCTCAAGTGAAAAGGATTCTATGACCATCAATTTGTGTTCAGAAAGTAAAGGAAGTTTATTTTCTCCATTTTTAGGGTGTTTTGTGCTCTTGTTTTGTCTAGAATCGGACGTCAATTTCACTTGCCTTGTGTGTTCAATCAATCTCAAGAGAAAAGGATTCTATGACCATCAATTTGTGTTCAGAAAGTAAAGGAATACTACTTGTTTGTTGTTCTTGCTTGTATGAGAAATAAATGCTTTTGTGGGTTATGTCTGTTTTGCTCTTGTTATGCCCCTGATTGCTAATTTGCTATGGAGGAATACTATGTATCTTTACTGTTCAATATGGCAGCTCTAAATTTATGGCCTTTGGCCTTTCGAGCTCGTAACAGAACAACTAAACACCCTCAAGGATATTGTGACCTGAAAATATAAGATTTTTCTGGATACATACCTACATATATATATTCCTGATTGCATGCGTCTTTGAAGTTGAGTTCTTATGAGAGAAATGAGGACTAGAGCTGTTTATTATATTTCTCAATTGGGAGCAAATTGACTCTCTTGTTTGTGACTTTTGAGTAGCCAAATCATCAATTCTTGGTTTATTTGAGCTTCTCAGAAGAAATTCATTTCCATTGCATCGGTCTCATCTAAGCCTGTCAAGAGACTCAATATGTCTTATTACTTTCATGCTCCATTAGATTGCTGAACATCATCTATTGCTAGTACTGAACGTTACTTTTGAAATTATATTAACTCTGAATGCGTGAAGCACTCATACTATATTTACTGGAGTCCTATATATTTACTTCTGTATATTTCTGTTACACTTCTTCCAAAACAGCAAATTTCAATGCAATGGCATTATGTAAGTGATTTCTTGCTTCAAAGTTGTAGCTTGGATATGATGATATAAAGCTGTGTGAAGGCTTAGTCAAATGCATTCATCAGGATACCTACAATAAATTGTTGACCACTGCATGGATCACATTTCAATTGCTTTGCCTGATGGTTCCAGGTCCAGAAGATAATGTGGCCGAGTATTATCAGCAGCAAGTAGAAATGCTGGAGGGTTTTAGTGAAATGGATGCCTTAGCGCAGCGTGGTTTTATACCTGGAATGTCCAAGGTTTGTTGTGTCCTTGCATTCTATTTTCTATGAAATACGTCGAATGTGAATTTTCAGCCTGTAGAAGAAAAAGAGCCCCAAAGTGCCGTGGCCTTGGACTGAAATGTTGATTCTTTTGGTTGCAGGAGGAGAGGGAAAAGTTGGCTAGAAGTGAGACAACTGCTATTAGAATATCTAATATAGCGAACATGATTCTTTTTGCTGCTAAAGTTTATGCATCCATCAGGAGTGGTTCGTTGGCCATCATTGCATCCACATTGGACTCACTTCTTGATCTTCTGTCTGGTTTTATACTTTGGTTTACGGCATTCTCCATGCAGACACCAAACCCATATCAATACCCTATTGGAAAGAAACGTATGCAGCCTTTGGTTAGTTCCCTTGCAATTATGCACTCGTCTTTACTAAGCTGTGCCCTTGAATCTCTCTCTCTCTCTCTTGAGGGAAGTCCAAGATTACTTTTGGAATTTTTATGACAGATATTTTTTTTTTGAACAAAAGATAGGATCATCTCACTTGTCCTTCTTAATCAGTTTTGGTGCATCCTAAAACTTCTGTGATCAAATGATTCATGACTCAGTATAGTCCTTGAAGGGGATCAAGGATTTAATTTGGGCGGCCTAATTTTTAGCATCCGCCAATATTTACCTTTTGATTAATGGTATTTTACATATTGTTTTTCTTCTTTTGACTTTTTTTCTTTCCGGGGTATTTTTCTTTGTTTTCTTCTGACCTTTTGGACCCCCGCCCCCCGCCCCCCGCCCCCCGCGCTTTTGTTATAGTTATTTTTATCAGTTTTGCCGGTGGTATGTTGTGAGTTGAACTATGGATTGCCACTTTGATAATGAAATTGACACTGCAAGAACGATATGCAGGGAATTCTTGTTTTTGCTTCTGTCATGGCGACTCTAGGACTGCAGATAATCTTGGAGTCTATGCGCACACTAATATCTGATGTAAGTGAACAGACTACTTCAAACATAGTATCTAGTAGAAGTTGGAAATCGGACCGTAAGAACTGGGTGGTGATTTTTGAAATATTAACCTTTTCTCGTTTTTTCCTTTTCTCATTCTCTTTGTTTTGGAATTAAATGAGCACTCTTGGTTTTTTCAGGATGCTGAGTTTAATTTGACCAGGGAACAAGAACAGTGGCTCATTGGTATTATGCTTTCTGTGACAGTTGTAAAACTCTTCCTGGCAGTGTATTGTCGCACTTTCACCAACGAAATAGTCAAAGCTTATGCTCAGGATCATTTTTTTGATGTTATAACCAATGTTATTGGCCTCATTGCTGCATTACTTGCGAATTATATCAGTGCTTGGATGGATCCTGTTGGAGCTATCATTGTAAGTACAAGAAATATCCCCTCCTTCCAAGTTCATCCTTCATTATATTTGTTTTCTTTGGGCTTTATTTTTGGTGGGGTGGGTATTTTGGGATTGTAACAGGGGAACCAACATTTAGCACCACACCCTGCAAATATTAAAATTGGGAGGAAATGGAAGCCAGTACAGATCTTCCTTATCCATGAACTTTCAGGCATGGGCCTGACTTATTGGACCATATAATAGCTTAGAGGTGCACAACATGTGTCAGGCGGGGCATTCGTATGTTACCATTCAAAATTTGACATATGAATCCATTTATGGATTCTACCGTAAGTAATGTTAACTCCCGTAGCTGAAAACTTTTAAGCATAAAGTTGTGCTCATGAAATAGGTAAAAAATTGTTTATGTACGTATGAATGATGGGAGAAAGGTGGTTGTTAGTAAAGAGCATCCAGTGTACCAGGCTCCTGACACACCCCAAAAATTAGAAAAAATAATAATGAAACATATGGTCAGATACCTAGTTCCTTTTAATGTAGCACCCCAAAGCACAATATTTCCTAACCTCTCACAGGTCATAAAAATTGTCTGTATTAGTTTTTTGTTTGGTTGTAAATATCAGAGTAAAAGCAAATACAATGATTCCCAATTTCCCAGATAAAGAAGTGAAACAAAATCTAAAATTTAGTGAGTAAAACAGACAACATGCTAAGACGGCATAAGTCTTCAGGCAGACTACTATATTTATGAATTTATTTCACCAGAATTCAAATTGTGTACATCCTATATTACATGTAAATTCATGGACAATTCTCCCCCATAAAAATTCGGATTATAAGCATCTTTACTCCAATCACAATCCGCCTCCATAAAAATTCAGATTCTATGCATCCTCCACTATAAATACTGCCTTTATATGTTTGTAGGGAAAGACTGGTACCGAATTTGTAAATTGATCCTTAAAAGTTTTAACCGTAATTTTCGGTACCATAGCAAAACTTCTCTTTTCAGTATTACTAGATTTGTTATGCATCAAAATGAGGAAACAAGACTCTTAGAAAGCCGAAATCCTGAATCCGACTGCAATATATTTGGATATACATGTTTAGGTTTCATTTACATAAATAATAGATTTCTTACCCTAGCCAAATGCTAGAGAACCACTGAACCAGCAGTTTTGGGCAAAGTGAGAAGTCGTTGACAGAGTTTGCCCTAGAGAGAGAGTGTGCTGCCACTCGCTCCATTGCAGAGTTTAGGGCAGCAAGAGAGATGGATTGCCCTAGTGCACATTTTGAGATGGTTTGGTTTAACTGTTATAATTTGGCTTGTTGAAAGTAGTTTTAGAAGTATGAATGGACTGTGTCTTAATCTTTTTACCTTCTGCAGTTGGCCTTGTACACCATTCGCACGTGGTCATTAACGGTGTTGGAGAATGTCAACTCCCTTGTTGGAAGATCAGCTGCACCAGAATACTTACAGAAGCTCACATACCTCTGTTGGAACCACCACAAGGCCATAAAGCACATAGACACTGTCCGAGCTTACACCTTTGGTTCTCACTACTTTGTTGAAGTCGATATTGTCCTGCCAGCTAATATGCCCTTGCAAGAGGCTCACGACATTGGGGAATCCTTGCAGGAGAAGCTTGAGCACCTCCCAGAAATTGAGCGTGCTTTTGTTCATCTTGATTACGAGTATAGTCACAAACCTGAGCATGCACAGGCACATCTTTAGTCACATGATACTCTATAATTTCTTGTGACTTATCATGTATTTGACTATTTGTTCTAACCTGTAAGTTTTTCACATAATGTTTTCGCAAATGAGTCAATCTTGTTGATGGCTTTAGACTGGCCAAAATGGTTTTTAACATACTCCAGTCTTCCTCCCAGTTCTTGCAGTCTTGCACGGGGATTATGCCTGCATAGACTCGTGCTAGCATGGTTTTATTTTGTTGGCAGACAATTTTCCCGAGACAATGTGAATGTGACAGTAATATTAAGGGATAATCCAGTGGAGACGAGTTATAAATTCAGATATTTTGTGTTTGAAATTTGACAATTCTTTTGGGACCAAATTATGAGTGATTAATGAGATTCCTCATCAATTCTTTAGTGCCAGTGTATATGGTTTGTCTTTAATCGGACTAACGAGAAAATTAAATAAGGTGCGTGTAAACTGTATATGAATTTTGAACATGTCAGTTTTAATGTGGCTTGACTAACTATAAAGAATAATTCAAGTGGTAACGGAGATGAATTTTAAAATTATATGTCATGAGTTTAAATTTTGACAATCTATTAGGGTCAGACTCTCGTGAATATCTTAGTTCTGACATGAATAATTTGTATCTAATTAGATCGGATAAATGATTAGTTGATGTACACATAAATTTACTCGAACACTTACAACATTAAAAAAAAAAGAAAGAACAGTGGCTTGGCCGGAATTTCCGGTGGCTTGTAATGGGGAACATAGTAACATGGTTTTGTTTGATGTTATAACTATATTTTTAGGATAAGTCTATGTGGTTTGGTACTGTAACAAATTTTTTAGGATTAGTATATGTACCAAATTTTCTGCACGTGTCGGATTGATGGGTTCTATCATTGATCTAATATCTACATATAATTTGGTGCACATAATTTTATCTATTATTAAAATAAAGCCTAACATTGTGGAAGGCATGCGAGAACTTACACGTGTCTATATTTTGCATTATTTTTAAATTTTTTTTTTGTTTAACAGTCAGAGGTATACATGTCAATTTACGAGTATCTTGACTAATCTCTTCTCCTGAATGGTCAAACATAGGTCATCCAAATCAGTATCAGAGTATTCGTCCTAGTCCTAAAAGATTGTCAAGATTCGAATTCAGAACGTTTAAGTTTACCACTTATTTCTGTTATCACTAAAATTATCTTTAGGGTCAACATAAATTATTGAAATAAGACCTAACATCGTGGAATGTGTGCAAGAAATTTACGGGTGATTATATTTTGCTTAATTGACCAAGCAACATTGACACCTCAACAAAAAAATATGGAAGATTATATATATATATTCCAACCCCGACTCCCCCACCAACCCCACACACCCCGATCCCTAACATCCACTGCGAAATCTCCCTCCCCAAACAACATGAGCCTCTCACCTCCTACTAAGTACAAGCCAAACACTAGCAGGGATGGAGTCATAAATTTATTCTTGGATGGATATTTTAATTATAATTTCTAAATTTTTTTTCTATCGGATACAAATAATATGATACTTATATTTATTTACATCATATTTGATATTTTAAAATTCATTAAACTCCAAATTGTTTTGCAATTTAAAAAGTTGTAAATCCAATTTTTTATATACTTACAAAAATGACCCAACAATTTATTATCTCATAATTATTTTTAAAAAAAATAACTGAATGACTCCAATATGTCCTAAAACTTATCCAAAGGTGTCTGTGGCATATCTAAAATGGGTCCAAAATTCCTAGTCATTTTTCGTACGAGTTCGTTTGTTTAGTAGGAGAATGGTAGAAAATGTAAGAAATTTTTTTTTTAATTTTCATATGTTTGGTTAGCATGAAAAAAAAAATGATAGAAAAAATAATTTTATTTCATACTTGAATTTTCTCACAAATAACCAATTTTTTTTTTCTTGTAAAAAACATAAGGAAATGCAAGAAAGTTATAATCTATAAGGGTCCGCTTAGTTAGGAAGAAAAAAATAATGAAAAGTGAAAATGATAGAAAGTAAATTGAAAGAAAAGAAATTAAAAGAAAAGAAAATGATAGAAAATATATTTTCATGCATGTATTTTGTTAGAACGAAAAATTTATGGAAAAGTTTTAAAAAAAAAATCATTCTATTATTTAAAAGAAATGAAAGTTATAAGAATTTTTTTGTAATTGTCTAAATTACCCTTAATTATATTAAATCGGCCTAAAAAAGAAAAGAATATGTAATTATAATTTAAAAGTTAAAAATTTAAAAAAAAGTGACTCGAAATATAATTTTAGGACAATCACCAACACAGATATCTTTGGGCCAAATTATATGATTAATCAAATTCATACCAAAATTTTTTAAAATTAATAACTAATAAAATATTTTAAGAAAAATAAGGGTAAAATGAGAAGTTGGTTATAGATCACAACTTTCTTGCATTTCCTTGTATTTCTTACAAGAAAAAAAATTGGTTATTTGTGAGAAAATACAAACATGAAAAAAATTTATTTTTTCTATCATTTTCTTTTTCATGCTAACCAAACACATGAAAATTTAAAAAAAATTTATTTCTTATATTTTCTATCATTCTCCCGCTAAACAAATGAACCTTAACTAACTTTACATTTTACCCTTATTTTTCTTAAAATATTTTATTGGTTATTAATTTTAAAAAATTTTGGTATAAATTTGATTAATCATATAATTTGGCCCAAAGACCTTTGTGTTGATGATTGTCTTAAAATTAGGTTTTTAGCCACTTTTTAAAAATTTTGCAACTTTTAATTATAATTACATTTTTTTAGACCGATTTAATATATCTAAGGGTAATTTAGATAATTAAAAAAAAATTCTTATAACTTTACTTTATTTTAAACAATAGAATGAAATTTTTTTAAAACTTTCCCGTAAATTTTTCATTCTAACCAAATATATGCATGAAAATATATTTTATATCATTTTATTTTATTTCACTTCACTTTCTATCATTTTTACTTTTCATCATTGTTTTCTTCCTAACAAAACGGACCCTACAAGTCTATATCAGTTGATGTACCCAAAAAAAAGTGGGGACAATAAATTTAATGAAAAAATATATCAAACGAATAAAGGTACTATTATTTTAAAGGGTTAATATCAAATTGCATTCAAAAAGATTGTTCGAATATCAATTTGTACCCTCAAAAATTAAAAATCTTAATTTAAACCCTCAAAGATAAAAATCTTTATCAATGCGCACATCAAGCTAACAGTCGTCAGTTTGCCGTCTAAAGCTAAATGACTAAATTACACTTAGACCCTCTCATACTTGTCACTTAATCACCTAGACTATTTACATTTGAAATATTACACCTACATCCATTTAGAATTCAAATATGACTAAAAATGTTCCTCCAATTGGACATCCAAATAATTATGTTTAAGTGATATATTGCATTAGATATAAATAACATTATATAAATACATGCATTATATTGAACATTAAAATGGAAAGCTTGATTTAGAAATTTAAAATATAACGGGCCTACAAATTAAATGATAGTATGAAAATTATAATTTTAGAATGAAATCATATTTTTTAACGATTATATTAACAGTTATTAACTACAAGGGGTTATGTGTTACATGTGCACAAACGTCAGGAGGTGTAGGAGTAATGATGTGTGAGGGTCCAAATGATTAAATGATACGTATAATGGGATCTAAATATAATTTATTCATTTAGTTTTAGACGACAAATTGACAGCTGTTAATTTCAGGTGCGCATTAATACAAATTTATATATTTGAGGGTGCAAAATTGAATTTTTTTTTTCTTTGAGGATATAAATTAAGATTCAAACGATTTTTTGGGATGCAATTTGTAATTAACCCTATTTTTTAAAAAAAAAAAAAAAACTTAGGGTGTGAATGTGCCCCCCTAGACCATGACTTTACCGGTGGTGAAACTTGGGAGGACTAACTCAAACCCAACCTGCACCCATCTCGAAAAAACTAGTGTCTGGATTGAGTTTTTTAAAAATTTGGGTAAAAAATCATCGACTCGAATTAAATTTGGATTGTACCCAAGTTCAACTTAAGCCCGAACGAAATTACTAAAAAATTGGTTCAACCTCAATTCAACCTACACTGAAATATTAATATCTCATTTTTTTTATTAATACGTGATATCATTAATAAATTTTGATCAAGAAGTAAATATCGCTGCTTAATTATAAATAGTTATATAAGAGTAAGGAAATTTATTTAACTCAATAATCACAATACTATCTAATGTAACAACTATTATATTAGTTTTTTTTTGTTCAAGCTTGTGTGCCGACTACTCTTTCAAGTTGAATAATGATTATTGTGATTTAAATTGAATTAAAATATATTCTTAAATAAATAAAAATAACTAAAAAGTGTAAAAAAAAATTGAACCCGAGACCAATTATACTAACTTAGGCCCCGTTTGGTAACGTTTTCGTTTTTCAAAAACGAAAAACGAAAACCGAAAACGATTTTTTTTGGTTTTTGAAAATCGTCCCTCGTTTACAAAACGGTGGCAGAAAAAAAAAACAAAATCGGTTACCAAACGAGTTTTTTTTTCTTGTTTACTTTAAAAATAAAAAAAAAAACGAAAAACGAAAACGTTACCAAACGGGCCTTAAAGATGGCAATAAGTTGATCAATAAAGACTAAAAAAATCAAATAAATTTGGTAGCGTAGTCATTCATCTTACGTTGGCAGCCACGAAAACAAACCCCAAAAAAGCAAAGAAACTTCCTACCAGCACTCGCCGCCGAGGGAGCGTGGCCCACAAAGATCGCGGGACGCAGAGACACCACGGACCACCCACGGACGGTACACTCGGTATTAGCTGGACAGCACTAGCAGACGATCAAACGCCGTGGATGCGCATGGATGTAACCTACGCATCCTCCAGCCATAGCAGCCTCTCCAACATGCCAACCTCCAACAGGCCCGTGAAGATCATTCCCTTGCAACATCCCTCGACGGCGTCGTCTTCGTCGTCATCGTCCACGGCCGTCGTTTTGTCGAGATGGAAGGCGAAGGTCAACCGAATGACGGCGACGGAGTGGATTGAGATGTTCTTGCCTTGTTACCGTTGGATTAGGACGTATAAATGGAGAGAGTACTTCCAAGTCGATCTCATGGCTGGCGTCACCGTCGGTGTCATGCTTGTCCCTCAGGTTCTCTGTCTCTCTCTCTCACACCGCAACTCATGAATTTTTATGTGTGATGTATATTTTTCGATTTCTGTTAATTAAAGAGCTCAATTCACTGAATTCCGAAGCGAATTAGTTTTTTCTTTGTTTATTTTTCTTTTTCTTCTTATATTTTCTCAGCAACCACTCAGAGTTTGCTCTATCTGTCCTATTCCCCTGGCGTTTGTTCTTTGTTTGAATGTTGGTTGGGTGGAGTGCTTAACAAGCTGTGCTCGCATTGATTTGGTTTCTAATTATCTTTAGTTATTGGAATGTTGGATCGACGTGCTTATCAGTTTTAGTTTTGTTTCAAGCACATGCATAGTAATCAATGATTGAATAATTAGTATCGAATTTCAGTTTGATACTCTATTTGATATGATGTGGTTATATAAAGCACTGAACTGTTAGCTGATTGGATGGGTCTTTTTAAGTTTGAATTGTTAGGGAAGATTGGTCATAGATTTTTTTTATTTATAAGTATTGGTTGGTCCTTTTTCACTGTTGCCACCTTGTCTCAAAGTATATCCACAAATTCTAGTGTACAATTTGGTGATTGGGGTGTTTGTTTTTCCAACTATAATTATGGCTGTTGCACTAGCAATGTATCCATTTTCATGCTGGCATGTTTTTCAAATGTTCGTTTGTAATTTGTTTTTCTGTTTTCAAAAGCTGTGTGTCCTCATTATGCCATGTCCTTTTGTTTTGAGAATGTGAAATATGTTAAAGGGTGCTTACCTCTTAATCATAATGGTGTTAAATGCTGATACACTTGTCATAGATAGACAGTTTTTTCATTTATTCGATTCATTTTTGACTGTTTGTTTTATATGGCCAGTCAATGTCTTATGCAAAGCTAGCTGGGCTTCAACCAATATATGGCCTTTGTAAGTGTAATCATCCGATCAAGTTCAAAGTAATTTTTGGTGCTGCTTACTATTTCATTTATGCTATGATTCTAGTTTCTGAGTTTTGATCTTCAAAATCATTGGCTGTTCTTGAATTATGAATGAAATTCTAGCCATCCTCCTTCTAAATAGGCAAAAAAAAAAAAAAAAGGAAAAAGAAAAAAAGGTATTTTATTCCGTTATTTTTTGAGTATGGAAATTTTAGAAGCACTTCAATCTGAAATTGAACTCATATGTTTTAGATTTATACTAATCTTTGTTCATTATCCACACTAATGGTACACATAGTGCTACTGTTGGATCACCAATTGTTTGTGACTTTGCAGTTTGAATGGTCAAGTGTAGACTGTAGAGCATTGCAATTCTTTACTTGGCTGTTTTTATTTGGTGCTTAATTCATATTTCATTTACCCCCCACAACTGAAATACCCATATCCGCCTGTGTAACTCTGGCATTGTTGTTTGTGCTATGCAAGTCAGATTCTGGTTTCGTGCCCATATTTGTGTATGCCATATTTGGGTCATCTCGTCAACTTGCAATTGGTCCAGTGGCATTGGTTTCTCTCCTTGTCTCTAACGTGTTAGGCAGCATAGTTGATTCGTCCGAGGAGTTATACACAGAACTTGCAATATTGTTGGCGCTTATGGTTGGGATTCTGGAATGCATAATGGGGCTTTTGAGGTACTTCTGCTGTGGTAGTTATAAATTTGTCATATTGAATCTTACATGATGTGAAGTGGGTTCTACTGGTTGAATTGGTATATTTTATTTTACACTAGCGTGTGAATGTATGCATATTCCAATTCATAAATTTAAAGTTCTGTCTGCTTGTGCCATGTTAATCTGTCTGGAAAAAGAAAAAAAATCTCCTGAAAGATAGCACCAACCGAATACCTTATATGGACTCATGAATAATCTTGTTGGAAACTTTGTCTCAAAACTTAGGGGCTGGGAAATCCTTAACCCTATGGCTGAAGAAAGTTGAAATAGGACTGATTGGATGCTAGTATCAACTTTTACTTTGTACCATTACTACTACTGGAAAGTAATAGACTTGACTATTGGTTGCCGACCTAGAATTCAGCATATAGGGAGTCCCTTTTCCTTTTAAGACTGCAAGGAGGTTTGACATGCCTTTTCAACTACTAAAAATCTGCATCGCTTTTCTTCTTTGGGTATATTTTGAATTTTCTGACTATTTTCCATAAAAGATCTAACACCATTTTCCCCCCTCCAGGCTTGGATGGATTATTCGCTTCATCAGCCACTCTGTGATTTCTGGCTTTACAACTGCTTCAGCTATTGTCATTGCCTTGTCTCAAGCAAAATATTTCTTGGGATATGATATAGAAAGAAGTAGCAAAATTATTCCTTTGGTCGAGAGTATAATATCTGGAGCAGACAAGGTATGCTTTGAATACCTTAGTGATAGGTCTTTCAGAGGGTAATCTAATTATATGATTATATTTTTCTATTGAACTATATCTGAATTTAACCATTCGTGACTGTTATGGTACAACTCTATGATGTTTCTTATTATATGCATTCACATGTTGATTCCAAGCTTTCAACGGATTTTAGGTTTTAATTTAATCTGTTGTGCTTAATCTACTAACTAAAATTCCTGTCAACCTTTATGACAGTCTGAGACCCTTAACATAAATTAGCTCATGCTAGCATCTTCACAGCTGTTATGTCGGATGAAATTTATATATTCTCTCGTCTATTTTAAGCTCATAGTTGGCGCTGGCTTTGTGATTGAATGAGCTGATTGCACCTCAAACTCAGTGTCTGGTTTCTCGTGGCAGCGAAATTATCATTTCCCTGCAAAGGGAGTTACTGTAATTGCATAATTTGCTCCTTGACTGCAATCACTGATGTAACAGTATCTGAGAATATAGTAGCTAATCAACTAAATTTAACCCTTTATGTCTAGTAAATCATATGCCGCATTAACTAGATGAGAATATGTTTGTTGTCAGATAAAACCTAAATTTGTTCTAGTCTTATGTGTTGGTAAAACTGGTTTGATGGCCATCAAGATGCCAGAAGCAAACTAAAGTAGGAATATAGAGAGAATAGTTTCGGTGCCCTGTATGATCTATTTGCCTATTACTTCTGCATGCAGTTATGTGATAGTTAAAACATAAAATATCACCACTCTTTCGCCAATATAGGCATTACTCTTGGTAACTTTGATACTCTAGTCATTTATGATATGAAAGCCACCAATACTGATATTTGAACCGTAGTTTGGCAGTTCAGTATGTCTCTGGACAAACATATTGGTCTACAATTTGAACAAAAGAAGTGGATTTGACCTTTTCTTTGTCAGAAATCTTTATCATTGTTCATGTATTGCCTTACATCATGCTTAGTTTTTCGCCGTTCACCTATTTATTCTTGTTTCAACTAAAGGTGTGGTTTTTTTTTTTTTTCTGCAGTTTCAATGGCCCCCTTTTGTGATGGGCTTTATCATTTTAGGGATTCTTCTGGTCATGAAGCACTTGGTATCAGACCCTTGTTAACATTTTTTTTTTGTGAAGTATGTACTTGTGTCTATCTGTATCAGTTGTAACTTCTGATGATGTTTTGGATGGTTTCATGTATAGGGACAAACAAGGAAGCACTTGCGTTTTCTGCGAGCAGCTGGTCCCCTCACAGCTGTTGTTCTGGGTACAGCCTTTGTGAAAATATTTCATCCATCTTCCATTTCTTTGGTGAGAATAGATTGAATTGAGCTCACTCTGAAAAAATTGGAGTTGAATCTGAAGAATATTGCCATGCAACTTTGTGCCAAAATCATTTTTATCATTTTCCTATCAAACAGATGTTAACCTCTGCTTTCCTAAAATGGTTAGATAACTTATCATCAATAAAATTTTGACCAGAACTGAGATCATATCCAAAATCTGGCTCAAATACTCATATTGTCCTAGCCAAAATTTTTAAAATCGGGATCCACTTTGGATCGATGGGTAAGGCTAAAAGATCGGATCGAGAAACATACGATCTCATGAACTCAAAAAATGAGATGAAATATATATGTAACAATACAAAATTCTTAAAACACAAGAAATAAACAAGCCTAGTATATATTATATGCAGATAGAAATGTTATGATAAACATAAAAGTCAGAGATATGATTAAAATTTGTGAAACTAGAAGTTAAGCATTGAAGAGGGCTGCAAATCCAAGGCGGACTGTTGATTTTGTTGGATTTTGCGAAGGGTAGTAGTAGAATTGAAGTATTTTGATCTTAACTTTCGGAGAGAGAGGTGGATATGGACGAAAAATTGAAAAGTTGAGAGACTATTAACTTTGACTGTTCAAGACCCAAACATAAAAAAAATAAAAATAGAACATTATCGGGCTATAATCACTCTCCGAGAGAGGAGATCAAACCTAATCATTATTTTCAACTTTGTAATGAGAGAGACTAATGCGTGAAGAGAGCTTTCTGTAACAAAAAGAATTTTCTGTAGCTTTTCTCATCAACCAAAATTTTTCAGTAGATTGATAATTATTCGAAACAATCACATTTGGATTTGAGTGTTTAAGTATTAAAATAATAAATATGAATATGGTTAACTCAATAATTAAATGCCCCTAACAAACAAATCCTACAAATTGGATCGGTAAAATTGTAATTCAGATTGAAATTTTAAGATCTTGTAAGATTCGGATCCTGATCCATTAAGATCCTATGAATTGGGGATTCTATAAAAGATTTGGATCGATTTGGTTATATTGGATTGTAAGATCCAAGGATCTGGATTGGGACTTTGATAGCCATGGTCCCAGCTGCAGCGGTTCCGACCATGCTATTTCAATGTGCTGGAGATTTTGTTTTGATGCTACTTATTTTGTGGTATAGTATCCAACATAAATACAAGCTTAAGTATATAAGCTCGGCCTCACTGGCTTATATGGTCTTATTGGGCATCATTATCTTTACTTCCGGATGACCGGTGGAGGTGCTGGTGTAGTTAGCAAAGCTCTATATCTGGGGCAAATATGATATTTGAATTGTTTATTAACTTTGTTATGTATGGCTCCCTTGTCCTTTTAGTGCCTTCATCTTGTTTAACTTGAATCTTTCCACGGGTATCATCAGTCATCCCTTGACCTTGACATGATTGAGCTGTTTCAACTCGCATGTTCTATCCTTATTATTTGTCCATGACTTCTATGTACCACTAGTGCCACAAAGGCTTTTGGTGGTCTTATTGACGCATACCATGATGGGGTCTTTGACTGGGGTGAAGTCGTAACAAGGTTGCCGTAGGGGAACTGTGGCCGGATTGAATCCTTCGCGATGGAAATGCCCTCTTCCCCCAACCAAGGGGGCTAGCTTGCTTCCACTGGTGGCGGGTGGGTGAAGGGTCCAAAGGACACGTAGCCTGTGTGTTTTCATGAGGGTTGGGAACTGTGGAGGGGTGGTTAGACTCTGGGTTTATGGATTTGTTCATCCTTACTCGGTTCTATCTCAAAGTTGTCATATTTGCTCCAACAAATATAATGTACATCTTCTTGCTTTACCACCTAATCTACTAGGCTTCTACTTTCGCTCTAGAAATCCACATATCATCACATGAAGAAAGAGTTTCATATGCTTACGAGGGAAAATATGAGAAAGAAGAAAAAAGAAAAAAAAAAGATTGAAAAGTTCTGCCTAAAAAGTATTAATTGTTATTTTGGAAATGATTGTGATTATGCACACATTCCCAACACAGGAAACTAGGAGAAATAATCTATATCTGAAATGGTAAGAGACTAAGAGAATTACTATATTTGTTACATTGTCAATAGATACTTTGAAAATTATTTTAAATTCTTCTTTGCCCCCGGTTTTGGGGGGAGGACATGATTTCATTGGGAAGGAGGGAAAATTCTCAGAAGATTTCTATGGTTGTTCTATATTCTAAAACCAGTATATGGGCAGTTCAAAGTGATGAAACATGGAGAGTACTGGCATCTGCAATCATGTTGAGCATGTGAGAGACATGTGTTCATGTGATCTTTGGATGTGAAGAATTGGTATACGATAAACTGGTGAATTAGGGAGCGAGAGGAATTGAAGGATTGGATTCCAAATCACAAACAAAGCTCCTTGTATGTTAGGATTTTGGTTAGAATTAAAGTCCTCTAGTAAGATTAAAACCCGTAAGATTAAAACCCTATGGAAAGATAATTTTGATAAACAAAAAGTTGTACAAAACCGTTTGTGTTTTTCATTTTCTTCCCTCGTTTGCATTGCCCCTTTAGTTTTGTTTTTAGTTATGTTGGTTTTATTGTCTTATTATATGCATGTTATGCATTACTGAAAAATGAATGTTGTTCAAATTAATCATAGCCTGGGCTTGGAATCTTTGACTACTTTTTTAGGTAGGAGATATACCACAGGGCCTGCCAAAATTCTCCATTCCTAAGAGTTTTGGATATGTAACGTCTTTGATTCCAACTGCATTCCTCATTACTGGGGTGGCTATATTGGTAAGAGTAGAGCCAATTGATCATTCATTTTCTAATGTCTTTTCTATATTTAAGTTGGTTGGTAAGTATATGTTCAACGCCATCAATTATTTGTAACTGTAGGAATCTGTGGGGATTGCCAAAGCACTGGCAGCAAAGAATAAATATGAGTTGGATTCGAATCAAGAGGTATGCGTAGCATCTCCTGCCAGTACTAACGTTCAACAACTATGAATCCTACTCTATTAGCTGCATGTTAAGGTCTCATGTCAAAACCAAGCTGACATCAAGGCAATATCATTTTATCATGTTTCCTCTATTTTTATCGTGCATCAACTCTACCCAACTTAAATATTGCCATGGTTCAACCAATGCAAACTTGAGTTACTTGACAAATACATCTACCATTGGTTATCTTTATGGTTGGCCTAGTGGATTGTAGGTCTAAGACCAATATCATATGGTGCCTAAAGGTTATATTTACTGTGTCTATGGAATCTGTAGGGATAAACATTACCCTTATGCAGAATAGATTGTCCCTCACGATTACACACATGGTATTAAGACACTACTTAGAGTGGGGGGTGAATTGGGTAATTTCAATTCGTTTAAATAAACACCAAATTATAATTTAATTCTACCACAATTACTTCTTCTCAAAAATCAATTAACCAATTAAAAATTGAGAACCCATTTTCACAAGATTAAACCATGAAACCCATAAAGATTGGTGTAATAAATTTGTCGATTTTACGATTAGAATCAATCTCTCAAGGCGATTCCAGCCAAGGCAATAACCTACTACCAAACCACTATGAATGATATGAATATTCAAACAATCATAACATCAAACACATAATACCCGTGTGTGCATTAAATTGCAAGTGTGTATGATAAAATAATAAATAACACAAGTAATTTGTTGACGTGAAAACCCTCATTGGAAAAAATTAGGGGTGCAACTCGGGCGGGTTGAGAGGTCAACCCTAGCCCAACCCTACCTCAACCCGTGGTACTCAACCCGAGTACTGTTCGAGTTTAATTCGGGCGGGCTCGGATTGAATTCGGGTTATTTAATTCGGTCTGATTTCGGGTTAAAAATCGGATTGAGTTTGAGTTACTTAATTCGGGTTGATTTTTTGAAGTGTAGATTTAATTTTTTCAAGTGTAGGTCTGATTTTTTCAAGTGATCTGAGATGAAGGGCGAGACGCAGATGAAGAGAGAGGGAGTGAGAGAAGGAGGTTGAGAGTTTGAGACGACTCAGACGAGTGACAATTGAGAGAGGGAGGAGGGAGGAGTGACGAGTGAGAGAGGGATCTGAGAGTGATGGAGGCGCAGGGATGAAGACTTGAAGTGAAGTGAAAGTCTGAACTCTAAAGAGTGAAAATAAATACTAACCCTAGTTAAATATATTTATATATTTATGTATATTCGGGTTCAACCCGATTTAATATTCGGGTTGAACTCGATAACCCGAGGCTTGTCCAAATTCAATTCGGGTTTGAGTTTTTTTGTCCAAGTCCAATCCAAGTATTAAAAATTCTAACCCAAGTCCTGTTTTTTTCGGGTTGGGCTCGGGTTGAATTCGGGTTGGCCCACCTAAGTTGCACCCCTAGGAAAAATCGCAGAGAACCACTCGGGGTTCACCAAAATCTAATCCACTTTCTCAAAGTCAGTTTACAAGTACTCGAGTCTTATACCTCGACCAATATCATGGTTAGACACTTATTTAATTCAATAAACCTCTATACCGGATACACCTACCGATGTTATGGATAACTTCACTTGAACTCCCCCCACATGGTTCGTTTAGATAACAATCTTTTCCACCAAGATCCTCGATAGGCACACTTCACAAGTGGGTTTTGGTAGAACCAAACAAGTTCTTCTCCAAGGTGAGTTTGAATAGGAATCACAAGATAGGTTTGTTTTTGGATTTAGGGATCTAGAGTTGCTCAATGATCCCTCAAGGTTTAGAGGTAAGAAATAAGTTCACGTGAAAGATCTACCTAGCTTGGGAAGACGCTCTCTATTTATAGGCTTGGAATAGAGTTTGTCTTGAGGACCAAGAAAAATACAAATTTACAAACAACTGCTCAAGCAGTGGATGCTGGAATGAAAAAATGATCAAACCATTGGAGTAGAGCAAGGACCGCTCGAGCCATCTCAAGACTACTAGAGCAGCCTGAGAGCGATCTAGAGGGCAGTCTCTACTGCTCACTCGTTTAGTCTTTCCCAATTTTATCTCTAAGTATTCAGAGACTGATGTTTTAAGTCTAAAACCAAGCAAAAAATTTGTCCCTTTTAGTACTAAAATGTGTTGCTCAAATAGGATCCGATTATGACTCAAATTATGTTTTCAAAACACAACAAGCTATAGAAAAAAATTTCTTTAAAAATCTCTAGGAGTCATACTCAGATTAATCATGAATTTCATTTTAACTCTAATCAGTCTAAGTCAAATAAATTAAGCTAAGGGTTCTTAGGTGTCTAAGATCATTACCTTTGTCCTAAATAAGAAGGTGCATACGGAGAGGCTTTTGATATTGCTTGAAGCACGATCTCCTCCTTTTCATCAACGCTTTCGAATCTTCAACTTTGTAGCATCATAACCATGGAATAGGTTGAGATTTACAAAAAAGACTTTACGAAATTAGCCAATTACAAACATGATCCTAACAGAATTATTTACAAATATATTAGTTTATGCAACACGAAGTTGAACATTATCGATTTAAGTGTTTTATCATACTGATGCTTCTGCAACCTCAGAAGTAGTTCATCCTTGGGAAGACTGGAAATAATCTCTCTAGGCAGAATTTTCTATGGAGTAAATTGAAGTTGATATGTAGAATGTACATAGCTTAGAATGCACTTTCCTTATCAACAAGTTACATTTGTATCTACTTTATTGTTTCAATTTTATTCCATAAAAATGCATTTTATATGTCTAATAAAGCAGCAGAATAGCATGAAAAGTGGTCGAGTAATTTTGTCAGTTGTTAGATTTTATAGGGTACCTTATTGTGCAGAGTAAAATTGGGCATTGGCAAGTGAAGGAGATTAGGAAAAAATACAGCCCCATCTGATAGACCAATTGCTTGTTTTTTGGACAGTTGTTTGGTCTTGGCGTGGCCAATATCCTTGGTGCATTCTTTTCAGCATACCCTACAACAGGTGAGTCTTTGAGGTCAAAAGTGCTGCAAACAGGTTTAAAAACATAGAAACGTGAATTACATCCGTTATAACTTTGTTTGTCATGAACCTTTTCCTTTTGTGACATGCTTCTCAAAATATGGCTTTCTTTTCTAATATGTCATGTAGGCTCCTTCTCTAGATCAGCGGTAAATCATGAGAGTGGAGCGAGAACTGGCTTATCAGGGATTGTGATGGGACTTATAATGGCCTGTGCTCTTTTATTTATGACTCCTTTATTCGAGAATATACCCCAGGTCTGGTTTTCATCCTGATACATATACTTATTTTTAGGAACATTCTAGAATGTACAATTCTTTGGTAGTACAAGCTTCTATTTCCGGTTATACCATGGATTTGGTGTTTGAACACCAAGATTTTCTCGTAATAGGCTTTTGTTTATTTTTATTCTGTTCACGATCTAGGAAGTTGTGAAGTCTAACTGTTTGAGATGGTACCTTTGCAGCTAACACTTGATTTTTCATTCTGGTTTTGTCGATTTTATTATTCCAGTTATGAAGATAGTTGACATGCTCACAATGTTTTTTCTGGTCTCTATTACCTTTGCAGTGTGCACTAGCTGCCATTGTGATCTCTGCTGTAATTGGGCTGGTGAGTGTAATATACTATTACACTGAGAAGTCTGTGTTGGGTTGACTTGACATGTTTACTGCTTATGCATTTTATTCTAATATTTTTTCACTATATTTTTAGTTTCACACATTTTTGACCACAGTACAGGGTTGCTCTCTGTATGTTTGTTATTTTAGTTTGTTCTTGTAATAACCTATTAGTTTGCTTGAGTTCTAAACTTTTGTTTCTAGGTTGATCCGGCAGCCTATATTTAAGTAGCATCATCTGACGGTTAACTGGCAGTTTGTGCAAAGAAAAACTGTGCTGTAATTCTTTGTTGGATATCTTGTTATCTTATACCATTTTAACTAAAGTCGTCTGTTTCAATCACTCATCATTTTAGCCACTAGAACGGGCACAGTCGTCTAGACTCAGAGCGTGATCAAATTTTAGCTGATACAACCGGTTTCAGATTCCAACCCCTTTAGTCCTTTCCACCCTCTATAATGGTGATTTACATGTTGCATATCTAACTATGCAATAAGATTCTTTGGTCCTTTCCACCCTCTGTAATGGTGATTTACATGTTGAATATCTAGGTATGTGTTGAAGTATAAATACTAAAGTTACACTCTTTAAGTTTTTAGAATAGATGGTTGTTTAACATGGTATTATAGCTGGAGGTCCTGTGTTCGAATCTCGCCGCCACCCTAATTATTAAAAGATTTTCACGTGCTAAGTCCAAAATCTAGCCTGCACGTGAGAGGGCGTATTGAAGTATAAATACTAAAGTTACACCCTCTCTAATAGCTTAAGCTTTTAGAGTAGATGGTTGTTTAAGAGTATGCAATACATCTTATCTGGTCAAACGGATTATTAGATAATATACAAATGGTTCACTATTGAAATGGTTGCACTATCTTTATATGTTTTGGGTATATTAAGTCATTTTAGAAATCGTTCTTGTGAGCACTCTTAAGTTCTTTTCTTCTTGTTCATTCATGTGAGGACATTTTTTTTTTATGATAACCAATTAATTAGTGTGGCTCCTTTACCATTTAAATGAGCTACAAACATTGTGCAAGAGGGTCTGTAGCTGTGGGCAATTGTTTGTTTGCAGACTTTTCTTCATTGCAACAGATAATGCTGAAGTTTTCTTTCTTCCTTTTCCCCTCTTGGTTAACTCGGGACTGTGGGCGTGTTACATAGCCGATAAAGAATTTGTGTAGTTTTTTAACTGGATTTCTTTCGAATTATTTTTTCAAGAATGTGGATCTTTCACTAGGGTTTATTGTTGCAAGCAAATTTGTGTAAATTTACATGCACAATGGGATTACCTTGTTCAGATCTTGGCTTACATCTGCCTTTTTATTGTCTTAACATTTCAGGTGGATTATGATGAGGCCATCTTTTTATGGCGTGTTGACAAGAAAGATTTCCTTCTTTGGACGATTACTAGCCTCACAACTCTGTTCCTTGGTATAGAGATTGGGGTCCTTGTTGGGGTGAGTGGAGATTTATAATGTTGTATGGAAAATTCTCTGTGATATATTCGAAATTTTGTGAACTATAATCCAGAAACCTTTTATCATCTTTCCCCATCCCAAAGTATTCCAAGTGGTAGATATTATCAGGTTCAAAGATACCTAATATATTTATCTTTCCATAATAAGATGTTATCGTTGTTGTTGCTTGAGGGCCTTGTTCTCCTAGATATAAATTTAAATTTCGTAATCAACATAGGGACATGTGCATCAAATTTCTCTTGCACATGCACAAGTCAAGTGATAGTCCTTGGCTATTGATTATAAAACAGAGCCCCCCTTAGTTCCCAATGAAGGTTCTTGAAAGTGCAGAACTTTTCATTTCTTTTGGCCTAACAAATGCCCATGTGCTTTGGAGTGATGGATACTGTCGTCTTGTGTACACAATCTTTGCGATTGGCCTAGAAATGAATATGTGACGGCTAAATTCATGTCAACCGCAGCTAGGTGAACAGGGACCTTGGCGATAACTCTTCTCATTTCCTTCAGCTCCTTGACTTCCCTTCTTATGTTTTCTAGTACTGGTCCCCTGGTAACCAGATCTTACTTTTTGTCATTCCTTCCCAAGTTCAATTTCTCATCAACTTTTGATATTTCCGCCTTATTAATGAGGTCTTGAAAATTAGAGCCTATAGAAGGAATACTAAGATTGTGTGTGAAGGATATTCCGGACTCTAGATTGACAATTTGATCAGTGGGATTATAGTGCAAAAGAGAACTTTATTTATGAAGAAGTTATGTTACGGTTTAGAAAGTATCATAGTATGTCATCCTCCCCAGAAATGGAACTTTCATGCCGGAGCAAGAACTAGCATGAAAGTCAATCTATTACAACCCACGCGGTTGTTTATATTTCATTTTCTTCTTCTAATCCCAGACCTTTTTAGAAAGCACTCACTGAGTTACTTACAGAATCGTAAATCTCTCTCGATGTCGAGAATTTTTTATGTGTCCAAGCTGGGGCATCTCGAGAACATCTGAGGCCTAAAGCGATAAGTGCCAATGAGCCTTTTTTATTTTTTATTTAAATTTTCAAATTTACTAATTAATTTTTTTTTTCAAATTATACTAACATTTTTTTAATTTATAATATGACTTTTGATCACAAATATTTTTATAGGATTATAATCTATTGCCTCATTAATATTTTTATGTTCTTCTTGTTTGTTTTGTACGTTCTTCATCGAAATTGTGGTATTATATGATTGACTACTGTTACAAATACATTCATTACTATTTTTTTGTTGAATTATTTTACTATCTTCAAAAAATTTTAGGATCATTTACTTGTTTATATTTGCAAGATGTACCTAAATTTTTGTTATATTTTATTTGTTACAAGTAACAACTTTATCAAAAAGATATTTTTGAAATTAAATTAGGTTTTATTTTGGATCCTTTATGAGAACTCAGTTGTTGCACACGTGCATTGCAAAAACTATTTTTGCACGTGAATTATTTTAAATTATTGTTTATATTTTATAAATTCGTTGGTCGTATATGCCAAAAAAACTAAAATATATTTTTATCATTATATTAAGTAGATAACAATATTGTTGTTTGACTTCACACTTTGTTAGTCTATGTTTTCAAAAACTTATACCATCTACTAGTATCATATTCCAGTGTTATAACATGTTTCTATTTTTTAACATAATCTAACTGTAGTTTTATTTTCGATGAAAATGGATTGCATCAAATTCATCGTTTTAGTCCGTGCAATTTTATGTATTATCTAAAAATCATTGACTTTAAAGTTATTATCGTTTAAAAATTGGCTACTAAAAGAAACATCAATAATGAGCATAAACGAAATGCTTAAGAGAAGACATAAAATTATTTCAATTTCTAAACTGTATATTTGTCAATAAGATGATCATAAACTATATATAAGATGAACATGGCAAAATATGATATATCAAAAACATAAAATTGAGATATATATGAAAGATACAAAAAAAAAAAAAAAATTTATGTACCATGAGAAAGAGGAGAAAAATGGCTTTCCTTTTTCCTTGGCACTCGTTTAGAATGTGTTTTTGGATTAAACTATTGAATTTGTCTTCATGGTGTGACAAATAATTTAGATGATGAAATGATTTCTGAACAGGACAAACCAATCTCATGGAATTATATAAGGGTTGGGATGCACAGAGAAATTTGGGGAGTTGAATTTAGATGGGCAAATAACCTATAGACTGGAAATAGGAATGGATGGGAAGTGTACAATATGTATTTCAATGAAGTTATTAATCAAAGACTTATTAGTATTCTCTTTATGGTTTTCACTATTTTGGAGCCTCTATAAGTTGTAACTGTAAAATGTGGCTCATTGCATTGCAATTGAATATGTACTCTTAGAATTGGAAGGGTCTAAGAGATAATTAAGATTACCCATAAAAGGTGATTGGATTATTCATTGCACTGTAATTGAGTATGAAATCCGAGAATTAGAAGGATCTATTCATTACACTTGTAATTGAACATTTATTCCTAGAATAGGAATGGTCTAAGAGTTAAATTAGAAAATATGATATGATCGTCTTCATATAATTGTTTGAGGATAGAAGAGGAAAATAAAAGCTTTTCTTTGTAAGATACTTTTAGAAGTAGTATAGATGAATTGTTTAGTTGGTATTTTGTGCTTAAATCACAACAAAATCGAGTTTAAGAAAAGTAGAGAATGTGTTGAGTTTGGTTTTGCTTTTTGTTAACTTTGGAGGATTAACATAATATTAGAGACAATATTAAGAGGGAAACAGAGAGAGGTTAAAAACATAACCTAGCTCTCATACATCACTTGTATTTATAGTTAACTCACAATAACAAGAATTACACATACACCCTCTTACTATTAACAATTTACACATACTACCCTAATATTCTTAACACTCCCCCTCAAGCTGGACTATATATATCATATAATCCAAGCTTGGAACAAATCGCTGTAAGACGTGTACGACTCAATGCTTTGGTAAACATATCTGCAAGCTGATCTTCAGATTTCACAAATGGAGTTGTAATCTCCCCAGCTACTATCTTGTCCTGAATAAAGTGACAATCAACCTCGATATGTTTGGTTCTCTCGTGAAACACCGGATTGACAGCGATATGGATAGCTGCCTGGTTGTCACAGAACAACTGTAAAGGAAGTTGAATTGGAAACCCAATTTCCTGGAGGAAGTGTAGCAGCCAAGTTAACTCACTCGTCGTATGCACCATTGCCCTATACTCAGCCTCAGCACTGGATCTTGTTACCACGGATTGTTTTTTACTTTTCCATGAGACAACATTACCTCCTAAGAAAGTACAATAACCAGTAGTTGATCTCCGATCCGAAGGAGAGCAAGCCCAATCAGCATCTGAAAAACCTTCCACTCTAAGATGTCCATTAGCTCGATATAACAATCCAAGTCCAGGAGCACGTTTGAGATATCGCAGAATACGAGTAACTGCCTCCCAATGTGGTACTTTAGGACACCCCATGAATTGACTTACTATACTAACTGCATAGGAAATATCCGGTCGAGTAATAGTGAGATAATTGAGCTTCCCAACCAATCTGCGATACCGACCCGGATTCTCAAACAGTACACCATCATCCATCAAAAGTTTCTGATTCGGATCCATAGGAACATCAATAGGTCTGTCACCCAGCAAACCTGCTTCCTCCAGCATGTCAAGTACATATTTCCTCTGGGATAAACAAATACCCTGTTTAGATCGAGCCACCTCAATACCCAAGAAATACCTGAGTTTTCCTAAATTCTTAGTATGAAATCGATCCTGCAATAATATTTTTAACTTGGCAATCCCCTCAGAATTATTTCCAGTAATCACAATATCATCTACATAGACCACCAATAGAACATATCCAGCATTTGTCTGTCTATGGAACACAGAATGATCTGTCTGACATAGAAGAAGACCAAACTCTAAAATTGCATTTGAAAACTTACCAAACCATGCCCTCGGTGACTGCTTCAAACCATACAAATATTTCTTTAACCGACATACACTCTTACCATACTCCCCCTGAGCAGTAAACCCAGGTGGCTGCTCCATGTATACCTCTTCAACCAAGTCACCATGTAGGAAGACATTCTTGACGTCTAACTGAAACAAGGGCCAACCAAGATTAGCAACCAAATAAATCAAGATACGAACAGAGGAAATTTTGGCAACAGGAGAGAAAGTCTCCTCATAATCAACACCATAAGTCTGAGTAAAGCCCTTTGCAACAAGCCGGGCTTTGAGACGCTCCACAGAACCATCCGGATGAAATTTAACAGTATACACCCAACGACAACCAACAATTCGTTTGCCAGCAGGTAAAGGAACGAAATCCCAAGTCCTATTATGATGTAAGGCATCCATCTCCTCCTCCATAGCTTTCCTCCAACCTGGATCAAATAATGCATCATGTAAATGCTTAGGAATAGATATAGTGGATAATTGAGAAGTAAAACAAGAGAAGACAGGAGACAAGACATCATAAGAAACAAAATGAGCAATGGGATGATTAGTAACACACGAACGAGTACCTTTTCGAATAGCAATAGGTAAAGAGTCTAAATTACCTGATGTACCAAGATTAGAAGGTGGCAAGGAAGACGGTACGGGCACCTCAGTCGATGGGCGAGGACGGCGAGAGTAGACACGAAGAGGTAAAGTAGATAGTAACACAGTGGGCAGCGGAATATCTGAAGATGAGGAAAGAGATGGTGGTACAGGAGATGACTCAAAGTCCAGATCCAAAGGCGGAGAAGGTGCTGAAAAATATGGAACAGATTTCTCAAACGTGACATCGGCACTAGTAAAGTATCGGCGCAGAGAAGGACTGTAGCAACGATACCCCTTTTGTGTGCGGGAGTAACCAAGAAATACACATTTGGTAGCTCGAGGGTCAAGTTTGTCAAATCCAGGACCCAAATTGTGAACATAACAGACACATCCAAAAACCTTAGGAGTCAGGGAAAATAAGGGCTTACCAGGAAAAAGGACAGAATATGGACTTTGTCCATTTAACACAGAGGATGACATACGATTAATAAGGTGACAAGCAGTAAGAACAACATCACTCCAAAAATATCGGGGAATATTCATCTGGAATAACAGGGCACGAGTGACTTCCAACAAATGACGGTTCTTGCGTTCAGCAACACCATTCTGTGGAGAGGTGTAAGCACAAGAAGTCTGATGAATAATGCCAGTTTTACTAAGATAAGCTGAAAAATGATCAGATTCATATTCCCGAGCATTATCGGAACGTAAAGTACGTATATGACAACCATACTGAGTTTTTATTTCCTTACGAAAGGTCTCAAATATAGAGAATAATTCAGACCGAGCTTTCATAAAAAACAATCAAGTCACACGAGAATAGTCATCCACAAATGTCACAAAATAAGGATATTTATTAGATGAAATATTCTTTATTGGACCCCAGACATCATAATGTACTAACTCAAATGGACTAGACACGATTATTGACTCTAGACTGAAATGACACACGGTGATGTTTACTAAGTTGACAAGCTTCACAAGGCAAAAACGACACAGAACTAAGACTGGGAACTTGGCGCTTCAGATTCTAGAGAGAGGGATGTCCAAGACGACAATGAAAAGGAGACAACGAGGTCTGTAGAGCCCGAGTAGGTGAATCAAAGTCAAGGTAATATAGACCACCAGCTTCATGCCCCGTACCAATCTTCCTCTTCGCCTTGAGATCCTGAAAGACACAATAAGAGGGATAAAATGTTACAGAACAATTGAGAGAACGGGTAATCTTGCTAATGGAAAGTAAACTAAAAGGAAACTGAGGAACAAATAACACAGAAGATAGGGACATATCAGGACTCAAGTGAGTAGTCCTCAGACCTGAAACTTTAGAACAAGTACCATTAGCAAGAGTAACACTACGTGTAAAAGTAGCAGACTGATAAGTAGAAAAAACATCAGACGCACCAGTCATGTTGTTAGAAACACCAGAATCTATGATCCAGGGACTGCGAGTGGAGGACAATAAACAAGTGGAAGCAGTACCTGACTGGGCAAAAGTAGCAGTGGAGGTAGATGGAACAGCCTGCTGTTGGGACAGGAACTGAGCATACTCCTCTCGTGTAATAGTAACCGACCCAGTGTCAGATGAAGCTGACCGAGGTACGGAAGCAACAACAGAGATATCATCCTGATAGGAAGACCTGGTATCTTGCTTGGGTTCCATAATAGTGCAGGAAATAGCAAACAAGAAGTGTTGCAATGCTGAACCAGAAGAAAAGGGGCTGTTGGAAGACTGAACCGGTTGAACTGGCCTAGAGAACCGCTGAACCGGACTGGTTTAGCCCAAAGGAGGCTGCTGGACGGCTGAACCAGCCTAGAGAACCGCTGAACCGGACTGGTTTAGCCCAAAGGACCACTGAACTGACCTTGCTGAGGCTGCTGGAAACTGAACCGGACCACTGTAGTCTGCTGGAGCACTGAACCGGACCAGAGAAGTCCACTGGACCGCTGAACCGGTCTAAAACTGATTGAACCGGGCCTGAACAGGTCTAAAACTGACTGAACCGGGACTGAACCAGTCCTGAACCGATCTGGTCTGAGGCTACTGGATCCGAGTCTGGATCCGGGTATGGAGTCTAGACTTCGTCTTCTTCACTGATTAGGATTTCAACCAAACCCTAATCTCTGCACCCAAGGTCGACTACACTACCACGAAGCAAGGCGCCACCAAGTCGACTGCCACCACCACGACAAGTGACAGACGACGGTGAACCAAATGACGGCGAACCAAGCCCACCACAACACAACGCGACGACTACACCAATGTCGACTGACGACGACACCACCAAGTCGATGACTGACGTCGGCACCACCAAGTCGACTGTACCAACGTCGACTGTCACCACCAAGTTGACAATACCACCACCACCAACGTCGACTGACGACGGCGCCACCAAGTCGACTGTACTAACGTCGACTGTCACCACCAAGTCGACAATACCACCACCACCACAATACGTAGATAATGCTTCGACAAAAGGCAACACCACCACAACAGTACCACCACCACAAATAAAAAATTAATTTATTCAGAATATATATTTATGATCGTAATGTTCTGATACTATGTTAACTTTGAATGATTAACATAATATTAGAGACAATATTAAGAGGGAAACAGAGAGAGGTTAAAAACATAACCTAGCTCTCATACATCACTTGTATTTATAGTTAACTCACAATAACAAGAATTACACATACACCCTCTTACTATTAACAATTTACACATACTACCCTAATATTCTTAACACTTTTGTACAGGGAAAAGATAGAGAGAGAGATTGGCGCTTATTATATATATTTTTTATAGGAGAAAGTAAAAAAAGATTGATGATGGCAAGACTTTCTTGTTAACCCTTTTTGTCCTTTAATAAATGTGATTGTGTGAGGTGAGTTGGACTTTTAGCCTAAATTTTAAAATTATTTTTGTTGGCTCACTCTTTGAGGAGTGTTTTTGTTGGACTAAATTGTATTGGGTTTTAATCTTTGACTTGTATTACATTATTGATATCTCAAATTTGGGCCCTAAAACCCGGGCTTTTTTTTCTCTATTGTTGAGCCGGCACTGTGTCTAGGTTGATCAAAGGTTTGGCTTCCTTCTCCCACACCTTTTAGCATTTGAGCCTTGGAAAAAGAAAGAAGAGAAATTGGGCCATGGACTATGAAAAAGAAGATTCCAATGAATCTGAGGAAAATAGCACATTATGGCCATGACCAAGCTAAAGATCACTGCCATCTCACGAATTGTATTTGAACCACTATCAAACTACTTGTCCTTTTAGTAGATCGTGAGTGGGTCAGTCGTCCGTCTCATTATAGTCCTCCTAGAATTAATAACATTTTGTCGGAATCAAAATGCTTCTTTAAAAACAAAGAAGACATACTGAATTGATGAGAATGTAAGAAACAAGATACAACCTATCATGACTATTATCCATTTTGGCGAAAAAAAGACTTATTTGTATCCTTATGAATCGGACAATACTATGTTATCCCCTCTACTTCAATTGATTCTGTTGGGCCTGCAATTTTTCATATGTCAACCTTGTTTGTGAGCTATGGAAATGTGAACAAGTAGAATATGACCCATCTGATATCCTTACATTTTGATCTATGGAGGTGCTGGTTCCAACGAGTTGTAATCACCATCACTTCCTGTGATGAGTTTATTGATGCAGTCAATGAAGGTTATTAACTACTACGGGTTATGTTTTTGGAATTTTGATTTCTTAGAATTTACATGCTGCTTGTGCATATGATTTTGATTCACTGTATCGTACTCGAGGATAGCTAAGAGCACATCTATCTTCTGCATCTTCTTCTCCTCCTCGTCCCCATCCTTCTTCATTGTCATCATCAATTTTCCATTAGTATGCCCTTCCAATTGTGTGACATTTTTATTGATGTGGCAAATTCTCTGATTGCATTTGTATGTTTTAGGCTGTCAAGAACATTCGATCTTACCTTAATTTCGCCTTTGTCTTTGCATTAGCAATCAGAATTATGCATGTTAGGCACTGCCTAATTTCCTGAGTAGATATTTTCTTATAAAAATTGCAAAATTTTAATATGCAGGTTGGTGTTTCACTTGCTTTTGTCATTCATGAATCAGCAAATCCTCATATCGGTAAGTGATTATTGTATTACAATTATTCTGTATGTACTTTGATGCACCGTGATGAAATCCTTTTTAATTTTTTAGCATACTATCAAATTGATTGCTTTGATTCGTTGTTTTGGTCCCAGACTTTATAACACCCAGAATCATTTGTATCTTTGTCCTTGACTGTAATATTTTCTGCCATTGTTAAAGCATTATTTCTGCTTTGGCATTCAACTCTTTCCATGATTGTGTCTTTTGTAGATGGAAATTTCTTTTCTCTCTGCATCAATCATTCCATTTCATACCAGTGCGCTTGTCTCTTGCTTATGTTGTGCATGCATATTCTTAAAACTAGATGTGGAATAAGTAACTTTTTTTTACTGGCAAAATGACACCATCTTGGGGTGTCTGGATCCCAAATACTGTTATGGTAGCTCCAAACATCAGTTGAATTTGCTTATTTATCAGCTTGTTTTATACTGCAGCTGTCTTGGGGCGTCTTCCAGGCACCACTGTTTATAGAAATGTTCAACAGTATCCAGAAGCATATACATACAATGGGATTGTGATTGTTCGAATTGATGCACCTATTTATTTTGCCAACACTAGTTACATAAAAGACAGGTGACAATGATGCTGCCTTTGGCACTCTATAGAAACTTGATTTTGTAATATTGGTGCAAGTGTATTTTGCTCTTCAGTTGATTTATACTTCCTAATTCCCCATTTAAGAAATTTCTAAATCATTATATTGTCCCACTTCAGGCTACGGGAATTCGAAGTTGAGGTCGACAGATCTACAAGACATGGGCCAGAAGTTGAGAGAGTTTATTTTGTAATTATTGAGATGGCACGTAAGTTTTCATCATCCTTTTTTTTAGTACAATGAAAAAGAGCCTGTGGTTTTTAAATGGATGCTAAAATCTGTATAACCATTTATTCTGGTAAATTTTGTAAGAATGTGATGCTGCTAATATTATATTTCTAATGCCCTGCATTTATTTGATTACATATCACTTTCAGCGGTTACATATATAGATTCCAGTGCTGTTCAAGCTTTGAAAGAGTTGCATCAGGAATACAAGTCACGGGACATCCAGGTTCAAAGGCCCTCCTTTTGTTGAATTATTTGTGATAAAAAATGTTTGTTACGATCCTTTAAAATCTGTCATGGTCTTAAATCATATTTCCTCTGCAATCACATGGATTATATGGCAGATAGCCATTGCCAATCCAAATCGAGAAGTTCTGCTGACTTTAGCAGTTGCTGGTGTTGTGGATCTGATTGGTAAAGAGTGGTACTTTGTAAGAGTGCATGATGCTGTTCAAGTTTGCCTTCAGCATGTCCAAAGCTTAAATGAGTCATCCAAGACCCCAGAAGTGTTGGTGGAGAATAAGCCAAGCATTTTCCAGAGGTTACTTAATCAGAGAACGGAGGAATTCTCTAATGCTGAGTTGGAGTCAGGTGGTGGGCATTCTCTCATCTCCAAAGATGCCGACCCTAAGCTGGAGCCACTGTTGTGGCGGAAGTCTTGAAAATATTGCCTTCCTGTACATTTGTATCAGTGTCATTGTTTTATATGGTGAATTATGTTCAATATTGCTGTGTATCCATTTTTCACAGCGGGTCGATTTTGTGTCATTGTTTTGTATGGTGAATTTTGTTCAATATTGCTGTGTATCCATTTTTTACAGCGGGTCGATTGATTTGTGTCATTGTTTTGTATGGTGAATTATGTTCAATATTGTTGTGTATCCATTTTTCACAGCGGGTCGATTGATTTGTTGTAAGTAGGCTTCTCTGTATCAAACAAGTTGAGCGATTCACTGCAGTGTATTTACCAGTTTGCATTGCCTTCTTGCTCCATTTTTGCTGCTATTTTTGTAGCAGATTCCTTGTTTATTTTTATGTGGTAAAACTTGTGCAGAGCCCAATTTTATGTAAAGGGAAAGACACTGAGAATGTTGAACATTGAATACAGAACTGCACCAGCTTGCCAATGAGCCCTTCTCTTGCTAATAAGCAGGACTCTTTTCAGTTCACACCAATTGAAACATAGAAACTACACAACAGCGACAACAACAACAGCAGGGCCTACTTCAAAACATACCTGCCATTGTTTTCCTTTCCGTTGGACTGAAGATTTGAAGTGTATTGTCGACTTTTATGTTTCTTTTTCTCAATTCGAACTTGTGACGTTGAAGATCAGCATTCACTAAACCATTTTGATGTACAAAGATGCAAGGAGTATTTGAACTTGGGTTGTTTTCGACTAGAATATGACTGGGGTTCTTGTAAATGAAAGTTCTAGCCTGATATGATGGTTGATTGTATTTAGCTAGAAGATTGCATGTTTTTGCATAAATAATAGTATTTTCTCATATCCAAAAATTGTCTTGGAAACATATAAAAAAGTCAAAAAATTTACATACTAAACACCTAAAAACATTGGATTCAATATTCAATATTCAATAATCCATTCGTTTTGGTTGTCATGAAAACAAAAACGTCTCAATTATTTCGAAATAAAATTTTGAATCCTTGCATCCAATATAGGGAATGGGTCCAAAGTACTCTCTTACTTAGACATTGATATGTAGTGTCACCAATTAGTGATAGAATATCAAGTGGACTCAGTGAGTTTCATTATTTTATTAACTACCAATAATTACCTCTGTCATGTTAGAATAATAAGATTTACTAATTCTATTTATTTTATAATTAGTTGGTGACACCACGTGATAATGATGACATAGTGTCACCATTACGCCCAATATTTACTCTGAAGGATTGTTTCATCTTTCCCACATCGAAACTCACACGAGGTCATCGCCAGACTACAGCCAATTAAGTAACGAAGAAATGCGACCTTCCAAACTTGCCTTAAACTAATGAGTAAGGAAAACAAAGCGGACGGTGAGAGCTGTCCGCAGCGCCCATGAAACCGAAAGGTGCGCAAGAATTTATGGAGGGGTTATAGGCTGGCTGAGCGTTGACGCTGCTTACTTTGCAGAACTCGCTCGCGCGGGCCTCCCAGCAACCCGCCCCAACTCATCTCTCAAGCTTGTTCTAAAATTGATCTGGAAATTGATGCTCATAGGGAGACGAAGATCAAAAATAAAATCAAAGCCTGAGTGAAGGATTGATGGCGTTTTCGAGTTAAAATCAATGATTTAAGCTATTGTTGATCTTTGTTATCAAACAGTAGCCCAAAACCTAAAAGGCATGATCATCTGAGCTGTTATGTTGCGGTTGTGGTTGATGGCGTTTTTGAGCTGACTGGAAACAGATACCAACTGTTAAAATCAATGATTTAAGCTAATACGTGATCAACGTTCGGATTTTGAATGGAGTCACTGTGGATTTGCTTTAATGGAGGATTGAATTGGCTAAAGACATTTTGAGATTCTACGACAATATTTGGGAATTAGGTAAAAACAATGACGACAGGGGCTGTCCATAATGTGCGGAATCATGCGTCTCTTTTCATTATCTACGCTGCTTTTTCAGTTGATGATCATGTGAAGCTACGAGATCATCAACGTTGGGATATCGTATCGAGCTGGTATTCGGATTAATCTTCATTTTGCAGGCAAGGTCGAAGAGAACTTTGAATGGAAGAGGTTCGGGCTTTCTTTTCCAAAGGGAGAAGGTCCTGGATCTGATTCTGATACTCTAACATGTTGAATCTTTGAATCGAAACAGTGACAACTGAGAAGCACATTGACATTTCACATTCACAAAGGTAAATTTGCTTTATGGGATTTGAATTGAATGGGGGATTGAGATCAATGAGTTCATTCTTTAACCTCAGCCATGAATATTTCTTCCTTGTTTGTTTATTTATTTGAAATTTTACTATTAGAGATCTTCATGTTGAAAGTGTTTTAGGTTTGGGGATTGGTACATTTGTTTGGGATGTGGCTTGATTTCACAATATCACACGTAGGTAGGGGACAAACCATTTCATACCACTAGGATGAACTCACGAATCACCGCTTATTGCAGGGATGAATCCAACGGTGGCTTTACATTTAAAACTACAATTCTAGGACTCACATTTCGTTTTAAATTTTCAAAGATACAAAAAAACTGGTAGATTTTTTGAAAAATATATTTCTTTCAGATTAATAGGAGAACAGAGGTAACTAATGTCAAATACTGGAATTATATGTCATGCTCGAATGTTTTCGTCTTATGCTCATAAACAATTTTAGAGGTTCTATTTCCATCTCTTGCGGTAGTTAGTAACGCTTACCTTGATTAGTTGGAAGTGAGTTGTAAAAATGACCTTCAGGATTCAGGGAAAGCTATGGATTTGGTGATTTCAGCATTTTATGAAAGACAAATAGAAACATACATTGTATATCAATACTAGCTGTCTGCTCCCCTTATAATGTTGGTTGTATAATATTCTGGCAGTCCTGATGCTGACTGAATGTCCATTCTCTGGTGGTTGTGAAGTATCTTTCCACGTCAGAGCATGCTGCATGAATAGCTTGAAATTTCTTGTCACCAATATGGTATGTTTTTGACTTCCATATTCTTCATGTAACTAGGAATGTGAAAATAATTGGCTGAAAACATGAAAAATTGAAGGACAATAACGATAGTCTGACACGTTTCATTTTCGATCAATCCACATTTGACATGTATTGAAGCTGAAATTAAAATGTTATGCATCTATGGCCACTGCTACTCGCACAGAAGGTTGGAAGTTTGGAACCATATGATCATTGTTACGTGCTTCCATGTTCCTCTGCCTAATCGTGTTTTCAACGTATGTCTTACTCTTGATGATACTTTGCATCTCGTTAAAGGCCCACAATTGGAACACTACCTGGTTCAATTTGTAGGTAGGTACAAAACCAAATACCACTCGTACCATGTCACTGATATCACCCTCTTATCAATCTTTTCACAACATGTATAAATTGTATTCTTGTAAGGGTTAAAGTTGGGATTGGAAGCTTTTGATTTGTGGACTGATGATGGGGAAAAAGAGAGGTGGGTTGGTTACTTGGTTTGCGAGAAGATTTTATTCCGGCACCAATTATATGAGTTGACAAGAACAAATTTTGGATGCTATAATTGAAATAAGAAATCAATTTCATTTTGTTTGGATGTAGAGTCTATTGATGGTTGGTATATTACGCCACGACAAACTGATAGCTCAATTATTTTCAACAGGGATTATGCCAATCGTGTGGAACGATCAGCAAGAAGGAAAAAAAATCCCAAACTGTCAAGAATTCTATGAAGAAATAGACTTGGAAGGTAATCTCCAGATTTTTATTTGTAATAATGGGATTACATGTACTACTGCTCCCTCTAAAAAACTCTATTGTGTTGTATAGATTATATATGAAAACTTTGCTGTGATTGTGAGATTGCTATGATGTTATGATTGGCACCTCTGCAGGGGATAATGGAATAAAATGCAGCCTCAAATTGACACAAACTTTTCAACAAAATATGTCAAAAATAGGCGGTCCATCCTGGAGTGTGCTTGGAGCCATGTTATTGGTATTATGCTAGTGATCAATGAGCCAGAAGATACTTGAAGGTAACCTTAGCTGGCTCTCTTGATTGAAACAGGGGGGCTCAACAGTATTAAAAAAAAAAACTTGTGTTTTAGGCCCCATAATTTTAAGGTACATTACTAATCCAGAAAAAAATTAAATCCATTAAATTTTAAACCCTAAAAAAAAGGAAATATCCTAAAAATGACAAACAGTATTCCCCCCCCCCCCCAAAAAAAAAAAAAAAACTGTCGAGGGAAAACTACTGTTGATATGATATTTAAATCATTTTAATATGGTTTCTCACCAAATTTTTGCTCAAATGTATCTTTTAGCTGGCTCACTTGATTGAAACAGAAAGGAATTGGCCAAAGTAGCAGAGGCAAGATCTTAGAAGTGGCAATGAGTTTTCCCCCAGAAAGTCCAGCCTTTCTAGCTCTAGAGAAACAGAGAGAGAAGGAAGGGCTGGGAGAGAGAGAGAGAGTGAAAACAACATGTAAAGCAAGACAAGACAGGCTGAAAAATTGAATGCACTTAAACAATAATGTTACCTAACTTAGGGACTTTATTTACATTCCGAAAAAACTTGGGCATTCGATGTTTTGTGATAATTAAATTGACATTGTATTTCATTTATTTATGAAACCTACTATTAGTCCAACGATTACAATAAATTACATCCTCACATTAGATTCCCAAATTAGACAGAATGACATTGCTCCGCACAAAATTAGGTGTTTGGTTATTGTTGTGCTGATCCACTAAACGGATTGTGCCACAGAACAATGAGGTTCCATTGATAGTGCCACGCTGTTCACCCTGATTGGTTGGGGACAAGTTAAAGAGGATAACATGGCTACTACAGTAGGATGCCATATGGGTGTTGTAGGTTGAAAGGCTGCATTTAGAAGAACAGGGAAGATAGAAGAAAGGGCAGGGGAGGGGGGAGTTGGGTATTTGGGGCCCGGGTATCTATGCCCAATGACAAAATATCCTACCAGACAAAAAAATGGTCATTTACAAACCTCCTCTAATCCCCTCTCCACCAATTATAATCTATCTCTCACGTGGGACTCTTGGACCCACCAGCCATATAATTTTATTCTTTGCAATTCCCTATGTCTTGATCCATCGTCATATTCATCGATGTTATTTTGACTTAATTTATTGACTTAATTTATTAATTAAATCATTCATAATTATTGAATTGACAATGAATCCTAATATTTATGGGGACCTACAATCAATATAATGATCGTGATAGATTACGTCAATAAATTAAGTCTAAATAAATATGATTAATGCTATTTGGACTTAAAAATTTGACATAATTTACTGACCTAATGATGTGGCTTCATTGAAACTATTTGATCAACACCAAGTTTCAAAAGGTCATAGTAAATTAAGTCAAGAAATTAAATTAATAAATTAAGTCCCAATAGCATTGCTCAATAAATATTATTGCATCATATTATGGCAACACTCCTCTATATATATCTCCTCGTATTGTGTATCCAAACATACATACCTGAGCTCCTTGTGTGCAAGCATTATCAAGTTAGTAGAGAATATCTGAGATATTAGAGCATGGGGGACTCCTCTGCATCATACATACACATGGTAATATTTTTCTCTTGTTGTTAAGGTTTGAATGGAAATTCATGTTTCCTTTGAGATTTTGTTGTAGGCTTTGTTTCATTTTTTTTTGATATATATTTAGGTACAGCACCTGATAGAGAAGTGCCTGATCTTCCGCATGACGAAAGAAGAGTGCATGGAAGCCCTTTCTAAGCATGCAAACATTACACCAGTTATCACTTCTACTGGTATTACTTTCCTCTCTCTCTCGCCCCTCCATACTTGGGGCTACAGCTATCATTTTCCCTATGCGCATGCATGCACACACGTAGGAATACTAGACAAATTCGTGCTATAGAAAGTTACTCTTACATTAAATTCATGAGCAGTACCCTGTAACCTTCCTAGCTAGATGGAGTTGCTATTCGCATGGAAAGCTTGTGTAAAGGGTCAAATTGTACAGAAAACTGACCTTGTTAGCTACATCTTCCTTTTAGTTTCGAATTCAAATTACTGTAATCATCTTATAAATAAATTGTACCCAGTGCATAAGACTCTGACCTGTAAATCTTTGTCTCTATAGGTTGTAGAGTGAAATCTGGCCTTGCTAGCTACATTTTCCTTGTAATTTCAAACTAAAATAACTGTAATCATCCTAAAAAGATTATCGCTATGAATGAATAGGTAATAGCGTGCTGGAGGTCGAATGGCTTTATGCTTTTCGAAGGTTGTTGCAGAATTTTTACAATTCCTTACTTCGATCTGGAGATCTAAGAAAAATCATATGACATTTGATGTCAGAAACAAACCATTCCTCGCTGGAAAGACCCTGCGCCTAAGGGGTCGTTAACTCTTTTGACAGATGAACTCAAAGATCCACTCTCCCCCCACCAAATCTTTATGTGTGCTTTATGTCGAGTACAATCCAGTTGCTCTTTCTAAGACACTTGAAATACTAGTTTGTTGACGGAAAGCCGGTTAATAAAATAAACTTGTGCCTACGCAAATCCGGAAGAAGTGGAATCCGAAAGAGATTGTGGTAGTCAGTCTTCCTCTATTTGGAAAGAATGATTCTCAGACTCCAACCCACGACTACCCGCTTGAGCATATTGAACACTTGTCATTGTTCATATTCAAACATCATACTAACTACCTCCATTGCAAGAATAACATACAAACATATGGCTATGTTCTTTAGCACTTCTCTTCACATAAACAGAAATGATAGTATTATCATGTATGGCTTCTAATGAATAATTCTCATGCAGTGTGGAAGGAGTTAGAGAAGGAGAACAAGGAATTCTTTGAGGCATATGCTCAATCTCAGAGCAAAGAAGATCAAATGTCCGAGGCCGAGACGAGCGAGATGATTCAGAAGATGATATCTGATCATGAGCAATCAAAAGATCCCAAAGAGTAACACATGAACCAATTTGAAAACGATCTTAACTTTGAGTTGTGGTTGGCATGGAGCTGGGTTACAACTTAGTGTCCTACATATCCAGCCAAACTCATAGACACTATAGTACTATGTGGTCCCTATTCAGATGAATCTACGTACGGATGGAGAGTATTATGTGGTCCCATCTGTGGTATATAAGTTTCATGCATTCACCAATTAATGCATGCCAAATCAGCACTTGTATAGATTTCCTTGTGCATTATTCACAAATGAGCAGTGACCAAATCATCCCTTAGGATTGGAGGTTGGTTAATTGGGTAAATTGTAGAGGATGGTTTTAGCTGTGGAGGGGATAAGGATCCTTTCCAGTGACTAAATAATCTATATAATTAGTGTAACGATATCGCGATACTAAATGATACAATTATTTAGTTTATATAAACAACTAAATGACAAATTGGGTTGGTGTCATAATTTTGTGTAATTGTTTGATTTATTAGAACGCATGAATAACTGTTTGGTGTATTATAGGACAATTGTAACTGATTGGTGTAACTGATTAGTGTAATTGTATTATTATAATGTTCATATAAATAGAGAGAGAAACAGTTAGAGAAAATATGGGGAGAGAGAGAGAGAGAAAATAGTGGAGAGAGATGAAAAAAAAAATCAAATGTTTACATATTTGAAAAGAAAATAGGGGGAGAGAGAGATGAAGAGAAAATGGGGGAGAGATAGTGAGAGAATTTAATAAAATCTTTATATATTTGATTAGATATATAACTGTTAATCAAGAATATATAATTTAAGGGAAAGTATTCAGGTAAAAAAGTTTTGATTTCATTTGAATTTTGTACCTAAACACAATATATTTTATTAAAATTGAACTTAATAGAGTAAACAACTTATCCATACATTTTTTCTCAAATAAGTCTAAAAAATTGTATTCATAACCAAAAAACCCATAAAAATTTTGATTGGATTTAATTTTTTAGGATTTTTTTGTATGACTTAAAATTTAATGAATTTAATTTTTTTTGTGGGCTAGTGATGTACCTAAAATTATAGGGCCTTCTAAAAAAAACCCATGTTTTTTTCTCCTGCTGATGTATTTTATTTTTCAAAAAATTTCAGTATTAAAAAGAATCGAATTTGATGTGGAGGGGTTTGTTTAAGTCATCTCGTATGTGAATTTGGGTATTTTGTTTTCTTATCGTACAATTGAAGATGGCAATGTGACATTTAGTTTGTTGTTATTAATAAAACAAGGGTGGGGGCTACACATTTGTTCTTGTCGCACTCAAATCACTTTTTTTTTCTTATGGGGAAAACGAGGTATGCATGATTGTTGATGTTTTAGTGCCGACGAACGGTCTGAAATTAATGCTCCAACCTCTCACATCAATTTTGCAAATTGAGCTTTTCATTAGCAGTAAAATTAAATCAGTTCAACAGACACATGGACGAATTGTAAACTGTGACGTTTTGAGTTTGAAATTTGAAAATTTTTTTGAATTTAGTTTCTCTCATGAATTCTTTCGTTTTGGCGTGGATGACCTGACTTTAACGGGTCCGGAAAGGAATTGTCGAGATACTCACAAATTGGTCCGGATATTGCCAATCACAATACAAAAAAAAAAAGCATAAATTATATCTAACTCCCCTAAAATTTGGTCAAATAACAATTAGACCATCTGTTGTATAGGAAATAACACTGATCTCCCTCGGTAGTAACAACTGTTTCAGTTTTTTGAGTGAGAGAACTAAATGACTATATTGCCCTCGATTACACCGTCATCCCCGATTTATACTCCCCATCTTTCCACAGCAACCTAAATTCATCTAAACGACCCCCACTAGCCGCCAACACCCTTTACGAACCACCAAAAAACAACTCTACCCAAGAGCCACCACAATCTGCAAACCACGAACCAAACTAACTTCAGCCCTTCACCACCTTCCACAGTTACAAAAATTCCCCCATCAAATCTGTTTTTTTTTTTTTTAGGGGGGGGGGGGGGGGGGGAGAGGATGTTGATCGGTGGAGGCAATGGAGACGGTGGCTAAACTCGGTAATAAATCCTTCAAATAATTCGTTGCGATGCCTGTGATTAAATCTGTAAGAGGAAAAAAATATAATTACCTCTTAGCTGAGATAAATGATTGGTATTTGAGATATCTGAACTTGATCTACCCTGCCTCTTTCCTGCAAAAGGAACGCACTGCCCAAGATCGAAGTGCTTCGATCGAAGGCACTCCGATGCTTAAGTCAGTAATAAAACTGAGTGAATTGCAAATTGACAGAGAGAGTTCAGCGTGCCTTTCACCCTGGCTTCTTGTGCCTTTTATAAGTCATTCATCAGTTAGGGTTTCCATGATTCACGATTCAAGGTGGTACACCTTCTTCCAATCAGGTGGCTATAGTTGAGAAGTTGCTGATATTTCTCCAGCAATTCCTCATGTCGTTCCTAGAATCTTGCCCATTTGTTTATCCAGAATGCCTGAGTTATAGGCGTTCTCTTAGCTCTTCATTTATCGCTTCAAACAGCTTGGTCATGATTTGGAGCAAGATCTTCCGTAATTTGAGCTCTTTTAATAAGATCGGTCATTGCAAGAACTGAACTGTTTTTTCAAAAACCGAACATCATTGACATCGGGGCTGGGCAAATGCCGAGCTCTTTACTTGTTTAACCGAGCACATCGTTCAGTTCAGCTCGGACCATTGAACTAAGTGGCTAACGACTTCATCACGTGCCTTGTCTTGTCACCCTCACGTGGGTTCATTCAATGTCATGACACGTGCCAGGGAACCGCCCCCCTTCAAAATCACATCTATCAAGCTCGAGTCACAATGAAATAGAATTATATGTTCTCAAATACATATATTGTGTGTGTATAACTGTATATATACACACACAGTAGGTTTGGATCAAGAAGCTTCGGTCTCTTTCTTACTTCCCCCCTCTCCACTCGAAATCTCTGGATATATCAAACCCACTTCATATCTTTTTGACTCAAACCCACTTCACTCTCTCTCTCTCTGTAATACCCCACATGCGTATATAAAAATAAAAGACATAGGTGTTTAGTAATTATTTCATTTGAAATGTTAAAATAGTATAACTCAAGGAAAGAGTAGTTAAAGATTAGTTTGGGTATGTAAATGTACAAAATAAATCATAATAGAACTTGAACTAATTAGGTTGATGTAGAAAAGTATGTGGGATAAGTTAGGATTAGAGTTGGAAGGGTTAAAATTGGATTGGAAATGAAAAGGGGAGCCATTTTGGACAGAATGTGGGCGCTGGGGCGCCCAAATGGGCGCTGAGGCGCGCCTCCTGGTATGCTGCCTACTCCGGACCAGTTGTCGTAGAATTGTCATAACTCTTGCTACAATGGTCCGATTGAGCTGAAATTTTGACACAATGCCGAAGACATCTAGATCTACAACTTTCATGTTTTGCACTTTTTCAGATTCAAAGTGTATCATGGTCAAAAATAAGGAAAACAGTAAGTTCGGAGAACCCCCAAAACAGACTGTAAACAGTAAAAATCGGGATTTGGCCGAAATATAACACCATTTCATCCCATTTTTCCTCATTTCTCTCATTCCACTCTCAACCCACTTCTCTTAGGACTCTAGAGGAAGATCAAGAAGGGAGAAAAGGGAAGGAGGAGATCACAAGAACTTGGGTTCTAAGTTTAAAGTCTTGATCTAAGGTAGGGGATTTCTTCCTTTTCTCTTACATTGAGGTTAGGGTTTATATTTATGTATGTTTTGCTTCCAAATCTTATATGTATGTTATGGAATCTCTATTTCTTGTTGCTCTTGTAATCCCTTACCATATCATGAACGAAATTAGGGCTTGATAGCCATAAATCCCTTGTATGCCTTTAAAACCCCAAATTTTCAAGGAGATTGTGTTTTCTTTGATTTCTCATTTTCTCTTGATTCCTAACCTTAAATATTACATGTTCTAAACTATGTTGTGCTTGGGTAATCGCTAAATCTCTTGGTGTGCCTTCGAAATTCTAATTGTAAGGAAATTGGGTTCCTCTTGATTTCCCCCTTGTTCATGAGGTCTAATCTTAATGTTTGTTGTTATAAATGACAAAACTTGATTGTTCCTTCACTTTTGGATTCCCAAGCTTGATATTTGTTGCTATGGACGTCAAGGCTTGATTGTTCTTTTGTCATTGATGACCCACCTTGTTATTCCTTTATTCTTAATTTCAAGACCTTGTGTTTAATTGTTCTTGATTTCAAGCTTTACATCCATTGGCCCTTGATATCCTAACCCAACATTCACATGTTCTCACTTCAAAACTCTATTTATTCATGAAGTGTGGATTCTCCTTGGATACTCTTTTGTCTTGTTTTAAAAAGGAAATTTAGTGTTATGTGTTGAGTAATAAAATGATATTTCGATGATCTCATGTGTTTTTCCTAAATTGTTTTATTGAAATGTTACATGTGAGGTGGGATGGAAAAATTGGAGATTTATGGTATTGGTGGTAATGTGAGATGTTTGTTGGTATGTTATCTCTTGAGGGGTTGTACGATACTAACATGGTTTACTATTGACCGGGTATCATGTAGTGGGTAGACGGCTTTGTATGCCACGCGGGTATGAACTTTTCCTACCACATGGTGTGGGTAGACGTCTTTGTACGCCGTGTGGGTACGAACATTTCCTAGCACTAATGATAACGAATTAGTAACGTGGGTAGTGTCGGACATCTAGTATGGGTTATTGTTCACTTTACCATAGACGGTTTCTACAAGAGTTTTGGGGTAGTATGGGATACCACAAGAACTTGTGGAAATGGTGTATGGTGGGATGGATTATGTTTTGGAAATTACTTATGAATTGTATATTGGTTTCATTTATTCATTAAATTATTGTTGATGCGTAAACTTGGGATCTAATTAAATGTCCTCGTTTTACTTCAAATACTATATATGTTATTTGTGAAATGAGACCGACCCGTTTTATATGTTTTCTAAACCTTGTTTGGGTTTGGGAGAAATTTTCTACAGAGCTTCGTGCTCACCCCCTACCGCTAACCTTTTTCAGATTATGCTATAGAGGAGGAGCTTGGCGCTAATGAGCCGGGCCTTGAGGACGCCTCATTGGAGGGGTACCTAGATCCCGAGTGGGACATCTAGAGATGTAGCTTATTTTGTTCTAGACTAGGAGATTTAATTCTGAACAATGTAAAGTCTAGATTCTTTTGAAATTCCGCTGCAGTATATTCATGTAATTCTTTTGGGAATGTAACTGCCATACTTGGCCTATTCTTTTGGGATAACATTATGGATAGTATAGATGGTAAATGAAATTTTATTGTTATTGGATGGTTAAATGGACCCTGTGTGGTCAAGTTAATATAATTGCACAGGTTGTGTTTTGCGTAGAGCTTCCCGTACAAAGGAGACTCTGCCCAAATGTCGTTAAATTAGGGACCCCCGGTCATTTATGGATTTTTATTAGTTGCCCTCATGTTATGAATGGTTTTAGAATGTAATGCCGTCCAGGGTGGTATTTGGGGCGTTACACTCTCTCTCTCACACACACACATATATATGCATAATTGGTTGGAGATAAATTGAATTGGATTTGGTTGTTGAATTGGGAGGTGCAAGGATTGGCGGGTGAGAGTGTTGGAGGGAATGGGAGTTGTCATGGTGGTTGTAGCTGTGGGTTTGGGTCCAAAAGCTTCAGCCCCTCTCTCTCTCTCCTCCCCCAAAACCTCTGGTTATAGGCAGTAAAAAAATAGATTCTTTCCACTTCTATTTAAATGGGGTGATAATTTTTTGAATAATGTTATTTTGACCTAAAAATCTGACTTAATTTGGTGACATAATAATGCGATTTCATAAGAATTATTAGATTAATACCAAATTTTAATGTTTAATGGCGTTTACTGTCAATTCCAAAACCACAGTGAACTTTCTTGGTTTTGCAGGTGAAATGGACATTTGGAGGAAGAATGAGTATTTTATAATAAAAACCAAAGCAGAAGGAGTGCATTGTTTTTTTTTTTTATACAAGAGATGGTCTAGTTGTTATTTGATCAAATTTCAGGGGAGATGAATATAATTTTCTAAAAAAAAACATAAAAATGCATGATTTGATAGATTCACAATTTTCGATGGATTGAGATCCCTTTAAATTTATTTATTTTTATTCTTGAGATATCATTTATTCTTAATAAGTAAGAGATCTCTTTATATGAAATGTGTCTTACCTAAATTTATGATGTGATCCACAAATATATATATATAGATATAATAGTTATTTTTTGTGTCTGAATGCACAAAGTAATAAAAAAAATGGTCAACAATAAATATACTTGTATTCACATTTAAAATTAAATCACAAATATAGAGGAAAGAAAAAGGAATTTAAGCACCGATTATAGTGAGAGTGAGTGATGGTAGACGATAGTGACGGTGGTGGTGATGGTGGAGGTGACAATAGTGGTGGTAGTGGGGATGGTGGTGGTTTGGCGGTAGGGGTGGTAGTGGTGGGGTGGCGAGAGTGGTAGTGGCGACGATGGTGATGGTAGGGGGCAGTGGTGGTAGTAGTGGTTGTTGTGGTAAAAGTGGTGGTGGGGTGGTGGGGGTGGTGATGGTGGTGGTGAGATGGTGGGTAGGGTGGTGGTGGTGGGGGTGGCGACATTGGTGGTGACGACAGCGGTGATGATGGTTATGGCAGAGGTGGTGGTGGAGTGGCGATGATAGAGGTGGTAGTGGTAGTGGTGGTGGTGGTGGTGGTGGTGATAGTGGGGGTAGTGGTTGTGGGGTGGGGTGGCAGTGGTGGTGGTAATGGTAATGGTGCCTTTATTTTTTTTCAGTCTTATCTATTTTTTATGTAAGTACTGACAAATGAGTATCTACTCTTGCAATATTTTTGATTTATTATAATCAAAATCAATGTGCTGATTAATTATTTATTACCCAATTTTCATAAATTTCACTACTCTCTTGTATTATAAATAAACTTTCTCATTTATATGGAAGATTACACCAAAATAATATACAATTGATATTTGCTTTCTATTCTCGTCTTTCACATGCTTTCTATTCTCTTCGTTCTAGACTTGTCGGGTCCAATTTTTCGTTCTCATTTCTGTTGCTTCGGCTAATCAACTGGTTGATATTTTTCAAAAAGGCTCATCTACTTGGTCGCCACCGTGGTTTGGTTGCAAACTATAGTTAGTATCTTCAATCCCACCTTGAGTTTGAGGGGGATGTTAATGTATATAATATTAGTATTCATATGTTTGTCCCACATTGGTTAGAGTAGAAAATTTTACTATTCTTGTACTATAAATAAACCTCCTCATGTATATGAAAGATTACAACAAACCAATATATAATTAATATTCACTTTTTATTATCTTCTTTGACACTATCAATGAACATGTCTAAGATGGATTTTGCAAGAATTACATATGGCATCGCCTATGCAAAGATGGATTGTCACAAACTCAACCGTAGTCTTGCTACTTGAAAGTAAAGCTGGCTTGATGTAGAATTAAATTTTTATCATATTTAAATTATGTCGTATTAAAATTTATTGAACTCATGCTCAACTCATTTTGTATCTATTGGGTTTGTGCTCGTATTTAACGGATTTATATTGACCTTAATCAGGTTCGTATCAGTCTATTTATTTTACGAGTTTAATTGGTCCACCGATTTTTCACTTAAACCTGTTAAAGTTGAACTTAAATCCATTAATTTCATATTAATTGTGTATCAAATTCACGGGTCCTATTTAAAGTTATTGGGCCTAGTTTAAAAATATGGTTAGATTGATCTAGGCTTCAGGGATGGCAAAATTTAGTCCCTGTTTTGGGCTAAGTTAGAATAGGAGCTATGCTGAATTTGTGAGACTCGGCCCATCACTCGAGTATATACTCTCCTTGTGCTCCTACGATTGTCTTGTACCCCTTGATACCACCTTTTTTTTTTTTGGAAAAATGATTCGTATATGAACTTCTCATTTTTGAAATCTTGAAAGAATATCTCTAGTACAAGTGTAAAAAATGCCATAATCAAGCAAGAAACTGGACAAAACTCTTAGCAGTAGCATTTTGGTATGGTTTCCTGTGGCCAAGCCTCCCTTTTCTGTCTGATAATAAACTCTCTCTCTCTCTCTCTCTCTCTCTCTCTCTCTGACTTTTTCAAGAACAGGTGGTTCTAGCTTTCCCTTGAAGAAGTAAATTAAGGCAATGATCTTGAATTCTAATTAAACATAGCAGCATAATCTGGACTAAAGATTTTACATTTAATATCTGAATGAAGAAGGCACTCTCAACCATGCACCAAAAGAATGAGGGTGGATGGTTCACCACTTTCTTCACTAAGGATGATCAGACTGGAATAATCTAGATGGAAAACTATACCCATATTGTATGATATTGGCTGTTTTAGATTATGCCTGTATGACATGAAAAGGAGGAGTTGTACAATAAGAATCCATACAGGTCTCTTTAAACTTTCAGTAAGTTGAGGGCAAAAACACATAGATGAAAGCTAGAGTTTAATTAGAATAACTTCATGCCTCCAACTTTTGGAATCCAAGACTTCCATCCTGCAATCACATAGGCCCTGTTCGAACTCTTTATGGACCTTATGGTGTGGTGCTCGGGTTGACCCGTATAATTCATGAATAAAAAGTTTATAGGTAAGTCTCTATTATCTCTAATCCAAACCCACACTCATAGTTTTTTAATAAACTAAAAATCCACTAAATACATATCATAGTAAAAATAAGTTCAAGAATCCTCTTACTTTACAAGGATTCATGTAAATACTCGATAAGAAATAATAAAAAATTAGCATTTTTTTCGTACAATATTAATTAAACGTATTATTCGTGTCAATTTCGAGTTATTTGTGCTTGATACTAATATGATATGTTTATTATTCGTGTTATCATGTCATGTTATTTCATGTTGAGTTCAAATTGTGTTGTTGTGTTACGTCGAAAATTATTACCTTTACTCATAGGCGGCCCGAGACATTAAGGGGCCTAAAGTGAAAACAATAAATAATGCTTTTTATTTAAAAAAGTTTATTTTTATAATTATTGAGATGACACGTAAGTTTTCATCATCGTTTGCTTTACTCGTACTTGAAAAAAAGAGCATATAGCTTTAAATGCATGCTAAAATCTGTATAACCTTTTATTCTGATAAATTTTGTAAGAATGTGATGCTGCTAATAGTATATTTCTAATGTCCTTCATTTATTTCTTACATATCACTTCCAACTGTTACTTATATAGTCTCCAATGTTGTCCAAACTTTGAAAGATTTGCATCAAGAATACAAGTCACGGGACATCCTGGTTCAAAGGCCCTCTTTTTTGTTGAATTATTTCTGATAAAAAATGTTCGCTATGATCCCTTCAAATCTCTCATGATTTTTGATGATACCAAAAAATTAGTTAAAGTTGAGCTCGGACCTACTAGTTCGGACATCTAAGTTCGGACCCCGCAGCTCATGATCACTAGTTTGGGGTGTGCAGTTCGGGAATCTTGAGAAATGAGACTCTCGTGCACGCGATGACTGTAACACTTGGCACCCTCCAGAAGGCTATGTCACGTCTAAGGAATGCAACCGTAACGACCAAATATTCTGGCACATGAGTCGCAACTACCTCAAGGGAAATCACATTGATTATACTAGGATGACATCGATTATGGAAGGATCACAGAGATCATGCAAGACAATCACGCGAGGCAACTGTACACTATAAATAAGGGTCAAGTCCCTCACATTTGTAATTAAGCAATAATTAGTGTATCTACTGTGTGAAATCTATTTCTCCCAATTAATAGACAACTCTCCAAGAGCAAGAGACTCTAGACTAGCCAAGTTTTCTGACCGGTGAATCACTATAAACCCTTTATCCCCTTATCTGATTGAATCAATAACTTAACCTCCAAGAACACTCCAGTGATATCCAAACAGCTCTTCTGTGCTCAATTGTGCTGAACACACCATCAATTTGCAATCGCATGGGTTATACGCCGGATGTAGGGGATAGCCATTGGCAATCCAAATCGAGAAGTTTTGCTGACTTTAGCCATTGCCACGATAACATGAGAGCTGATATAGATCAAAAGATAAAACTCTTTTCACCCCTGCGGCAAGAGGGAACGTTGCTTTTAATTGGATAACTAATTATTTATTTCGGGTATCATAAAAACAGAAACGTTGCAAAATAAATTTTGAATCCTTGCATCCAATCTAGGTAATAGGTCCAAAGCACTCTCCTGACTTAAATGACTTAAAATACAGAGTGCAAAATAGTAACTCAATGGATGAGTTTAGCTTCTCACACCGACCCAAAAAATACAGAGTGCAAAACGGTAACATAATTGATGGGTTTAGCTTCTCACATCGGCTCGACCCAAATTCGGGCTCCAAGTGAAAATATTAGATGATACGAAAAATAATTATTAAAATATTAATATTATTTATTTAAAAATATTTTTCTTATTTTTGAGATACAAAATTACAAATTCAGTTTTTGCATTCAAAATTTTCGTATATAATTGCATTAATTTAAATTGAATTTGCAAACCAAAATATAATAAAGTCTACTGATGATACTTGAAATAAACCTCAGACACGAGCTCAGGAAAAGAGCTCAGCTCTGGAGGACAGGGAAGATAAACCGAGCTCACCCAGCCACGATCTGAGCTCGACCAGTCAACACTTGTACTCCCAGTTGAAGACATAAGGCGATGAATGTTAAGAGGACAACAAGTCAACAGCAGATATATTCATAATGGGAATTCAGCTAATCCAAGGCGCGTAACACATTACCAGCAAGGATCCTCTCCTACAATCAAGGAGAGGATCCCATGATAAAAGGCAAAAACCAAGCCATTTTGAACCGGCTATAGGAAGTCTAGGTAACTCCGAGATGATAGATGAAGATAGGGAGCAATCCCTTCGATAAAGGAGGTAATTCCGAATTAGAGGTAAGTATGAGGCTATAAAAAGAGAGCAACTGGAAACCCTAATACGGGGAGTATTCTACTGTAACACATTCAATTGATCAATAAAGAGAAAGGAGCAAGAGTCTCCATTAGAGAGTGGACTAGCCGAGCTCATTAGCCGGTGAACCACTATACTTCTACTGTATCACACGCACTACATGTCGGTTAATTAGAGCATTCGTCCTTCGATACACGAGCCTTGTAGCTCAGATGCCATATCAAGCCCCACACAGATCGTTCGTACCACATAATCCAGTCTCATAGCTCATTCGCGCAGGTTTACACCATCATCTACTATCAATTAAAAAAAATATAGAGAAAAAAAATAAAAATTTGTTAATATAGTAAAATAATTTTCCAAATAATGAATGTTAATAGGAACTTGAATAGTAAACTACTTCAATCCACTTTATTTTTTTTTAATTATTTTTTGTGTGTTGTAAAAAAAATAATTAAATAAAAACTCTGACAAAGACAAAAAGAGTCTCGAATTTAAGCTAACACTTGGTTGCTTGGTTCTTGCATATGAAAACCTCCAATTATTTATAAGTCTTTCGTTTTACCATGAATGACTATGATATTTTTAAATGTTATACATTTATGGTGTCTCTAGAATTTTTTATGCAAATTAGGGGTGCAACTCAGGAGGGTTGAGGGGTCAACTCTAGCCCAACCTTAAATATATAATCTTCAACTCTAACTCGACTTTAACTTGAATACTGGCCCAAGTTAAATTCGGGCAAACTCGGATTGAATTCGACTTACTTAATTCGGGGTTGATTTCAAGTTGGGTTCATTAAAGTGAATTGTGAAGTGTGAACCCTGGTTGTAAGTTATGTTATTGAATCTATTGATTTAAATATGTTCGGGTTGAGCCCGATTTATATATTCGAGTTGAACTCAGTAACCATAGGCCTCAACCCGGATATTGTCCGAATTCAATTCGGGTTTGTGTTTTTCAACCAAGACCCAATCCAAGTATTAAAAACCTTAACCCAAGTCATATTTTTTTTTTGGGTTGAGTTCGAGTTGGCTTGCCCAAGTTGCACCCCTAATGCAAATATCTAGTATTCTAATATGTATAAGAACATTTTAGGTTTCTCTTATACTTTTTCTTATATATCTTGTATATTCTAAAATGTTCATTGAATAAGGTTTAAATAAGAAACCCTTTTTATGATCCTTTAGAATATTCTTTCAAGGGGTCTTAAAATTAAAGAACTCATCCTAAGGTTGTTTGAAATTTTTAAGAAGACGAGAAGTGACAAAATTTTCACTTAATGTAAGGTATTGTGTGTTGAAATAACTCATTTTTTCAGTATTAACATAAAAAATATGTAAGAAAAAATAAATGTAATAAAAAATACATTCATTCAAGTGTCGTACCAAAATTGACTCAATTTATTGTTGTTCCATTTATAATATGTTACCCAAAATATAATCATTATTGAATACTAATTACGATAGTAAGTTTATATCTATGTATATTGTTATATGTAAACTAATAATATAAAGCAAAATGCATTTTAAATAAAAATAATGCAATTACTTGAATGTATAACAACAATTAATAAATAAGATAATAAGAATCTAGAAATAATCTGAGTTATGTGAAATCACAATTTCCTTAAGACATATTTGCTCATTTTCAGTGTTTAAGGTTGGTGAACAACTGTCTCTCAAGATAAAACGAATTTCACCTTTGCAAAAACAGTACTTCAATCTCCAAACACCAATGAACACAACTTGTGTTTTGTACTTAAATCAAATAGAAAATGTAATGCAGAAAGAGAGAGAACAGAAACAGTAGTATGCAAAAATTTTATATCTATTTTGTGTTTTTATAAATGGCTGTAAGACAATTTTTTTATAGATCCTTAATGTTTGTTTGGATTGCATGAAGAGGCACGAGATGTCATTATTCGTTGAACAAATACACTGTTAAATGAATAATAATGAAAGGTAAAGACACATCTGGAGTGAACAAACATATCAGAAATTAGTGTCACAATCAAATAATTAACAGACATAAATTTTAAATTTTGGTTGGAAGACTAACTGCGATCTGCGTTCAGATCCGTTTGGTTTGACCCACAATCTACACCGCACCAAATAAATTTTTAACAAAAAGATAGAATCTTTTGACCTTAGGCTTGGTCGAGTCATGGCACGAGGCGCGTGTGATAACTAAGGTTGTATAGGTGCTCGTTCCACTCATAAAAGTGTAATATCCCTTAGGACCCAACCTATGAAACCAACTAAGAGTATATAAACTTATCAAATTTTTTGTTTTCTTTCAATGTGGGACATGCCTTATTACCCTACACCATATCATTCTTAATTTCTTCTATCGATTCAAATGGATCACTTTGAGATATAATTTCTCATTAAATACTTAGTGGTTTTGAACAAATAAATATACTACATTAATCTCCACAGAGGAAAACACGTTTAAATTTAATCCAACCAATTTTGAGGTGTAAGTCCCACTTTTATTTAAACTCAAATTTGTTCAAAAATAACTTCTTTATAACCATTTTTTCTAACATAATCTGGTACAGTCGAATTTGAAATAAGACGTGTTTAGTAGATTTATTTATTTTTTAGTTGAATTTATGTTGACTCGTTTATTTGAGAGACTTATCAATTTTATTTATTTATTGACTTCTTATTGAATTCTTACTTCGTACCTAAAATTTCTTTAAAATTCGAGGTTGAATTTTTTTTTTGAGCCCCAAATATATGTATTAAGCTGGTTCAGCTTCCCACATCGAAACTCACACGAGGTCATCGGCCAGACTACAACCAAATAAGTAATGAAGAAATGGGAACTGTAGAACTTGCCTTAAACTAATAAGGAAAACTAATGAGTAGGAATTTTTGGAGGTGTCATGCGTCTCTTTTCATTATCTACGCTGCTTTTTTAGTTGATGATCACGTGAAGCTACAAGATCATCAACGCTGGGATATTGTATCAAGCTAGTATTCGGATTAATCTTCTTTATGCAGGCAAGGTGTTGAATCTTTGAATCGAAACAGTGACAACGGAGAAAAGCACATTGACATTTCACAAAGGTAAATTTGCTTTATGGTATTTGAATTGAATGGGGGATTGAGATCAATGAGTTCATTCTTTAACCTCAGCCACGGATATTGCTTTCTTGTTTGTTTATTTATTTGAAATTTTACTATTAGAGTTCTTCGTGTTGTAAGTGTTTTAGGTTTGGGGATTGGTACATTTGTTTGGGATGTGGCTTGATTTCACAATATCACACGTAGGTAGGGGACAAACCATTTCATACCACTAGGATGAACCCACAAATCACCGCTTATTGCAGGGATGAATCCAATGGTGGCTTTACATTTAAAACTACAATTCTAGGACTCACATTTGGTTTTAACTTTTCAATGATCAGCAACCTTGGTTTTGAAAGAAAAAAAAAACTGTTAGATTTTTTGAAAAATATATTTCCTTCAGATTAATAAGAGAACAGAGGTAAATAACATGTCATACTTGAATTTTTGCGTCTTTTATTAATGTTTTCATAAACAATTTTAGAGGTTCTATTCCCATCTCTTGCAGTAGTTAGTAAAGCCTAGCTTGATTAGTTGGAAGAGTGAGTTGTAAAAATGATCTTCAGGGACAGCTATGGTTTGGTCAAAGCTTATTAATACGTGGTGATTTCAGCATTTTGTGAAAGACAAATAGAAACATACATCATGTATCAATACTAGCTGTCTGCTCCTCTTATGATGTTGTACTAGGATGTATAATACTCTGCCAGTCCTGATGCTGACTGAATGACCATTTTCTGGAGGTTGTGGAGTATCTTTCTACATCAAAGCATGTTGCATGAATAGCAAGGACCACTGGTACCATGTCACTGATATCACTCTCTTATTAATCTTTTCACATGTATAAATTGTATTCTTGTAAGGGTTAAAGTTGGGATTGGAAGCTTTTGATTTGTGACTGATGATGGGGAAAAAGAGAGGTGGGTTGGTTTGGGAGAAAATTTTATTCAGGCACCAATTATATAAACAAATTTTGAATGCTATACCTGAAATAAGAAATCAATTTCATTTTTGTTTGGATGTAGAGTCTATTGATGGTTGGTATATTACGCCATGACCAACTGATTGCTCAATTATTTTCAACAGGGATTATACCAATCGTGTGGGAGGATCAGCAAGAAGGAAAAAAAAATCCCAAACTGTCAAGAATTCTATGAAGAAATAGACTTGGAAGGTAATCTTCAGATTTTTATTCGTAATAATGGGATTACATGTACTACTGCTCTCTCTAAAAACTCAACTTTGTTTTGTAGATTATATATAAAAACTTTGCTGTGATTGTGAGATTGTTATGATGCTAAGATTGGCACTTCTGCAGGGGATAATGGAAGAAAATGCAGCCCCAAATTGACACAAACTTATCTACAAAATATGTCGAAAATAGGCACTCCATCCTGGAGTGTGCTTGGAACCATGTTGGGAAAAATCCGCACTTATCAAAATAAAGAGATTCGTTTGGGATGAGTACTCGAGATCGCCCTCAACTTGCAAAACAAACAAACCATCATAGACCGATGGGGTACTGGCCGGAGGCACTCCGATGTTTAAGAGAAAGTGTATTCAATTTATCAAATAAAGTGTGCGTATCTTAGACTTCAACTTTACCGGTATTTATAGGGAGTCTGTCCCCGATTATTCAAGACTATCCTCCTCGTTAGAATATGGTGGCACACTTTGTCTAGTAAATTGAATAAATTTTTTCGTGTCATTACTGACTTAATCATTCGAGTGCGTCCGACTGGTACCGCACCGGTCTATGGCAGTTTGTTTGTTTGTTTTGCAGGTTGAAGGCGATCTTGAGTACTCATCCCAAATGAATCTCTTTATTTTGGTAGGTTCGAATTTTCCCCCCTACAGTAACTTTAGCTGGCTCTCTTGATTGAAACAGAGAAGAGTTGGCCACAGTAGCACATGCAATATCATTTTGAATCTCGAGGGAAAACTACAGTTGATATGATATTTAAATCATTTTAATATGGTTTCTCACCAAATTTTTGCTCGAATGTATCTTTTAGCTGGCTCACTTGATTGAAACAGAGGGGAATCGGCCAAAGTAGCAGAGGCAAGATCTTAGAAGTGGCAATGAGTATTCCCCCACAAAGTCCAGCCTTTCTAGCTCTAGAAAAACGGAAGGAAGGAAGAGGGGGGAGAGAGAGTGAAAACAACTTACAAAGCAAGACAAGACTGGCTGAAAAATTGAATGCACTTAAACAATAATGTTACCTGACTTAGGGACTTTATTTACATCCCGAAAAAACTTGGGATATAATGTACTGTGATATATATTGACACTGTATTTCATTTATTGCTGGGACCTATATTAGTCCAATAATCACAACCAATTAGATCCTCATATTAGGTCCCTAAATTAAATCGAATGATAATATGGTTATTGTTGTGCTGATCCACTAATCGGATTGTGCCACAGAACAACGAGGTTCGATTGATAGTGCCACGCTGTTCACCCCTGATTGGTTGGGGACAAGTTAAAGAGGATAACATGGCTACTATACTAGGATGCCATATGGGTGTTGTAGGTTGAAAGGCTGCCTTTAGAAGAACAGGGAAGATAGGGGGGGGGGGGGGGGGGGGGGGGGTTTGTTTGGGGCCCGGTTATCTATGCCCAATGACAAAATATCCTACCAGACAAAAAAAATGGTCGTTTACAAATCTCCTCTAATCCCCGCTCCACCAATTATAATCTATCTCTCACGTGGGACTCTTGGACCCACCAGCCATATAATTTTATTCTTTGCAATTCCCTAAGTCTTGATCCATCATCATATCCAGCAATGCCCTTTTGGTGTAATTTATTGATCTAATCACTCATAATCATTGGATTGACAGTAGGTTTCAACATTTGTGAGACTTACAATTAATCTAATAATTGTGATAGATTATGTCAACAAATTAGGTCCAAGTAGTATTATTGCATAATATTATGGCTACTCTCATCTATATATATCTCCTCATATTGTGTATCTATACATGCATATATGAGCTCCTCGGGTGCAAGTATTATCAAGTTAGTACTAATCTCATTTGAGATATTAGAGTGTCATGGGGGACTCCTCTGCATCATACATACACATGGTAATATTTTTCTCTTCTTGTTAAGGTTTGAATGGATTCATGTTTCCTTTGAGATTTTGCTGTAGGCTTTTTTTCATTTTTTTTTTTGACATATTTAGGTGCAGCACCTGATAGAGAAGTGCCTGATCTTCCGCATGACGAAAGAAGAGTGCATGGAAGCCCTTTCTAAGCATGCAAACATCACACCAGTTATCACTTCTACTGGTATTACTTCCCCCCCCCCCCCCCCCCCCCCCTCTCTCTCTCTCTCTCTTCTCCATACTAGCAGCTACAGCTATCATGCCCTGTACGCATGCATGCACACACGTACATCAAATTCATGAGCAGTACCCTGTAACCTGCCTAGCTAGATGGAGTTGCTATTCATATGGGAAACTTGTGTAAAGGGTCAAATTGTACAGAAAACTGACCTGGTTAGGTACATCTTCCTTTTATTTTCGAACTCAAATAAATGTAATCATTTTATAAAAAAATAGTACCCAATTCATAAGACTCTAACCCGTAAATCTTCGTTTCTATAGCTGTAGAGTGAAAACTGGCCTTGCAAGCTACATCTAATTTTAAGCTTGATCCGGATTCGCGTAGGCACAAGTAATCATTCATGCTTTTGTTTTATTAACCAGCTTTCTGTCAACAAAACAGTGTTTTGAGTGTCTTGGAAAGAGCAACTGGATCGTATTCGACATAAAACACACATAAAGATTTGGTGGGGGGAGAGTGGATCTTTGAGTTCATCTGTCAAAAGAGTTGGCGACCCTTAGGTGCGGGGTCTTTTCTCGCGTGGTAAGGTTTGTTGCCAACGTCAACTGCCAAATGATTCTTCTTAGATCTCCAGATCGAAGGGATTGTAAATATTCTGCGACAACCCTTGAAAAATATATTGAAAAGTATAAAGCCATTCGACCTCCAGCAAGCTATTACATAGTCATTCGTAGCAATAATCTTTTTAGGATGATTACAATTATTTTAGTTTTGGAATCCGAAAGAGATTGTGATAGTCAGTCTTCCTTTATTTGGAAAGAGTGATTCTCAGACTCCAACCCACGACTACCGCTTGAGCATATTGAACACTTGTCATTGTTCATTTTCAAACATCACACCAACTACCTCCATATGCAAGAATTACATATAAACATGGCTATGTTCTTTAATCTTTAGCACTTCTCTTTACATGAACAGAAATAATACTATTATCATATATGGGTTCTGATGAATTCTCATGCAGTGTGGAAGGAGTTAGAGAAGGAGAACAAGGAATTCTTTGAGGCATATTCTCAATCTCAGAGCAAAGAAGATCGAATGTCCGAGGCCGAGACGAACGAGATGATTCAGAAGATGATATCTGATCATGAGCAATCAAAAGATCCCAAAGAGTAACACAGGAACCAATTTGAAAACGATCTTACCTTTGCGTTGTGGTTGGCATGGAGCTGGGTTACAACTTAGTCTCCTACACATCCAGCCAAACTCATAGACACTATAGTATAGTATTATGTGGTCCAGATGAATCTACGGATGGAGAATACTAAATGTTCCCATATATGGTATATACATTTCATGCATTCACCAATTAAAGCATGCCAAATCAGCACTAGTGTAGATTTCCTGGTACATTATTCACAAATGAGCAGTGACTCATTTACATCGAAACTAAAGAATTCATGAAATATAAATTTCTCGTGACCTAATCCCAAAAAAATTATCAAAGTTTAAATTCATGACGCATGAGTTTATCAGGACTGAGCTGGTTTAATGGTACTGTTTATGAAAAGCTCAATTTGCAAAACAGGTGTGAGAGGCTAGAGCATTAAATCCTAATTTCAGACCGTTGGTTGGCACTAAAACATTAAATCCTGATCTGAATTCTCCTTACTCGTCATTGGTTGGAGTGGAGAGAAAATTAGTCGAGATATACGTAAACTGATCTGAATTCTCCTTACTAGAATATGAAAAAAAAAACAGCACAATTAGATAGATTCAAAATTTTAGATGGATTTAGATCCTTTTTAATATTTTTTTTATTTTTATTCTTGACAAATCATTTATCGTTTGTTTAAAAAAATGATTGTTAGTATTGAACGATATGCGATATGATACATACGATACATGAAAAAAATAATAAGTATCGTTTAAGTGTATCGGTTTGCATTGTATCATGTGATACACAATATGATACACCTGATATACCAGACAATACATACGAGTCGTCCAACAAGTTAATCCAAATTTTGAGGGGGTAATTTGTTAAAATTCAAACTAGAGGGAATTTATTGCAACTTAATCCAAACTTGAAGGGAATATTTTATAATTAATCCTAAATATAAATTTACAAACAATCCTGGGCCGACCATAAACAAGATATCTGAAACTTGTCACGAGCCAGAACTGGGCCATGGGCAATGTACTCTTCACAAGTGAGCTAGCCAAGCCCAAACAGACTGATTCTCACCTTGGTTTGGTTATTTGAACCCCTCCGTTTCAATGCCTTCTCTGCCTGACTATTTGCTCAGTAGAAGGGCAATGGCTTCCAGCTAACCATCTCTTTCCAATACCCATAGTTGAAGACCAATGCTGCACAACATACATGGTTACACATCTTTGCTTACAGTGATTAACTCAAGAAGAATCATCTGTACAATAAGTAAAGAGAATGAAATCAAGGTGAGAATGAAATAGATGTATATTACCATTCTAATGTTTGACAACAACTAGGATTAAAAATGCATCGACCCCAGATCCGGTAGCAGTGAAAAAGCGATGCACGACATGGTGCAGGATTAGGTCACCACAGTAGCAGTGAAAAAGAAAAGGGTTCCTACATCAATACTTATACTGCCAAATCACACTTGAAATTTTGTCACAAACAAGCAAATACTTAACTAGAATCTATTTATAGAACAGCCATGAAAGGGTGAATTGTACTACAAGCCATATAACTGCTCTCACCACCAAATATCAAATACCATAGCTAATAGTCTGAAAGATAGATACATTTATTAGACATAAATGAGCAAACATTGTTCAATTGTTGCTCAAAGCATCCTGCACAGGTCTCTCTGTACTCTCAGAAAGTTGAAGGTAAACTAGAGTTTAGAACAACTTCATGCCTCAACCTTGGGCTTCCATCCTGCAATCACATACTCCTTTGGGGCTTTGGTTTTCTCAAATAACTCCCAAGAGAAAAGTAGCTGCAAAATAAGGACACAAGAATTTAATACGTTTCCCCATCTATTCTGAACAAACCCTTAGATTTTCTGACACAATATAATATATATACACACACACACACACACACATAGAGAGAGAGAGAGAGAGAGAGGGAGAGAGAAGAGGAGGAGAGAGAGTTTTCCAATTCCAAACAGTCAAAGAGTAAAATAGCACAAAGAAAAATGAAGCCACATTTCTTCTTTCTTTTGCTGGTCATGCACAAGTATGGGGCGTTATCATCCACAAATTCCCGTCTAGAACCAAATTTTAGAACCATAAGTTCACAGGATGGGAAGCAGGAAAAAATTAGAACGATTCTACTTCTTAAACTCCTGTGGAGAATTTGTCATTCAAACCTGTAATATGCATAAATCATTAAGTCCCATAACCAAATGGAATGTTAAGTTTTTGGCATTAACTTTCAAGTAGTTCATGACTTAAGATAAGGAGGGAAATAATCCGTCTGCCTAGTTTCTGACTATAAAACAACATATTGACGATAAGCAAGGAAAACTGTTACCATAAGTTTTTTCTTTCTCTTTCCCTGTGAAACCGTACCATAAATTAGGGGCTGTAAATAACACCATATTTCCATTTACGAAAAACACTTATCCAAAATAGTGATAAAAAAGGTTAATGTAGCATAACAATTGTAATAAGGCCTTGTACATCTTTAACCTAGTACCATTGACCATCAATCTATCATTATGGAAGAGAAACAAAGATTACAATGCAAAGCATGGGGCACTGGTATTTTAGATGACGTTTTAACAGTATTGTGCACATTATTACAATCTCCGCATAGGCATATAGGACACACCTGAGAATAAGACCAATTAATGTCATTTGAGAAACCAAGCCGAGAACAGAACTTGTTAAGTTTAGATTGTCTAAAACTAGATCCAAAGAACTAAAATGGGTGGCTTAGCAAAACTAATTACCAAAAAGCCATCAAAATCTCAATAATTCCTATGCACTGTGCCTTTGCAATTAACCACAGTATCACAATCTTGCAAATTATAATTGGAAATAGCATCTAAATATTGGGAATTACGTTTGTACCTGATCTACCCCTCTTAGACCCCCATTAATGGGGATCAAACTTAATGCTTTCTTTACCCAAATTTCCCAAAGTACATTTAAAACTGGATAATTATACGCACATACATTCTATAGATAGTTGATAGTTCAAAGGAAAGGCCTCAAGGATGATATCACTTAGTAAATGAATCTGTTAAACACTTATGCAAGTTATCTTGAATCAATAGATACATCCAACTGCTGAACTGCATTGCTTTCCCTACAACACACTCTTCCTCAAGTATTGAAAATTTGAAACCCTGAGAATAGTGGTGTTAACGAGCTAAATATTATTACCATTAATTTTTCAAGGACTATATCAAAAGTTCCCACAAGGAGATTCCCTATCTGAGAATGTTTACAATTCATAGATGCCTTTCCTTACAATAGCAACGGCAAAGACATATAAATGCATGAATCTAGAGCAATCAAATGTGCTTCAGCAGCTAAGAGACTACGTATGCCACAATTTGTTAATGCCTTCATAGTGCAACCTCAATTAATCTATTTCCTGGCAGCTAAGGTCACTCGCATAACAAATCTCTAGGAGGTGACATCAAGTGTTCTGCCAAACACATTAAGTAGCAAAAAACTCCCAGAGAAAATTCATTTCCCTGCTAGTCTCATGATCCAAGATATCTCACTCCAGAGATAGCAAAACTGCATGTATCCATGGATACAGTAAGCAAACCATGGGCCTTTTTTCTTTTCTTCTTTCCTTGTTCTTCATACCAAAGTAGGTACCCGCAAATGGGAAATTATATTCTATAGAAAAAACCACTTTATATTATCTCCTTATACCAGGCCAGAAGTCACGATGGTACTACTAAAACAAAAATTTTCAGTAGCACCCCAAACTACAGCTTCCAAAACATAAGTCTCACAATTCTGCCCTAATTAGCATGAACATCTTACATATTAAAATTGGATCCAGTTAAAGGTTTCCCTGAAAAAAACGAAAAAAGAAAACCAGATTTGCAATGAGAAGAAAAAAACTGGATACCTTCATGTAACTAAGCACATGAGTCAAGCTTTCAGGGACAGCCCAGCCCTTGAAATGTCCAAGAGCCACCTCCAGATGGTAGAGCTTAGGTGCCAAGCTCAAATCAACAGCAGTAATGTTTTCCCCACTGATATATGGTCCCTGAATATACATTCACTAACTAATAAAACATAACGGCCAACGGCTTATTGAGGGTGCAGTAATAATTTAAAACACGAAACACATACATGTGCCTTGAGATGCTCATCCAAGGCCTTCAATTCATCAAGCAAAGTCTGCTCTGTACCATCATTCGGATCCTTGCTCTTCAAGAACTTGATGAAAGAAATGAATATTTTGGACCCCCTACAACCTCAAAGAAGCAGGGGCACAAATAGTTAGTACAAGAGGCATATGCAACAAACAATCAATTGTTACATATGCAACTATGGAAGGCACAAAGGAGGAGGGCAGATAGATCCTAATGCATAATGTATAAGAATTGAGTCAGCTAACGATGCGAAATGATGAAACTTCTGCTAGGGGTGCCATGGCAATGTTGGACACATGTCGGATACGGCTAGAAATGCCCTGAATAGTGAACTCAGTCGCACACGGGGCACAAAAAAAAAAAATTGAAAAAAATTACCGTTAACTATTAAAAGGGGTGTGATTTCTATTTCTTCTAATATATTTTTTGTTATGTAGCTTATATATTATGAATCTTAATGGATGTAACGATGTTTGAAGAAAATAGTTAATATTTATTTTAATCTATTTCAATATTAATCAAAAAATTAATATCTGTTAGGTCTAATTATTAATATTATATAATATATGCTTTATTTTTAATATATTATAACTCTATTATTACCTAAAAAATATATTATATCATTTTAATAGTCGTATCCTTGTTGCCATACCCCGTATCCTATATTTTCGTCGTGTCCGTATCGTATCGGATACGTGTCCGTGTTTGTGCTTCCTAGCTGGTCAATAGAGCAATGCCGAAAATCAAACTAAAAAGAGGGTAAGGATGATAATACTACACCAATTAGCAAAAGAAATAGCATAAGGTAATAAAGCCAAAGACATTTCCAAACATTCTCAAACCAATTTAATTGGAGAACAGTACTGTTCTCGAGAGATTTCACTTTTATATTTACCCTTAAGTAGGAAGACAGATATCTAAAGCTGTCCACAGCACCTCCAATTTCTATTTTTTTTTTTTTCCAAATTTTTAGAACAAAAACAAATTCCACAAACTATCCAAACATTCCCTAAATTTTTGCTACAGGCAACGATTGAACAAATAGGGAGAACATAAACTACTGAAAAAAAGGTTATAAACCATGACTTCTCAACAAACAAGTAAAATCACCATCCAAGCACTACAAAAACAGTTCAAACTTTTTACACAGAGAGAGAGAGAGTCATACACAGAGGCGACTTCAGGGGGAGGAGAGAGAGGAGGGGTTGGGTACTTCTCTTCAATAAGGCCAACAATCACATCAGAATCAGATATCCATTTATCATCAAATTTGATTACAGGGACTTTGCCTTCTGGGTTTACCTCCAAAAACCTAAACAATTCACCCCCACAACAATTGAAAACAAAATCACCACAAATACACTAGCTTTAAGTCGGATCATACAAAATACCAAAAATGTTTTATAAAAACAAAAACACCCCAGGAAAAAAAAAAAAAAAGGGTCTGTCGTTAAATTACCATTGGGGCTTGTCGCTGAGATTAATCAGATGCATCGTATAGGGAACTTCCTTCACTTCCAACGTCAGCTGTACCCTCTGGCAGAATGGGCCTATAGAGTCACATAAGAATCATTACATCACCCACAAAATTGCTCTCACCATTAGACACAGGAAACACAACTCCATGGAAAAAGTTTACAAAACCACACACACATATTTTTATATATAGAGAGAGAGAGAGACATTACAATCTCCAAGAACATCAGGGGCACCTTCGGCAGCCTTAACACAAAGCTCGACAGCCATTGATGGAGTGTTTGATAGACGGGCTATACTGAATTCTGGTGAGATCTCTTTGACAGAGGAGGACGATATAATAGTTCGTGAAATGGGTACACAAGTGTATTTATTGATGGTAATATCACATTATTAATGGTGTACCTAATAATGATAATATGATATTTATATATATATATATAATATAATATAATATTACCGTTATATTTAATATTTTCTTCAAGATTAGATTGTGTCAATAAGTTTTGAAGATGGGATTTGAATGTTTTAAGATCTGATTTGATAATGATGTAATCTAAATTATACGCATAAATACAAGATCCAAACGAGTTAAAATTCAAATGTAATTTCATGAAAATGCAGGCCAAATTACAAATTTTGGACTTCTTGGATAGGATTTTGATATAGAATAAAGTCGGAATAATTTGAATTTAAATATGATCCGAGAAAATATAATAATTGGATTCAGAAACGAACTTTTTATGTGGAGACATATTTAAATCGATCAAAATTTAATCTAAACTCTATTTGTTGATAGATTTACTTGATGAAATTACTATGAGAGTGAATCCTAATCTAGTAAGTAGAGATTGGACTTATAAATGAATTTTTTTGGTGACACAAATAAAACAATAATTTTTTGAAACCAACATTGTAGACATATGAACAACCACGATGAAAGAAAAATTACCCAATTTTTTTTCTTTTATTCTATGAACAACCATGACCAAAGAAAACTTACCCAAAAGTTTTTTCTTTTATTCCATCACTTATTTTTCATTTGTTTTTTTATGTTAAGGAGGTTCTAGCTAAAATGACAATGCATCAGCAAAGTTTACATCACCTTTTCCATTGATTGTGCCAGGACCATTTGTGCACCCACTTCACATATACTAGAAATATAGTTTTCAACCAAATTGACGTGACATAACCATCATGAGAAAAAAATAAAATGTTAATATGTAAAAATGAGAATGGCTAAATAGAGACCCACTACCATAAGAAAATATTCAATATAACGATGATACTACGTCATTACTGTTATATGGTAACAAGTACGTAAAGTGAACCACACTATTTTCATAATTATCAGTAACCACCACATCCAATCGTTGACACATAAAATTAGTGAGATCCACTTTACGTACTTGTGAGAGAAACTAAAACAAATATATTAAAAGGAATCTAATTCCTAATTAGCTTACCAATTTGAATTAAAACCAAGCTAAAAATTACAAACCATAATAATATGTTCAAGCTTGACTCATCCATGGTACAAGCAAGATTGTGAATGAAGCCCTCAATAAATTGATCTTGAATAGCTTGTTTCGTTTTACAATGTTCGTAGTATGGTAATTGAAACGGTAATATTGGGTTTAACGGTGATAACACGTAGGGCTGCTCTAAAAATACTTAAGTCTCTAGGCAAATTTTTTAGATGAGACCCTAAATTATGTTTAGATGGATAATTTATTTATTTTTATTATTAAATTTTAAATATTTAAATTTATATATTTTAGTAAGTATATTTAAGGAGAAAAATATCTTGCAAAACAAATACATTATGTAATTGATTATATTAAAATCAACTTAACTCAAAAATAATAGTTCAAACAAATAAAAATAAATAAATAAATCAGAGTTATTGCAAATTCATATAAAATAAGAGCATAGAGTCTTGTTATTTTTTGTACAAGAATCTGGTGTGAGATTGCGATTTTTTTTTTTAATGTACATATATTTACGATTTAAATAACAATATTTTTGATCATTTTACCAAACATCCTAATTTTTTTATTTTGTTTAAAATATATTAATACAATTTTGTGAAACAAACACGAACGGGGCCCTAGGCAAGTAGAGGACCCTAAGAGACCACCTCACTTGCCTAGGGGTATGACTAACACTGATATCATATTATCAATGTCACGTGGTATTACTAATCAATTATTAAATAACAAATACAATTAGTGAACTTTACTATTCTAACACAACAGTTATTAGATTAGATGTTACCCTCAGTATTCTATTATTGATTGATGATAACACATGACATTAGTGATGTGGTGTTACCGTTATGTTCAATATTTTGTTGTCACATGGACCCTTTGTTTTCTCTAAATAATGTTGCTGAAACAAATGGTGAACATCAAGAATGGAAAAATCATCTCACTATCAACTTACCCCTACCACACCCCCCCCCCCCCCCCTTTTTTTTTTTTGTGGGAGAATCTGTTCAAAAGTAAGAGGCATCAAGATTGTTGGGGGATACCATGCCTCTACTTTTATCATAGTGGGAATATCAACACATCTCACTCATTGCCTTAGCTCCAAATTGCATGAGTAGTCTACTATCATTTTGTTTAGACATCTCTTCTTTGCCATTGAGTGTCATAGGAGCCTCTCCTATTGCCTTGAGTCTCAAATTTTTTTACCAAAAGTTGGTGTCATTCCAAAATATTACACCTGATCGAATGATTAACTCAGGACCAACTCTACACAACTTACACGCGAAATGAGCACAAATTATACAAAAGAATATATATTTGTTTTTTTAAAGTATTTCAATTAAGAGTGTCTGATTCAACTTACGTGTTTCTCGACTAATCTCCTCAAACTTCCCCAATCTGATCAAATATAGAAGTCATCCACGTCAGGACTGAAGACAGAACTAAGCTTGGTCTAGGGTGAGCAAGTTCCCCGCCCCCCCCCCCCCCCCCCAAAACTAATTTTTTTTATTACCTATGTATATATATTATATATTTGTATAATATATCACTTGTACCCACCCAAAACCAAAGATAAAGTGTTAGGCCCACCACTATCCACCCAAAATAATTAGAAAACCAAGCCCACATAAAAAAAAAATTGGGCCCACCAACACTTAAACCAAGGGCTCAAGGTGAGTACAAAATTCCGTTGAATGTTGAATATACTAGAACCATTTTATACTTTCCAAAACTAGAAAGACATGATATACATATTAACTAGTTACTTGTGATTTTGACATTTATTTTACTTATTACGGTAGACATTATAGATTATACATTGAACTACATAATCGAATGAGTGATAAATACCAAAGTAATAACATGATTGTGTATATAAAAAATAATAAAGTTGTTATGCAATAGTTTCCAATGATGAAAATTCACCGGTGTCAATTCTAAATAATATTAATTAGTCTATATTTTGTAAAATGATATAATTACTCTTTTTATTATTATTGTTGTTTGTATATACTAGGTTTACTAATTTTTGGTCTATTGGGTTTAATAAACTTTTAAGTATTAAATATGATGTAATTAAATATACATTATTATCTTATTTTTATCGATTGTAAGAAAAAAAAATTTAATTGATTAAAATATTTGTGTCCACCCTGACACGATTTTCTGGCTCTGTCCCTGGTCAGGACTATAAAATTTATTAGAGATAAATTTCTCATGGTTGATATAAGGGAAGTTGCCAAATTTTAAACTCAAAACATCTTATTTTACAGTTTGTCTCTGCCTCTATTGAGCGATGAATGAGGCTGCTCAAGTTCAGCTTGAACTTGGATACCAAGCTTAAATTTTTGTTCAAGCTCGACTCGACAACCGACAAATCCACAAGTTCCAAATTCCCAAATTATAATTCATAAACAAAATTCAAAAATTGAACAAAACTTACAAATAGACATCATATATCAATATGAAATGTAATCGATATGGCCTCTTTGATGCATCGTTAGATTGAGAAAACACAATGTCCAGACCAACCCACGAGCCATGAACAAAAGCCCAGGCTCTTTCACGGTATCGGGTCAAAAAGGTTTATTATACAGCCACACTAAGCAATTATCATTAAAATTTTTAATTACTAAATTAATAGCGAATTATTGAATTAATAAATACCATTAATATTTTACAATAGGAGTAATTGATCCAATCATCTACGTCCATCTAGTAAATAAAATTAGATAAATATTAGATACAAACAACAATTATGAATCAGTTATTAACTGAATATTTTGTAGCGTCAATATAAAAAATTAGGGTGTCGCTTGTCGTATTGTTAAAAAAATAAAGATTTGGAGTAGTAATCTTATATAAGTAGATAAAATATAAGATTAAATAGAGAATAAAAATACTTTCTATTATATCCTAAGTTAGGTATGACATCGGATTAAGATCCCGATAACAATTATCTTGTCTAATCTTACATTTGTTTAGTCTATGAATCTCGTGGTATTAGAACCACAATGACCCAAATATCCTTAATTTGATGTAGTTTAATTTTTTTTACTTGAATATATAGTAGATTCAAACAATCAATGATAAAAAAAAAAACCTTAATTGGTTGATGATGGATAAAGGATGGGGAAGGATCTCTACCGAACGAAGGGAAGAGGTTTTTGTGGAGAACAAAAGTGGACTTTTGAGAAGAGATGTGAACTAATGAAGAAGGTTGTTGTGAGAAGAGACGTGAGTAATTTTGGGGGATAAAATAGTAAAATAATAACAATAGAATACTTTTAAACTAGATTTCAATATCACTTGGAATTGAAATTGGCTTAATAGTACTAGTTGATGGTATTAAAAATATACCGATTAGTATATGTATTTAATTTAGTCCTATACATAATATTGAGTGACTTTTGATATCTAAGTATTATATAAATCAAGATTAACGTAATATAATAACCAAATGAGTCCTGGTTATTTAAGTTTAAACTAGAATTAGACTGAATTCTTGAATTTTCATGACTAAATTCGATTGAATTTGAATTTGAATTCTCAGTCCGATTTATGAAACCAAAAAATCATACCCGACTTAATCTTAATTTCGATTTTAAAAATTAAACCCTAGTAATTGAATTCAAATTCAAACCCAAAAATAACAATTCGAGCATTAATAGTAATCAAGTTGAAAATGTTTAGATTAAATTCAAATCTAGGTTGCATTCAAGATGACAAATTCAATAGCTTGAGCTAATCTCTCAATACCAAAAAAAAAAAGAAAAGAAAAACAGCTGACCTCTCAATCAGATTGAGCCACCCCTAATCTTCCATTTTTTTTTGATAAGCGCAAAAAAAAAAAAGGTGGGAATAAATGAGAGCGCCTAGAAATCACTCCGATAGACCTTCACTAGTGGGATCATAAGGCTCCTGACTGCGTTTGTTACTCTTCTCGGAAATGAATCTAGTTAAGATAGCATAACAGTCAACCATTGAACCCTAATGGGGACTCTAAGGGCCTGTTTGATATGTGTTTTGGGAGGGGTTTGGATTGATTTGTCCAAACCCTTCTAAACCCAAAGATGAGATTTAAAAATGGGATTCAACGTTCAAAGCCGTTCATACTCATATTTAGTATGCGTACGGATATATGACTATTATGATAATATATTTGTATATAAATATCTATTGTGCCCCTTAACCAATTTAATTTAAATCCATATTTGTTTACGTATATGGGATATATGGGGGTATAAATGTCATTTGCTAGTTTAAATCCATTAACCCACATATGAAATCCAACCCTCCGATGGGTTTCATAAAACCCATGAACTTGGGATTAATTTTCGGGCTTAATGCAAGTTGAGTTTTAAACTCTAGATTAACTATGCATTTACCAAACACGGAATTATTGGATTTTATTTCTCAACCCCAGTTCCAAAAACTCTTGAAACCCACTTACCAAACATGTCCTAAGACTCGAATCTTCAATCTTAAGGTGAAAAGATTAGGGGTGCAACTCGGGCGGGTTGGGCGGGTTAGACAGTCAACCCTAGCCCAACCCTAGGTATATAATCTTCAACCCTAACCCTAACCCTAACCCTACCTCGGGTTGAGAAACTCAACCCGAGCCCAGCCCGAGTTTAATTCGGGCGGGCTCGGGTTGAATTCGGGTTCACTACAAGAGAGACAGAGAGAGGGGGAGAATAATTACAAATTCATAAAACAATTCATATATTTCATTCATAACAGTGCACGATTATTGATCATCTGTTTTCACACCAAAAAACTAGTAATCTCAAAGTACAATCTCAGAAAACATAGAAATTAGACTCATAAAAATATTAAACTTAAAACATTACACTATCACACTAATTGAATTCGGGTTCGGGTTGAAATCGGGTTGCCGATGCCTCAACCCGAGCCCGGCCCAAATTGAATTCATGTTGAAGTTTTTTGACCCAAGCCCAACCCAAGTATTAAAAACCCTAACCCAAGCCCTAATTTTTTCGAGTTGGGCTCGGGTTGAAATCGGGTTGCCCAACCCAAGTTGCACCCCTAGAAAAGATTGACCCATTCCCTACTAATCCACCCCACTTGGTGGTCACCCCATGCTTGTCACGTGAAACATGAATTTTACCGCGAATGTTCCATCGGAAGCGTCGAAATATTCTATGTAGTGCCAAATATAGTAAAAAAGTAGGTAACCATCGTATTCCTATGTCGTACTTTCCACTCACTTATTTCCAACGTCAAATTATGGTATTAAAGTCGGAGAGTTGACTTCTATAAATTTGTTTTTGGTATCATACCTCTATTAATAATATTTGTGACTGTTTTATTATATATCATAGGTATTTTTACCATTATTACAATATATTATAGGTATTTTTACCACTATTACAATATTCAAAAATTGATAAAAATTGTTATCACGACAATAATAAAAATATCCACAATTGTGGTAAATTACCCATAAAATTGATAATTTTATTTGTAGCGAAGAAAAATGATAAAAATATTCACAACAGTGATAAAAATATCCACAAAGTGATAAATTTTTTTATTGTAAATGACCCACAAAAATTATAAAAACACTTATTAAAATAGTAAAAGTTAAAGGTACGACACTGAATTTTTTTTTTCAGTACAGTAGTCAAGTTCTAAAAGTTGGTATTGTGTGAAAATTTAAATGTTATATTATAATTTTTGAAGGCATAAAATTATAATTGCAAAAGACATGATTGAGCCTAGAATGTTATGATTGAAAATGCGAGTTATAATATTTATAGGTAAAATTATAATTTTTAAAGATTAAGTTATACTTTTTAAATGTATAGCTACAACTGATTAGATAGTATTTATAATCGATCATAATATTTATAATTGACCATGATTTATCCCAAACAAGGATAGAACCAGAATTCTATCACGAGGGGGTTGAACAATAATATAAGAAATAATTTTATTTTTCTAGATAAATTTGTAGCTACGCAAAATTTATTAAAATTAATTTGCATATAATAGCATTGTAAAAATTAATTTAGATCACAAAATTCATTAATTAATCTTATCATCATAGAAATGAGTTTGTGATAATGTCAAGATCCTCTTATTCACTCATTATGATACGATATCATGACTTGAAAAATTTATTTTCACAAATAATAGTTTTGCGCGATATGATAACAAAAGTGTGTCGTAAGTTGAAATATTACTTTTTATACAATTCACCTTTATAATCTAATTTTACAAAAATTGTACAATTTTTTTTAAATGTTCTTTAGTCATTATACTTCTCCATTCGAATATACTCACTTGTAAGAACATCACTCATCCATAGATTGCATCCCCTTATTTAAGTATTAAATATCAATTCATTAGTCTTCTTGAATATAATTGGTGAAATATCTATATATAATGATTTTTAGAATCTAAGAGAAAATATAGAATTTGTAAAATTTATGAGGTGGTATAGAGATTTTTGAAGACAAGTTGTAAATTTTAGTAATAGTTCAAGTGGTAACAATGGCGAACTGTAGACTCAAACGTCTTATGTTTAAATCTTGATAATCTTTTGGGGTTAGGTCATAAGGGATTTATCTCTCATTAATTTCCTAGTTCCTCCATGGATGATCTAACTTTGACTGGACCGGAGAGAGAATTAATCGAAATACGTTTAAATTAATTTGGACACGTCAAATAATTGAAAAAAAAAAAATAGGAATTTTTGAAAAAATAGAGGGGGCTATGGCCCTCTAGGCCTTTTTCTTCAAAACACTACAATGACGGAAGTTTGTTTCACTTGGTATGGGTATGTCCTTTATAAGTGGGAGTGTTGTGATGACTATACTTGGCGGCATATTTTTCTGCTAAAACCCTGGTTGGGCATATACCCATTCTCTTTGACCCAACACTGTCCAAACTACGGCGAAACACATGCGTTGACCACACTAATGTCGGTCGGCGCCTACAATAATTCAAACCCAAATCCCCACCATTTCTGATCACGAAGAGGACGACTACATATCGTCAAAACCCAATACTCCTATTCCGTTTCATTTACGATTTTCGAGGTTCATCTATTCCAAAATCCAAGAATTTATCATCCATAATGATTTCCTAGGATTCTGTTCTTCCTACTATGTTGGAGGCGTGGCCTATCTTTGTCTGATTTTCAATCTGTTCTTGATACTACTTGATCAGCTCTATATATGTCATCGACAGTTGATAGAGTTTGATGGGCCAATTCCAATCGCGTTCTTATGAGCAAATTGATGTGAAAAAAACTATTTTCAATATGAAGAGGAGCTCTCAGAGGAGGTCAGATTTTATATTATTTTTTGGGTTTTTTTTTTTTTATATTTATTCTTATTGGGTTATGTTAAATTCAAAATGATTGTGTGGATTTTCGGGATTCGAGGTTTTGGGTGTTCCTGTTTGTTGGATGAAATTGATATGTATTGATGTAATGGAATCAATTTGGTTTAAGTATTATGTTTTTTGTTTAGTTATAGTGGTAATGGAATGATTGTGTTTGGTTTTGAATTGAACTTATTTGAGTGTAATTATTGTATCTATTGTTTGGTATGATGGCTGAGCTGTGGGTTGAGCTTTTTACTGTCTGTATGTGCCATTTTTGTTAATTCAGAAGATAATGGTTCTGGTCTGCTTCAACGTTTCCTTTTAACTGTTCTGATCATTTGATTATATATATATATAAGTTAAGTTAATTGATTTTTATGCTTTTGATTCTGATTCTCCTGCAAAATTATTTTGCTTTTGTTTTTCACTTTCAAGTGGATATGGTGGAAAGACATGGTGTTTCAAGTATGAGTTCCTATGTAAAAAATATAGCTGAAATTTGAATTCATCTGCTATACATCATTTGTTCACTGGCTTAAGAGTTCAGCTTTGAAGCCTATCGATTGAGGGCTTTTATCTTTTTGCCATAGCACTTCTCTATTTTGCTTGAATATTACTTCTATGAAATCATACAAATTCCTGTTATTTATTGTTCACTTTTAGTTATACTTCTTCGATGCTTCTTCTTTTTCCCTTCAAAGAATATGGAAATTGATTTAACAGATATCTTCATATTTTCAATGTAGAACGATGGGAATAAATTCTGGTTTCACACAATCTTCCACTAATGGTTTATTTTCTTACTGTTTGTTCAGGTTTACTGCTGTCTATGAGTGTATTTATTTTCATAAGTGTCCTCATTGACTGTTCATCTAAATATGGTAGATTCATTTTCTGGGAAGAGGGAGACTCAAGAAAATAGAGAGGCTTCAAATTTGGAATCAAGATCTTGCTCTTGCAGGAGTGATTGTGGTGCTGAGGAAGACAAGGTAAGCTGCTATTTTCTGTTGTGCTTAATTTCGTGAAGCAGCATGTTTTCTCATTGCATTACAAGCCACTCAAGTGGCTGTACCTGCATTGGTGAAAATCTGTGATGGAGTGCTACAAGAAGCATTTCTGTCACCTATATTTAAAATAACTAGAAGATTGCTATCTTTTCTTTTCTGATATGAGAATTATTTTCTGTCATAATGTAATGTCTGACAATGCAAATGTATTTGTTTTTTCTGGACAGTGCCACGATTTAAGTGATTTTATTTTATGATAGCTGAAGAATTGTCAGTAGGCATGGAAGCCAACCACCACACACCAAGTGTTATTGCAAGATTAATGGGTCTGGATGAACTGCCAGCACAGCAGCCCATTCATAAACAACAAAGAGTGCTATCTGAGGATTATCTGCGAAAATCTGCTTCTATAGGTTTGCTCGAGAAGCACTCATGCTATAAAAGCCGTATGTCTCGGATAAAAATTGGAAAGCAGCAAGAATTTAAGGATGTGTTTGGAGTGCAGATACCAAAGAAGGATAAACAACGCAACCTGTTGGTTCCACAGAAAAATGAAAATTCAAGCACAACTGAAGCAAAGATGACATCAATAAGGCAACAATTTTCCAACGCAAAAAATATTTCAATGGATGAGGAGCTTTGGCATTCCCTGGAATTTGAAGATGTGCTGGAAGATCTAGATTCTAAAAAGGGTACTCTACCGAGATATCTTAAGGAACCAGATTCTTTATTAACCAAAAACTTGCATGATCGGCAGGGCCTCCAACCAAGTTCCCGCTCAAGTTGCTTAACATTCTTGAAGTCTTCCTATGTTGCTAGTTACAGAAAGAATGAAATATGCAGAAATTCAGAGAAGAAAACTTATCAAAGGAACATTTTGAGACCAAATCAGAAACTTGAGAATGATTTTAACACTGATTCCGGTGGAAGACTTGATATGGATACCTTGCACAAGAAGTTCAAATCCCGATTGAAGTTTAGGGATGAGACATGTCATTCCCCTGCAAGGATTGTTTTGCTGAAGCCAAATTTCGTAAAGGTACAGAATGCTGCAAGATTTTCTTTTTCGCCTAGTTCTGATGTAGGTTTTCAGTCGGATGACAAAAACCACAAGGAGTTTCATAGACCCAGAAATGGGGAATCATACAATGAAGTAACAGAAAGAAAAAGCTCAGCAAATGATATGGAACCTTCTAGGCATTCTTTTAGAGTTTCAAGGGGCAATGCAAAGAAAACAGCCCAACAAATTCAGCATAGCATTAGTGGCAGTTCTGCTGAATCAAGACAAGAATTTAGAGGTAACAGCATCTCTGCAAATGAGTCTGAAATGGTGATGCGTTCTCGTCCAAATTTCGTTGATTGGAAATACAGACACCAGATCTCATATCCCTCTTCAAATGGGTTGTCTTTGGCCGAGGAAGACAAGAAGCAACTCTTAGAACGAAGGGAAATGACCAAAAGTTTTCAAGAAGTTGGAGCTGCCAGTAGGACTTGTACCCTAGGTGAAATGCTTGCAATCCCTGATCAGGAAACAAGGCCAAGAAATTTGAACTACAAGCCTGATGAACACGTCCTGTGCAGTCAATTCAATATGAATGGTGGAAACTTAGATTTGGTTAGTCCTTCGGCTATTACCAGTAAGGTTTGTTGGAAGGATGAGAGTGTCAGAAACTTATCAAGATCCAGACCTCTTCACTATTCTTGTAATATTGTTGGAAGTCCTAAATCTAGGACCAGAGGTGAAGCTTCTTTCAGAGGCTGGTGTTTGAGGCGAGAAGAAGCCATTTCTGGGGGAGAGAACAAGTCGAGGAAACACGAATTTTCCCAGAGAGATGCTATAAGTCTGAGCGACTCGAAATTTAGTTGTGAAAAACCTCTGTCTGTTGTTCCTTATATGGACTTGGAGAATATTCGCAACATACAAGAAACTTGTGCAATCCTCGATGAGCTGGGAAGTAAACCAGAGGAGAACGATATATGTGAAGAAAATCCTTTGGTTGTTAAGTTGTCCAGTAGTGATGTCCCCTACTCAAGTTCAGACTACGATCGCCCAATCCAGGGTACTCAGATAATTCAGGATGATCTGGAAAACAGTTACGAGGAGACTGATGTGTCTAAAGACTCTGGACAAAATTATAGAATTTCAAACTTATCAGTTGATAATCTTGCCACTGTAAGTAGAGTTGCTGATGTAGTGGCAGACGGAAAAACTGGGAGTGATGGAATTTCTTCTAGAATCTCTGACCAGCAGCAGTCTGGACCAACACCCAACATCTTGTTAGTGAAAAATGGAAATTCCCCTTCTCATGGCTGGGATGCCTCAACTGGACAGGTTCAATTTTTGCCACCTGATCTTTGAATGATTCAAGATGGATTCTTCTGTGTTTTACTTATATGATAGTATTCAAGAATTGCTTTGCAATGGTTTTTTGGTCGTATCCCAATATTGTGAGTGTCTCTTCCTTCAAACATTGGCTGGTAGGTTTGGTAGCTAGGTAATTGCTGCACAAGCCTCTAGCTTATCCCTTTAACCTTTTAGTTATCTGAAGCACCCACACAGCTGCATGTCTCCTACTTCAACCATTGGTTGGTAGATGTGGGTAACTAAGTAATTCCGAGCACCACAATAGAAATTCAGCGTTGGTCTCTCTCTCCACTCATACGTAGTTGCATATGTCTTCCCTGTTTATTAATGTGTTCCATAATGTGGACAACTAAATTTCTATGGGGTTGTAAAGTGGCTCAAGCTTGACTGCTTGCTGTGATGCTAGCTTGGCAGATTGCATACAAGATGGTTCTCTATTTTTTGTCCTGCTGCGTGTTTGGACTGTGTAGTCTGCCAATCCATTTTTTGTTCTGCAGCGTGTTTGGACTAATATTTATTTACAAATCTTTTTTAACTCCAGTTAATTTTTTAACTATGTTGGATATGTATTATCGACTGAACTTATAACATTGTTTATTTTTGGTTATTACAATCCATTTAACAGTTATAAAATTCTTCTTTTGCAATTGTTAATTTATGTGCTTAACACAAGATAGTACAATTAGTTTGTTGTATAGTGGGAAATGAGACTGGAGGCATCATATTGTATTTATGATGGCAAACTTTATTGTGTGGTGATACTTAAATGGGACACTTCTTGAAGGAATTGTGATCGACACTGGTCAGATATAAAAAGGTTCGATGCATGCGGATACCCCAGACATGTTGAAACTCTCCTATGTTTATTTAGTTGACCTTTTTTTTTTCCGAAATTTATGCATATGGCCTTAACTGATTAAGCATGCAAACAATTTTTCCATAAGAAATGGAATATGGTGGTACCAAGAAATGAAAAGTTAGAATCGTAGTTCACATTATAGTAGTGTTGTTCAGGGTTGTCTTCCATTTTTTTTTTTTTTTTGGGGGGGGGGGGGTAATTAGCTTGTCTTCTTGGTTATGCAGTTGTTAGTGTAGGAACTTAGATAACTTGTCAAAGGTCTGGACTTTATTTCTGCATGGGCAACAAACGCGCACACATCTGATTTTTGGATTTTGTCTTGCTCTCATGATTTGTTAGACCTTCTATTTGAGGAATTGTCTTTGTTGGCATGTATTCGCTGTGATATGCAAAACTGATTTTCGTTAAGCAAAGACCAATGACACATCATCTACACAAAGCATTAGTGAATATTTACTTTCAGAAACTTTTGTTATGTATGAATCAAATCACATAAGGGCAAAGAAACATGTAATCAATTTCATTCTGTGGTTAAAAAAAAAAAGTAGCTGCAATTACACAGTGCTAGGCAAGCCCACCAAATACAAGATATGGTGCCACGAAGCCTTGTATTCTTTTGAGTTTCCTTTCACTATTTTTGAATAAAATTGTAGCACATATAAGGTCATGCTATTGGGATTTCATGTCAGATTGTCATGGTTTACTACGATATTCTGGTAGCACTAGTGTTACAGAGCCCATATCCTTGGTGCAAGCTTTACTTTTTTGAAGGACCTAACTTGGTCCTTTTGTTTCAATTTGTGTTGCTGAGCTATGCGCATAAGTGAGTTGGTTAATTCGAATTTTCTGCAACTTTTGGTTTTTAACACATCTGGATGCTGCCAGTGTGGTATGGAAGGTGAAATATCTCCAATAAATGTAACACATGATTAAGAAATTCAACCAAATCCTTTTGTCTATTTTTGGTTTCGTTTCTTTCCCATAGTTGCAATGCTTCTTTTTCATTTCATTTTCAATTTTTTCTGTTTTGAAAAACTTTTTTTTTCGGTGGCAAGTTGATAGCTGATTTTTGTCATTGTACCACATAATGTTATTTATTCCTTACCTACCGCTTTCATTATAATGCAGAAATCATCTATTGGATCCCCTGAAGAAGGATTGGTTCCATCAAACTGCACCAAAACTGACCCGGAATTTCCTATGAGCTTGGGGGAAGCTTATCAGCCAAGTCCAAATTCAGTGCTGGAACCATCTTTCGAGGAAGAGATTTCATCTGGCTCTAAATGCTTTGAAAGTGCCGGCGCTGATCTCCAAGGTGTGTGTCTCAAAAAAAGGGTCTTTTCTGTCCATTGTACCCAATTTTTTTCTCTGAATATTTGTTTTCTTTCTTTCTATGACCTTTACTAGGTCTATGGATGCAACTTCAGCTTCTTAAGTCAGAGTCGGAAGACACCCATTCCGAAACTTCTGGAATGTTAGTGTCAAGTGATGAAGACACAGGGGAAGGATCTGTTGATCTTTCTGACAAAAATGGGAAGTTGACTGGGTTTTTCAGAGCAGAAGAGGGTAGGGATTTCTCCTACCTAGTTGATGCATTAGATGAGGCAGGATTTCAAGGTGGGAATTTGGAAATGGGCTTTGAAACATGGTACTCTCCAGAATGCCCAGTGAGCCCCTCGGTGTTTGAGGCACTAGAGAAGAAATATGGTAAGCAGACATCTTGGGAGAAGTTAGAAAGGAGGCTTTTGTTTGACCGTATAAATGCAGGATTGATGGAGATTCTGAACACTGGCAGCATGGATTGTTACATGTGGACAAAGCCGTTGAGGAGAAGGATTAGTTCTGCATTGAGGAGGGATGTGGTTGAGGAAGAGTTGTGGTTGTTGCTGGTTAGCCAGGAAAAGGAAGTGAGCAAGGACTTGTCCGAGAAGGCCTTGGGAAAGGAAATGAGGTGGCTGGACATGGGAGACGATATTAGTGCCATTTGTACAGAGATGGAAATTTTTTTGTTCAATGAGCTGGCAGAGGAATTTGCTAGTATTTTGAGTATTTGAAAGAGGTTTGGTTTGTTATTGCAGATTTGTGTAATGTTCATACAGCAACAATTTTGGCATATTTATTCAAAGTGTGTATAGCTACAATTTTTTATTTATTATGTTGGAGAGAAAATTGATTGGTGAGGTACGATTATGTTAAACGAATATTAGAATTGCTGTATCTGTCATTGATGACAGCTGAATATGAATATGGGCAGGATATTGTTTTGCAGATGAACTTAAATATCCGTTCGAAGTGATCAATCAAATTTCTGTCAAGTGATCACATGAATTGCTTGTGGTTGTGGATATCTGTGACACACACACATGCATGACGATGGAATGTTTTATTTTGTAACTACTGTTTACCTAAATGGTAATCTTGTGTGTTTGTCTGTGCATACATATGTAGCCTTAATGTGTTTTTCGAGAGCAAAAGAAATCAAATAGATGGGATGATGCTCTTTTACAAGTATCTTAGATGAGTTTATGCTATTCTCTGTTGGATCATAGTTGATGCACAAAGGATTTTAGCCACCCTTCTTTTGACAAGTTTAGTATCACCAAACAAAGAGATGACTAGATTTCACTCATTTCAGCATGGCCACTGCACTCTTAGCAGCATATTCTTGTGGGGATTTATAGAATTAAGATTGCTGCATTGTGACATGAACTTCAACAATTTGAGTCGCATAAGAGGGTAAGGTTACAGATATCTGACCCTCTCATATTCTGCAGCGGGCGAGAGTCTCATGCGTTGGACCACCATTTTTCTTGATATATGCTAATGTGTGTGTGTGTGTGGGGGGGGGGGGGGGGGGGGGGGGGGTACAGTGAAATTTTTCCTAAATAAAATGCAACTGCCAGGCCCTGGAAAAATTCAAATGTTACCTTAACTGTAAATTGCATTGCTAAATACATACTCCAACCATTCCTCTTCAACCCTATTTCCTAGACTTATACAGAAAGTCTGCTGTTTCTAACCAAAACATTAAAAATAGGGAACAGAAGCACCAACTCCATTTCATCAACTCCCTTCTTAAAACCAGACACATATAACCATGCACATTAACATACTCTCCAATTCAAAGTCAAATTACCAAAAATAGGAATCCAGATTTTCCAAAATTTCATATTCCCATCAAACTCATCATATGGAAACTGTGAGATTTATTTCTTCTTCTTTGGTTATCAAAGCCTACATTTTGTTCCTAATTCTCTTTATTGCGTCTGCTTCTTCTGCTCGAATTCCCGATGAGGAACCACCAATACCAGTTGCTATAACTGCAGCAACACAGCCTAATACTGGTGGCAATGTTGCGGCTGTAACTAGTGGCACTGTGGCTAATACTGACCTCTATCATACCTTATCCTTCTTTATGCATGACATACTTGGTGGCTCAAACCCCACCGCTCGTGCTGTGACAGGGATAGTCACCAATCCTGCTGTCAATGGTCGAATCCCTTTTGCCAAGCCCAACGGTGCAGTCCTCCCAGTGAACAATAGGCTGCCCCTCAATAATGGCTACATGGGACTTAACACCATTCCATTCCTCATTGGCCTTGGTGGCAGCACATCAACTGTGATCCAAAACAATGGAAACAATTTCATCAATGGAGGAGTCAGGTTCCCTATCCTAAATGGGGCCCAATTTCCGCGAGGCTCCACCCTTCAGAGGCTTATGTTTGGCACTGTGACTGTAATGGATGATGAGCTAACCAAAGGGCACGAGCTCGGGTCTGGCTTGGTTGGGAAAGCACAAGGATTCTATGTGGCAAGCTCGGAAGATGGTAGCAGTCAGACAATGGCATTTACAGCTATGTTTGAGAGTGGAAGCTATGCAGATAGCCTTAGCTTCTTTGGAGTTCATAGAATGGCTGCCTCAGAGTCTCAATTAGCCATCATGGGTGGGACTGGAAAGTACGTGAATGCCAAGGGATTCGCGACTGTCAAAACCATTCCATCGATTAATCAGCAAACAACAACTGATGGCGTGGAGACGCTGCTGGAATTCGTGGTTCATGTTACTTACTAATCGATTCTGTTTGAGGATTTTAGTATATGAATTCTCAGCAATGTTAAAAACTTTTCAACATAACTCAAAAGCCAAAAAGGCTATGTTTTTTATCTGTTTCATAGTTTTTGATTTTGAGCAATCATGCATTCTCCTTCTCCTTCATAAAAGAATTGGATTGAATTCATTTTGTTTCTTAAAAAATTTCTGGTTTTCACATAATTCCCTCCAAATAGTGTAGTTGGTAATTAAACTCATTATGCTGTGGTTATTGGCATAAAATCCTTAACTAAGAGTTGTTTGTTACCTAGGGCCGAAAATATACCACAAACAAGATATAAACAGAAGAGGAATCTTTATTTCTCTCGGAAAATAGAATACAAGAATTTTTATAAAAATTTTCACAAATGAAATCTCTCATGAATCTCTCTCTAACTGTTTCTTCCTCACTAATCCTTGAGCATGTTTTTGGCCTTCACTAAACTCCCTATTTATAGAGAGTTTCTGGCCAAAAAGTCAAGAAAAAGTCAAGAAAAGAAGACTGTTTCTTCCTCACTAATCCTTGAGCATGTTTTTGGCCGTCACTAAACTCCCTATTTATAGAGAGTTTCTGGCCAAAAAGTCAAGAAAAAGTCAAGAAAAGAAGAGAACCCATTAAATGCACCGGCAAGTTTTGTCAAAAAAATCCGACCTTCTACTTCCAACTGTCTAGCCGTCCATAGAGGTGGCTACTAGGGTGGGCTATTGATGGAGCTGGAACCTTCAAGAGCTAGGGGTGTAGCCATGATTTCCTCCGAGGAAGGCCAAATAGTGGCATAACATGATATTTATATTCAATGTGGGTCATTCAATAGCATCCTTAATGTCAATTTTTCACGTATAGAATATATCAGAATCAACCTCATGGTACAGTGTAATCATTATTTTTAATAAAATGAATAAAATTAATTTAAACTAAGTCAAATAAATAGATGCAAGAATAAATCAATTGATCAAATAATTAATTATATAAGTTAAATTTTATCATCTAATTATTCGAGTCTAATTATATTTCATCATACATATTCTAAATAGAAGAAATATCTGAAATACGTATTTTAAATAGTTTTGAACTTTTTATGTAATTTTTTAACATATTATAATTTGTCCTCTTAACATTTACACTAATTTTACTTTAACAATTCATGCAAAATATCAATTTTAATAGTTAATGGTGCAATATGATCAAATCAAAAATCAAGAAAATAAAATCATTATAATTTAACGTATAAAGTATAATTTTAAGAATTATAAGTGATATATAGAATGTAATAAAAAGTATAAGTTTGGGGGTATAATATATAATTTTCAAAAGTTGAGGGGGCCATTACATGGCTACCGCCCCTGCTAAGACTAGGAGCATAGCAGAATGTGTTTTAAAATGCTACAGACAGAAAAAAGAACTTAACGCCCAACTAGAGGTGATAATCAAGCTCCACGAGCATCACCATGCTCAAGCTTGGCTTGACATTTTGGGAACCTGTTCAAGCTTGGCTTGAGCTCGAACATCAAGCTTATTTTTTAGCTCGAGCTTGGCATGAATGAAAAATGAAAAGTTCAAGCTTGGCTTTATTAAGTTCGTTTTCTATTAGTAAGCTCGAATCCGAGCTCTAGCTCGAGCTCAGGCTTGCGAGCAGGCTTGAATTTTAACAAATTCAACACCATTTAGCACAACATGAAGCTGATCACAAATATGAAACTAATCACAAACTGATCAGAAAAATTGATCACAAACTGAATGGAGCCATGAATGATAAAATTCACTGACAAAAAATAAATAAATAATAAAATCCACATGATTTTTTTTTTTTTTTTTTTAAATTGATGTATAACTCATTGCAAACTATCTTTCTTCAGAAATTCATCCCTTAATTTTCCTTTTGAAACGCATGTGATTTTTTTTTTTTTTTGTGTGGGTCATGTTAAGTAAATATTATCTCGGATACTTTTATCTGCCTTTTGCCTACCTTTTGCCTAGATACATGCTTAATTGGGTGATTATTTTTTTTAAATTATCGGCGAGGCTCGTAATTTTTATGTAAAATAGAATGATATTGAACCAAATATATCAAGTCGAATACAACTCTAGTTATACTCATAACAAGTCGATACTTTGACTCATAATTCTATGGAGAGTATTTGAATTTTACTAACATTGTTTAGACAAAGCCCTTCTCGATGCCCTATCTCGTAGTCTCGACAATGGAATGCAGAGTTGGACTCTCATGTCGATTCAATTGAATCATTTTTTTCACGAATTAAATTTTTACTTCTTAAACAAGGGAGGATAATAAGTTATAAATTTTGTCTCGATAAAACATGAATTTCTATTATTAAAATTAAGAATTCTCTCTCAATAAAACATGAATTTCTATTATTATGAAATTCATTGATGAAGTAGTTAATGGTGAGGTTACCATCTATGTGTTCCTAATAAGAAAAAGGAACTTGTTCCAAAATACCGATATTTTATATTTATTTTTAGGGTTAATTGTACTGGAGGTTTCCAAAATATAGAATTTATCTCATTTTAGTCTATAATATTTCAATTGTATCATTTTGATTCTTAAAGTATTGAATATGTTTCGATGTTGTCTCTCAAGCAGACAACATCTAAATTGTTGACGATTTTTTATTATAAACTTGTCACGTGATATCTAAATATGGACAAAAAATAATTTGAGTATCTCTTGACAATAAATATGTAATATGAGTAGTTTTAGACCAAAATTTAAATAACTCATAATCAAAACTGTATAATTTGAGTATCTATTTGACCAAAATTTGAGAAGAAATTTGATCAAGAACTATTCAAATTCTTTTTTTGCTCATATTTAGATATCGAGACAAGTTTTATAATCAAAATAGTTAGCAATTTGGACGCTGTTTGTTTGAGAGACTACATAAAAATATATATTTAATACTTTAGGGACTAAAATGATACAATTAAAATATTAAGTATTAAAATAAAATAAACCCCATACTTTAGGGACTTCCATGCAATTAACCCTAAATTTTTATAATTCAACATCAATTGTACGAATTCATTTTCTGAACTCCATCTTGCTTTGCTCTCTCTTCAAGCTCTCACTCTCTAAACCCTAATGATACTCCCAAAACCCTAGGGTTTTCTCTAACCTCTTTCCCCTTTCATTTCCATTTGGGGTTTGAACCATGTACCTCTACAATCTCACCCTTCAAAAAGCCACCGGCATAGTCTGTGCCATCAACGGCAGCTTCTCCGGCGGCAAATCCCAAGAAATCGTGGTCGCCCGCGGAAAAGTCCTCGATCTCCTCCGTCCCGATGACAACGGTAAGCTTCAAACTCTTCTCTCCGTTGAAATTTTCGGTGCCATTCGTTCTTTAGCTCAGTTTCGTCTCACTGGCGCTCAAAAAGACTACATTGTAGTCGGTTCTGACTCGGGCCGCATTGTGATTCTTGAATACAACAAAGAAAAGAACTGGTTCGATAAAATTCACCAAGAAACCTTCGGAAAATCTGGCTGTCGCCGGATTGTTCCGGGCCAGTACTTGGCCATTGACCCCAAAGGTCGGGCCGTAATGATTGGTGCTTGCGAGAAACAGAAACTTGTATATGTTTTGAATAGAGATACTGCGGCGAGGTTGACGATTTCGTCGCCTTTGGAGGCTCATAAGAGTCATACCGTTGCTTATTCAATTTGTGGAGTGGATTGTGGGTTTGATAACCCGATATTTGCCGCGATCGAGTTGGATTACTCGGAGGCTGATCAGGATTCAACTGGTCAGGCCGCGAGTGAGGCCCAAAAACAATTGACATTTTATGAATTAGATTTGGGGCTTAATCATGTTTCGAGAAAGTGGTCGGAACAGGTTGATAATGGTGCTAATATGCTGGTGACTGTGCCGGGTGGTGGGGATGGGCCGAGTGGTGTGCTTGTGTGTGCAGAGAATTTTGTTATATACAAGAATCAGGGCCACCCTGATGTCCGGGCTGTTATTCCTAGGAGAGAGGATTTACCAGCTGAACGTGGTGTTCTTATAGTTTCGGCTGCTATGCATAAGCAGAAGTCAATGTTTTTCTTTCTTCTGCAGACGGAGTATGGGGATATTTTTAAGGTTACATTAGATCATGACAATGACCGCGTTACGGAATTGAAAATTAAATACTTTGATACCATTCCTGTTACATCTTCATTGTGTGTCTTGAAATCGGGATTTTTGTTTGCTGCCTCGGAGTTTGGGAACCATGCTTTGTATCAGTTTCAGGCTATAGGAGATGATCCAGATGTGGAAGCTTCATCGTCTACATTGATGGAAACAGATGAAGGTTTTCAGCCTGTATTTTTCCAGCCTAGGAGGCTGAAAAACCTTGTTAGGATTGACCATGTGGAGAGCTTGATGCCAATAATGGACATGAAAGTGTCAAACCTATTTGAGGAAGAAACTCCTCAGATATTTGCACTTTGTGGACGGGGTCCTCGTTCGTCTCTTAGGATATTAAGACCAGGTTTGGCTATTAGCGAAATGGCTGTGTCACAGCTTCCTGGTGTTCCCAGTGCGGTGTGGACTGTGAAAAAGAATATCAATGATGAATTTGATGCTTATATTGTCGTTTCATTTGCAAATGCCACTCTTGTGCTTTCCATTGGTGAGACAGTTGAAGAAGTTAGTGATAGTGGCTTCCTCGATACTACTCCTTCACTATCTGTTTCTTTGATTGGTGAGGATTCTCTGATGCAAGTTCATCCGAGTGGTATTAGGCATATAAGAGAAGATGGACGTATTAATGAATGGAGAACTCCAGGAAAGAGAACAATTGTTAAGGTTGGTTCTAATAGACTTCAAGTGGTTATTGCACTGAGTGGAGGGGAGCTTATATATTTTGAGGTGGATATGAATGGCCAGTTGATGGAGGTTGAAAAGCACGAAATGTCGGGGGATGTAGCTTGTTTGGACATTGCCCCTGTTCCTGAAGGAAGACAGAGATCTCGTTTCCTTGCAGTTGGATCGTATGACAACACTATTCGTATCTTGTCGTTGGATCCTGACGACTGTATGCAGATTCTGAGCTTGCAAAGTGTTTCATCACCTCCAGAATCTCTCCTGTTTCTTGAAGTGCAGGCTTCTGTAGGTGGAGAGGATGGTGCAGATCACCCCGCTAACCTCTTTCTTAATGCTGGCTTACAAAATGGGGTTCTGTTCAGAACTGTGGTGGACATGGTGACAGGTCAGCTTTCTGATGCCCGCTCCCGGTTCTTAGGACTTAGAGCCCCCAAGCTCTTTTCTGTGATTGTGAGAGGACGCCGGGCTATGCTTTGCTTGTCTAGTAGACCCTGGCTTGGTTATATACATCAAGGACATTTCCTTCTAACACCCCTTTCGTATGAGACCCTTGAATATGCAGCCTCATTTTCATCTGATCAGTGTGCAGAAGGTGTAGTTGCTGTCGCTGGGGATGCACTAAGGGTCTTTACCATTGAGAGACTGGGAGAAACATTTAATGAAACAGCTATTCCTTTGAGGTACACCCCAAGAAAGTTTGTGCTTCATCCCAAGCGGAAACTGTTGGTAATTATTGAGAGTGATCAGGGAGCATTCCCAGCTGAAGAGCGCGAAGCTTTAAAAAGAGAGTGCTTTGAGGCTGCTGGAATGGGAGAAAATGGGGAGCAGATGGATAATGGTGGTGACGATGAGGATAAGGATGATCCCCTCTCTGATGAGCAATATGGTTATCCTAAGGCAGAGTCTAGCAGGTGGGTTTCTTGCATCAGAGTTTTTGACCCAAGGTCAACAACCACAACTTGTCTGCTGGAGCTTCAGGATAATGAGGCTGCATTCAGTATATGCACTGTAAATTTCCATGACAAAGAGTATGGAACTCTTTTAGCTGTTGGTACAGCAAAGGGACTGCAGTTTTGGCCCAAAAAATCTTTTGAGGCTGGTTACATTCATATCTATAGATTTAAGGAAGATGGGAGGTCCCTTGAACTTTTGCATAAGACACAAGTAGATGGTGTCCCTCTTGCAATGTGCCAGTTCCAGGGAAGGTTACTTACTGGAATAGGATCTGTGCTTAGATTGTATGATTTGGGGAAAAGGAGGTTGCTTAGAAAATGTGAGAATAAGCTGTTTCCAAACGCAATCAACTCTATTCATACCTATCGCGATCGGATTTATGTGGGTGACATTCAGGAGGTATGTTCTGATTGCAATATGTGGTTTTTGCTAGATATGTCGACTTTTATCACTTCTTACTTTAATTTGAAGGGGCCGTCGTCTATTTCCCAAGCTGGCATTTATTTTTCTTTGTATTTTTCAATATGGCTATTTTGTGGGGTATACTGCTTTGATACACTTCTCATTCTATCCTCCTTTTTCTTCTTTTGTGGTTTTAGCCGTCATTATGTGGGGCTTGGTTTTTTGTATCTCGTGTGGTTTTCATTTAGAGTTAATGTATTGCTGTATTTATATGTTGGTCAACCCAGTTTACAGCCTCCTCGAAAAACCAAAAAGAGGATGTGTGAGATCATCAGCCAAAACTTCAAGGATCCCTCCCATCCGGCTTCCCGCAGGCAGGCTTCATCAGCCCACTCAAAAAGGATAGAAATATATACGCGGAGAGTCTTTTAGACTCGGAGCTAATTTTGAAATGCGTCATACAACAACGTTCTTGATGTTCCTTACATGCTTGAAGCATCTTGCTTCTCAGCGTTGTATTTTTTTTTTTTACTTCTCATAAGCGGATCCAGGATTCCGCCCTAAAGGGTGCCAAAGTACATGTCATATACATAGGAGGGCAGTTGGATTTATATTAAAGACTGTTGGGGGAGCCAATCCTCTATAAATATGAGGATAGATCTGCAAATACTCTTTAACTATATGGTTTCAATTCTTTGTGGTGTGACAACCCCCTGTCTGCAGCTGCATCTGCCACTGTCTCTCACTAATAGTGGCTTTATATGTCCATGCCCAGCCACTAAACCAGCTGTTTACTTGTTTGAAAGCATGTGTGTTTGTAGTTTTATACTCCCTTATCTTTCTGCTCATCTCTTTCAATGCCCTTCTCCCAGCTTCTTTGCATTTTCTTAATTTTATTTTTTCCCCTCCTCAGGGTCATTTTGTACCACAGAAGCATATTAGTTAAACTGAACTTGCAAGCAATTTCAACAATCTGAGTTTATTGAATTAAGAATGCAAATGAGTGCCGTAATTGAATGGTGCTTAAAGGAATGTCGAATCTATTTAAGCCTTTAAGAATTCCTTGAATATAAGACAAAGGAACTGCCAAAATGAAATCTTTGTCGGTAATTTTTCACCAGAAGTTGAAAATATTTATGAGGAGTTGGGAAAAATTATTTTTTTCTTTTGAATCTCAGAGGCTGGAATGATGGATATAATGTTGGCAAAATTTCCTTTTGTATTTTTGTTTTTGTTCCGTTGAACATATAAATTAACCTTTACTGATTTGTTAAATTCTCATATGGGAAGCTAAATCTAAATTTTAGTGTTCCATGTTGATTCAGCTTTGATGATGAATCACACATTTCTCCATAAATGAAAACAATTGCATATACCCAGAGTGTGTAAGGTTTGTCGAGAGCAATTTGCAAATAATGTAGTGATGCGTATTTGTTCATTTATTTCTGTACTAATTATCCTCTGTTTTTTGTTCTTCTTCACAGTCATTCCATTATTGCAAGTATAGACGCGATGAAAATCAATTGTACATATTTGCTGATGACACCGTTCCCAGATGGCTTACTGCATCATACCACATTGATTTTGACACCATGGCAGGTGCAGACAAGTTTGGCAATTTCTACTTTGTGCGGTTACCACAGGATGTGTCAGATGAGATCGAAGAAGATCCAACTGGTGGAAAGATAAAGTGGGAGCAGGGGAAGCTGAATGGAGCCCCCAACAAAGTAGAGGAAGTAGTGCAGTTTCATGTTGGTGATGTGGTCACATGCTTGCAGAAGGCATCTCTAATTCCCGTAGGTGGAGAGTGCATCATATATGGAACTGTGATGGGTAGCTTGGGGGCATTGCTTGCATTCACCTCTCGGGATGATGTTGACTTCTTCTCTCATTTGGAGATGCACTTGAGGCAGGAACACCCGCCTTTATGTGGAAGAGACCACATGGCCTATAGATCTGCCTATTTTCCAGTGAAGGTAAACCTCGTGCTTCTTATTCACAATCATGCACTTTGCTGGCGTACACCTTTGACAGCACCACATGCGGTCTCATTCACAATGGATGGATCATGTTTTCTTGATCCATCTTAATTAGTATGATTCTTTTTTATTATCAGCTTGTTCTCTGAGGGTTCTTTATGGATGAAGACATGCTTTTGGTTTTACTTCTTTTGGGGTTTCAGACAGTTTTTCAGTTAATGTTGGTAATGACTTAAAAAATTTCAATAATTTTACAGGATGTGATTGATGGAGATTTGTGCGAACAATTTCCAACTTTGCCCCTGGACCTACAGCGAAAAATTGCTGATGAATTGGATAGAACTCCGGCAGAGATTTTGAAAAAATTGGAAGAAGTGCGAAATAAGATCATATGAGGTGCTTAGAACAAAGGTAAACTAACCCTAGCCCCTCATCTTAAAATTGTATTTTTTGCGTCAATATGTGCTTATGTACGTAACTATATTGATCTAACTGTGTGTGTGCCCAGTACTACCTTAGAACCAGATGATGGTGGTGATCTGACAATTGGTCTTGAGTTTGTTTTCTTACTATAATTTTTTGGCCTGTGATACCTTTTTGATAGAGTGTTATTACCGAGAATATTATGGTCTTGAAGGAGAGGAGACTAGAGTAGAAAAACTTATCATAATGTTTGCCTAAGAATTAGCAGTAGAGATGATTTGCAGAACTGGATGTAGGAATCAACTAAGATTCAGGTTTGAAGGATAATTATTTTGGCTGTGATGCTAAAATGGCTTAAATTGATATTGGTATAGGAAGTGATCTGATGTTTTGAGCAGACTATGACTTCAATTAAGACTATGCTTGAGCAAAAAAAATAAAAAAATGACTTCGACTAAGAAAACTCCAATATAGCATTGTAAAACCACATGTCTGAAGGAGTATCGATCGCCAATTGGTCCAACAACTATTGAAAAGACTACGTACCCTTGGGCGTGTTGACAGCTAAATTCAATAAGAGTAAAATAATAAAATTCCAGCATCAAAGTATACATGAATGCAACCTTAACTCCACAAGCTCCAAAGCCAGCTCCATGCGAAATTCTAAGTTGTCAACTTCCATGTTCTCTCTTTCTTCATTACCTTAGCAAATGGTAATGCAAATAAATATTATTTTTGAGATCTGGTATACTTGCTGACAAAAAAGAAAAAGAAAAAAGATCTGGTATATTTTATTGGAGTTTTTTTTTTCTTTTTCAAATTTTTGTCGCTGGGATCTGTCCCTCTTTCCCCTTTCTTTTCCCCAAGAATGGCTCATATATTTTTTCAAACAATGCTCATCTGTACTCAATTAATTGGTTTCCGTGTGGACCAGGTTATGGTTTTGGGACTGCAATTACAGTTGCAACATGAATCAGAGCTATCGAGACTTCATGGAGTGGCGATGGTCAGAAACACGTCTTATCTGATTCAGAACATGAAATGCAAGTAAAATTGATTCTGGGAGAAACTGTGCATGCACTGGAAGAAACAAGAAATCGAGATGTTGATCTCCCACTCGTGTCCATTCTTCAGATCATTTGTTGTCGTAATGTAGCAGATCGATATGGAATTTTTAGGCCTGGTTGGATAGTTTGTTAGTCTTTGAAGTTGATGTGGCATACTATCTTGTATTGGGTGGGTCTGCCTTCGATCATTAATAGTAACCTACTCTGATGAATCATTCAAATTGTTCTGCAGTAGGTTTTGGTATTATGTGTAAAAATTTATTTTCTACTTGAGTTTACAAAAGCGATTAGCAGCAGAATTAAGATGATCATCTTGGTCCAAACTGTTTATAGATAGATGTTGTTCGCAAAAACACGGGACAAGCTCCCGCGTCTACAATAGATCCTGCAGTTTTAGTTTTGACACCAGGGGCTACTTAAGCTGAAGCTCCTGTTCAAGGGAAGCCCAACCAGCCTTAGAATTCAGTTTAGACCCTTCCCAGAGACCAGAAGCAATCAGAACAGAAAGCCCAGCCCCCTTATTAGTAGCCGAAGTATAGGCTTGCATGAGATCAAAGTCACTTGTTGTCTGTTCGCTCTCTGTTTAACAAAGGCCATCGATATTCACTCACTTCTTTCTTTATACAAATATTCTTCCTGAATTTTTTTTTGTGACTGAATGGGGTAGTAAAAGTTACTCAATCTGGTTCAAACATTCAAGATTGATATGAAGAAGTTGGGATTAATCTCAAGTGTTCTTATATCAACCTAATCGTGTCAGAATTTGGTTGATTTGAATCTTAATTTGACTTGATTGGGTCATGATTTTTGGTACGGTTAAAATATCTAAAAATCAAATGCTGAACAGCTGCCAATGACCGTGCCCTTTTTTGGGTGTTTTTAAGGTTCTAGTTCTTGGATCAAATTAGTGCACTTGTGTCCATATGTGTAGAATTATCAACTTTGCACTATAGCTCATGGACCGTGTACCACCCGCTGTTCTGTCAAAAGAAGCTGTACAACTTCATGGTGAGGGAAAGACCAAAAAAAAAAAAACTTCATGGTGAGGGGGTTAAACTTTATGGTGTTGGATCCTCTCAAATTCAGCTCAGGGTTGTGACATTTTCTCGGAGGTCCAACTCAAATATTAAAAAAGCTTAAATCCAAATATTGAAAATTTTAAATTGAGTTCGACTTGAATTCAAATTAACCCACTGAAATTGCATCCTTAGAAAAATGTTTAAGAAGATTGGTAGAAATCATATTTTGGCCCCTGAACTTTGCATTATTTCAATCTGATTGTAAATCTAATGGAGTAGTTTAAGTGATAACATGAACAAAATTTGTAACATGGACAAACTGTAAACTTAAATATTCTAAATTGGATATTGACTAGGGATGGCAGTGGACCGGGGGAAAACGGGTATTCGTCCAAACCCGCCCCATTTGGACCGGGGATGGACTATACGTATTGGACAGTGGACGTATACGGGGATACCCGTATAAACCCGTGCGGGGATGGAGGCGGGGATGGACTTACCCTTACCCCCGCCCCGTACCCGTTATACCCGTTTAAAATATATATATATTATATACATACATACTCCCAGTCCAGTTAAAAGTTTAAACTTTAAAGCCCTAATTTACTATCTCTTTTTTTATTAGCCTTCAGCGTGCTGCTGAGATCTTATATGGTCTTGGTTTTAACAAGAAGATGCAAGAAAAAAAAAAAACACGGGATTTCTCTGGTGGCTGGAGGATGAGAATTGCTTTAGCACGGGCTCTGTTCATGAACCCAACCATCCTGTTGCTTGATGAGCCCACAAATCATCTTGGTAAGTTTGTTGGCAAAACATTTGCTCATAGTATGACAGAGTATACCTCTGCTTTTAGCTTTCTATATTTTGCTGGTTTTGATATTTTGAAGTTTGCGTGTTGGTGATTATTTTTTAGTTATGCAATTATGCCTCTTCTTTGGAAACAACTATTAAGTGTCAAAATATGATGCAATGTTATTAAGAAATGTGATATAAATGATTAAAGATAATTACAGCTTTGTCAGTGGCCTTTTGCTTTCAAAACAATAGAATGTTGAATTATTTAAAATGTTGGATTTATTTAGAATTTTGGATTATGTTGGCTTCGGCTTAGGCTTGGACTTGGGCTTGGGCGGGTACGGGGGAAGCGGGGACGGGGACGGGGATTAGAAATTTACCCGCGGACGGGGATGGGGATGAAAAATATACCCGCTAACGGGGGTGGACCGGGGATGGACGAAATTTTTTTAAGCGGGTACGGGGATGGAGACTACACCCCCCGCCCCCGCTTCGGTCCACTGACATCCCTAATATTGACTCTTCCTTGGGGTTAGACCATAAAGGGATACTCTCATGAATACCCATACTTTAGTCCCGACGTAGATGACATGTTTTTGACCGGACAGAAGAGTGGATAAGTCGAGATGTGTATGAGATGGTCTGGTCACCTCATGAGCGTTAAACTATAAAAAAAAAATGAAAAAAGAAATTGGGTTCAATTAAGTCCTTAGGCCGTCTCCAATTTTGACCCAAACTCAAACTCAAATTTGAATAAAAAAATGACTAAAAAATTTGATTTGATCCTAATTCCTGTGTTTCCTTCCCTCTGCTTGCAAGGTTTGAACTTTGGGATGTTCTTGGCTGTGACTCATTCATGAACTCCGAAACTAAGGACTCGTAGAGTTGATGACACTAGCCACTCGTTCCTTCTTTGCCAAACTCCTCCAATACACCCACCAGAAAAACCTCCCAAACGGCAAGTCACTCCACGCCCAAATCATCAAGACCGGCGCTTCCTCTTGCATATACATCTCCAATAGCCTCGTCAACTTCTACGCCAAGTCCCACCACTTAACCGAAGCCCACCTTGTATTCGAAGAAATCGAAGTTAAAGACATAGTCTCATGGAACGGCCTCATCAATGGCTACTCTCAGCTGGGGACTCCCAAATCTTCATCCTCAGTCATGAAACTGTTCAAGCTTATGAGGAAAGAGAATACTTTCCCCGATGCCCACACTTTTGCCGGATTTTTTTCTGCGGCGTCGATTTTGACGGACCCGTTTTGTGGCCAGCAAGCTCATTCACTTGCCATCAAAACAGCTTGTTGTTCCGATGTATTTGTGAATAGTTCTTTGTTAAACATGTATTGCAAATGTGGCCTTGTTTGTGATGCGCGTAAAGTGTTTGATAGAATGCCCGAGAGAAATTCGGTTTCTTGGGCTACGATGATTTCTGGGTATGCTATGCATCGGTTTGCTGGTTATGCTTTGGAGGTTTTTAGGATGATGACGTGGGAGGAAAAGGAAGATGTGAATGAGTTTGTGGTAACTAGTGTTCTTAGTGCTTTTACCTTGCCAGAATTTATCGATATTGGTAAGCAAATTCATTGTCTTGCTGTGAAAAATGGGTTGTTATCAGTTGTATCAGTTGGAAATGCTGTCGTTACCTTGTATGCAAAGTGTGGAAGCTTAGATAACGCGCTGCAAATGTTTGAGCTTTCAAGTGAGAAGAACTCTATTACGTGGTCTGCGATGATCACTGGTTATGCACAAAGTGGCGATGGTGAGAAGGCATTGAAAATGTTATCGGATATGCATTTTTCTGGGATGAGGCCTAGTGAATTCACTCTTGTTGGGGTGCTCAATGCTTGTAGTGATGTTGGTGCTACTGTAGAAGGAAAGCAGTTGCATGGCTATTTGATAAAGTTGGGTTTTGAATCTCAGATATATATTATTACGGCGTTAGTTGATATGTATGCTAAATGTGGCAATGTGGGTGATGCTCGAAAGGGGTTTGATTATCTACAAGAACCTGATATTGTCTTGTGGACCTCCATGATTGGAGGGTATGTTCAAAATGGGGAGAACGAAGTTGCTATGAGTTTGTACTGTAGAATGCAAATGGAGGGTATGGTGCCCAATGAGCTGACTATGGCCAGTGTCCTAAAAGCCTGTTCGAGCCTTGCTGCTTTGGAGCATGGAAAGCAGATCCATGCCCATACTATTAAGTATGGATTTGGTCTCGAAGTTCCGATTGGAAGTGCTCTCTCAATTATGTATGCAAAGTGTGGGAACCTTGAAGACGGGAGCGTAGTCTTTCGGAAGATGCCTACCAGGGATGTCGTGTCATGGAACTCTATGATTTCTGGTCTGTCTCAAAATGGTTGTGGCTGTGAGGCGATTGAACTTTTTGAGGAGATGAGACTGGAAGGCACAAAGCCTGATTATGTTACTTTTGTGAACATTCTCTCTGCATGTAGCCACATGGGCTTGGTAGAGAGAGGTTGGGTTTATTTCAAAATGATGTCTGAAGAATTTGGTATAGTCCCAAGATTAGAGCATTATGCATGCATGGTTGATGTCCTGGGCCGTGCTGGGAAACTCAACGAAGCGAAAGAATTTATTGAATCAGCTGCCATTGATCACCATCTGTGTTTGTGGCGTATTTTGCTAAGTGCTTGCCGGAACTATCGTAATTATGGTTTGGGAGCCTATGCAGGAGAGAAACTAATGGAGTTGGGTTCACAGGAATCATCTGCTTATGTGTTGTTGTCAAGTATCTATACAGCGTTGGGCAGAGGGGAAGATGTAGAGCGGGTCAGAAGGATGATGAACCTTCGAGGGGTAAGTAAGGAGCCTGGATGTAGCTGGATTGAGCTGAAGAGTGTGGTTCATGTGTTTGTTGTTGGAGACCAGTTGCATCCACAAATTAAAGAAATTCGTACTGAGTTGCGACAATTAAGCAAGTTGATGAAGGATGAAGGTTACCAACCTGCTTCTGATTTGATTTCAGAAGGTTTTGAAGGATGAGATAACAAACAATTTATAGACGAGAAGATACACCTGTTAACATAGTTATTAGCCAATAATATCATTCATTTTTTCTTGATATTCAATGCAACACATATGTGATGACCCCTTTAGTTTTTTACCTCAAGCTTTACAAATGACGTACAAACACACACACACACAAACACATAATATGGGCAAAAACTGATCTAATTTTTCAAGAAATAGCATTGGCAACTTTGATCTCTATCACTTTTTATCAATGTTTAGCACACAATACATGTCTCTGGCTGTCGGATGATTGTATGAACATTGAAGTAGCAGATGGCATGGGAAGCACCTTGTTCTGGCAGAAGTTCTCCTCTTACTCCATTAGAAACTGCTCCTAATTGTTGATTTATCATTGGCTTCGTCAACATGGACCGACTGCAGTGGCCTTCGGAAACCTAGAATACATTTCCTTCCTTTTCTATCATCTTTAAATCCAATGCACATTGATGTTAGTCTGACCAAGCTTAAACCAGAGGACAGCGAATTGGTTTTCTACTGTAGCTACGCTCCATGGTCTAATAGAGAGATGGGTCACAACTTGGCATGTATTGAAACTCCAGGGAAGTACCTTCAGTAACATGTTCTGTATGATTTGTGAGTGCTTGTCTTTTTGTGGGCATGGTTCATCCCTATAGATATTAAGACAGGATTTAGCCATCAGCAAAGTGGCTATGTCGCAGCTTTCTAGTGTTCCATGCGCAGTTTGGTGTCATTATTTCATGCAAAAGCTGCCCATGTTTCCTATTAATTAGACAATTAAAGAAATTAGTGATTGTGGGTTCCTTGATGCCACTCGCTTGCTGGACGGTGATTATCGGATGCCAATGCATCCTAGTGGCGCTAAGCATATAAGGATACAGGGTTTATCAACGTCTGGAGAACACTTAGTAAGATTTTGTCTAATAGACTTCAAGTGGTTATTGCACTGAGGGGAGGGAGCTTATAGAATTTGAGGTGGATGTGACCATTAGTTGTTTGAGAGCACCCAAAGTCTGGGGATGGTGCTTGTTTGGACATAGCCCCTGTTCCTGAATGAAGACAGAAATCCTTAGGCAGATTCTGGACCAGCAAAATGTCTCCTTGCCTTCAGAATGTTTGTCTTTCTCGAAGTTTAGGCTTCTGTAAGTGGAAGGATAATGTAGATCCCTGCGAGCCTTTTTCTTGATGTTGATTTACAGAATGAGGTTTTCTTAAGGACAGTGAGGTGGCATAACATCTTCCAGATGCCCATCCGAAGTGCCAACATTTCTCTCTGTGACTGAGAGGGCAGCATTTGCTTGTCGAGCGTAGGCTTTATTATCTGTCCTGTTCAGTACTCTTCATGCAGCTCCGTTTTCATCTAATCAGTGTGCAGAGCATGTAGTTGCTTTCACTGCAGATGCATTGAGGTTTTCACTTTTCACCATTGAGGGATTGGCAGAACGTTTAAGAAACTGCGACTCTCATTATGGTGGTAAAGATGATCGGCTTCTGATTAGCAGTGTGGTTATACTATGCCGATGCTGCAAGAAAGTTGCTCCTCTCTTGGATGTTTCCAGTTCGGAAGAAGATTACTATTTGCAGTTGGACACTTTCCGACCTTTGTATGTACTTGTTGTGATGGGATTTATAAGGGAGACAATCGGGAGGTATGTTCTCTGGGCAGTGTTAGTTTTATATGTTACCAGTAGTCCTTATGAGTTATTACTCTGTTTACTTCTAAATTTATGTATAATCCGTTGGAGGGCGCATCCATTATTCTTCTTTTCTGCGAATATGCTTAGAGGGCGCTTCAGGTATTTATGTCTATGGGTTGCCAGTTGCTAAGTGGATAAGTTTTTGGAAAAGTTTGATCCAATATATGGGCTGTTAGTTATCTGTGGAGGGGTCTTATCTATAACTTATTTTGATTTCTAACCACAGCTGAAAAGTACAATGAATTCTTCTCACTAGTGTGCTGACTGGCTCTGTGTCAATTTTTAGTGAGTGGTACAACTTGATAATGGGCATGATGCTACGATGAAAAATACATAGAAGGTAATGAAATTTTTTAACCAAAATACCCAGGAATAATTGAAGAGACCTAGTTAGAAGTAAAACCCAGTTTATTAAATTTGAGGATGATTGGCTATTCTCTATCTAAGTTCGTTGTCTATGAAAAATAGTTGACCATAATATATTTAAATTGCTGTGGCTGTTTTGGCTTTTCTTTGCAGAAGAATATATATGCATCGGCGTGCACACACGCGCGTGTTTGCACTTTGGCCTTAGAGTCATATTTTTTTTTTTTTTCAATTGTAATGTCCGAAAGAGTTGATTATATGGAGTGGATACAGAAAAGAAATTGATGGTCTACTCCTATGCATGAGTTGTTATTTAAGACATTGACTTTAATATTTTAGGTTTGCTTTATTTAAATGTGGAAATCTCTTGTCACTTTTTTTTTCCGAATAGATATCAATTTCCTCCCTTCCGAAGTTGTGATATTTGCATCATTTGTTGTTTGCTTACTTCAAGGCGTCATGTTGGAAAGAGAAGATTTTGGTCTGAACAGTTCTTCTAGTTTTATGTAGTAGTTTCACTTGAAAATTTAGGAGCACTATACTCTTTTGCATATCATTATCCTGAGTGCTTGCAATTGAAAGACTAGAGATAGAAAACTAGACTATCAAAAGACAAGCATAGGAGGATTAAAGAATTAGCCAGTGATCAGATAACTCAAGACAATATTTGGCTGCAAAGATTGGTACTGTCGGATTAGAATTGCAGAAAATCTAGTTCAAATGTTGAGCTAGTTTTTATCCACTTCCAATTCTGACGCTCCTGTTTGGTGCTGCCAAGGATTACACTTTTGGAGTACCAATGAATTCTAAGTCACGTCCTGTTTAAGGCATGTTATTGGCCTTTTAGATTACTTCCTTTTGGTATAACTGTGTGCAGTTAATATAAAATTGTGTTCTAAAAAAGAGGTCTAAAAGGCTTGATACTGCAAATTTTTTGTGTATCTTTTTGTTGGAATACAAGAATATACTTGCTGTTACAGTATCTGGAATTAGACTAATTGCTGGGGATCTGTGATGAACATGTCATGAAGTGCTGTAGCACATAATGCAGATTTTAAGAGCTCTCGTGCTTGAGAGGCCTGCATGTGGATGCCCCGTCAAGGTAAACAACTATATTTTCAGAAAAACCATTGTAGATGATTTATAAATTCAGCTAAATGAATATGAATCATAAGACAAAAAACATAACCGGAGCTTTTTAACATATTATTTAGCTTTCACTGACATCACTAGCATTGGAAAATCACACACATATAATAAGGCACAGTAAGGGGTCCATTTCACTGGTTAAGTAGCCAACTACCTGTTCTCTGTCAACTTAACCATTACCTAACACACCATGGTTATTTTATTGTGCTTATTGCTTGGTCCATTAGAATACTCTAGCGATTTTAAGTATATGATATGACTTTTTGGTCTAAGATTCGTTTTTTATCTTTCTGTCAAAAATGTCCTATTTTTCTTCTTTATTTGTTAGACCATACCTAAGGAGTTGGTAACCTTGGTGTGGAACTTAAACAAAGAAATCAATGATTAAGAAGGGTCCCTCTGTTATTGAAGTTTGTTATTCTAAAACTGTTTTATTATTTACTTAACTTTGTATTAGTTATGGCTTACGTAGGTATGACATATGAATATATGGTTTGCCATATCTCCACCATTTAATAATTTGATGATCAAGTTTCTGCTTGTTTGATTATTGCCTGCAATATTCCATTTGAATTCTTGGGAAACTCTTCCACATTAGGGATCTCAAGTTGTTCTTATTTAATGAATTTTTGCTTCTGAATGTCAATTGTGTTTGTTAAAACTTTATAATTAGTCTTCTCGCATTTACCTTTTGCATTGTTTACTGATATAGGTTATGAAAAAAATATTCTCGGAAATTCTCTTTTCCAGAGGTAGGGAGAGGGGGTTCGAACCCACATCAATGGCATTGGAGGCCGCCCTAGTTCCCATACGCACATTGTAAAGACCTCCATGCGCCGGAGACCTGCATGTGGAGTTAATATTCAGTGTAACAGTGATACCATTCAATCACACTGAAATGATTCAATGACTCATCAAACACTTCTTATTGCAGCTTTAAAGGATTTATTACTCTATTGTGGGCATCAATATAGTGGAGCTTTATTAGGATACAAGCTTTGTTTTGCTGGAGTTTGCTACAAATAAACTGTCATTTCCCAGTTTTTGTTCTCTCTCCAACCTGGAGTTACCTAATGCAACTCTCTGATCTAACCAATTGATAATGTCTGAGAACACAATGTCAATGTTTTCAGGTAACTCGCCGTAGGAGAGAGAATGCCACATGCCCTTGTACAACTCAAAGGTCTTGTCGGAGCTGGAAGCTGTTTCATACAGGAGTTTGCTAACCGATGGATCGGTCACTTTATCATCTCTTCCATGGACTATCAGAAATGGTAATGAGACCTGTACAGGTACACACAAACATGAATTCATTAGAAAACAGAGAGGATGTCACAGTACCCAAAATATTATTTTACTACGATAGGCTAACGGGTGATTGTCAGAAATTGTGTGAAATTTGGCCTACCACAATCGTTCGATGAGAATTGATTGATAAAGATCTATATTACAAAATTAATGAGAGTTCAAATTTACGCGAACACGAAATCTTGGTAGTATGATTTTCACCGTGCCGTCTATGGTTAGTTGAAACTTCACACTCAAAAGTTTTGACCCTAATTCAAGGATCCAAATCATAGTTTACATAGTGTTTACACCCAAAAATAACAAAATCTAATGGTAACATGGAAGAGATCCAACGGTCATGAAAGAGTCCGTGAGAGTCCATACTTGATAGAGTGGTTAAGGAAGTAAGACTCTAAGAATCCCGAGAAGTAGGGAGACGTGATATTATGAGCCGTCAGTTAGAGTCGGTTCAGTGCACATCTATACGTCTCGAGGGAAAGACCATGATTATAGTCATGGCTGAAAAGTATGATTTCGACGGTTGAAGGTCATCCCTATAAATTATAAAGGCAAGACTACAGAGAGAGGATTCACAATCAAGTACAACAAACTCTACATAGAGTCGGCCTCTCTTCTATTTACTTGTTTTTTGCTTTCATTTAATGTTAAGAACAATATTTGTTTCATTTTTCAAACTTAGTTTATCTATTGCTTTTGCTTTTTAGTTTTTTTTTTTACATTCTAGTCCATTATGCCGTTAGTTGGAAAATTATTTAAAATCTTTGAACCTAAGCTATAGAAAAGAACTCAGATGTAACCTTACGTCTCGCTATAATCGCTTGAACAGTCACGATTTTAGAACTTCATACTGGTTTGAATAGGTAAGATCGTTCGTGTTTGAATCTTAAATCCAATTGAACTTTGAGATGTTCGCAATCCAAAAATAAGTCAAACCCATAGCAAAACACATATTATAAAGTAATTAAGACCTTATAATATGAAAATGCTAGCTAACCTCTTGAAGTCTTTCCTCTAGATCTAAGCTGACTTTTACGAGTTGGTAGCCAGTTTGCAATCGCGGCCGTCCTTTGTAGCAATATGGGTTGGACCGGATCTGTTATGGTCCAAAAAAATAAAAAAATAAATAAGTGAATATACACCTTGTATTTTTTTTTTTTTTGGATAAATTAAACTTTGAATCTTTGAACTACGGTCTTCATCTCACTTCATCTTATCGACTATTGAGTTTTTCACATTGTCCCTTTAATTATTTAAATTGGTTTCATACTGCTCAAAATTTGATGTCGGTTATATGTTGAATGAAAAATATTCACGTGTCACTGGATAAAAGGGTAAAGTAAGAGAAAATCTGATGATTCGGAGGATAAAGTGACATAAATTTTCATCTAATTTGTAATAAGTTTCTCTAATGATGGAAAACGTAAAATTAATAATCATATTTTTATGTACAATTTGAAGGATATTATAGTTGAGCGGCAATGAGAGACGAGGCACAATTTGGGGGTTTAGAGTGTAATTTAATCAAAATGTTTTTATGATAAAAATTAGGGTTAATTGCAAAATATCCCTTCAAGTTTGGATCAAGTTGTAATCAACTCCATTTGGTTTAAATTTCAACAAATTACCCCCTCAAAGTTTGTACTTTTTTCAATTAACTCAAATTGTTAGTTTCTACAATGAAAAATAATGAAAATTAAGTCACATGTTCTCAGATTTATTGTAAAGAGAAAATTACACTAAATTCAAATTTTTTCCCCACGCCAAAAAAGCTCTCCATTATTTTTCTCAAGAAAAAATGACATGAAGGATGATCTTGTCTCTTTTTAGAATTTGAGATCATGTCATTTGCAAATAAATGTTTTTTTGTCATTTTTTATTGTCAAAATTAACAGCTTGACTTAATTTACATATTCAAACTTTGAGGGGATAAATTGTTGAAATTAAAATCAGAGAGATTTGATTGAATGTGACCTAAACTTAAAGGGGGCGCTTTGTAATTAACCCTAAAAACTATACTCTTCAAGGTCTTGGCAAGATTAATGATAGGGTATGAAGGTAAATTTAGGAAGGCTAAATGAATAGCCTGGTCGAATAATGTCATTGAGACTTAATTTATTGATTTAATTTATTACAACCATTGGATTGACGATGAGTTCCATCAAACATTGAAATTTAGTGTTAATCCGATGGTTGCAATGACGTCATACCATTAAGTCAGCAAATTAGATCAAATTTTAGGTTCAAATAGCATTACTCCGACCTAAATGTTGCATCTCCACCAAAAGATAACACATAAACAAGAAAAAGAAAAAAGAAAAAAGATTGGAGAGAGAATGAAGTGATTTATTATATTTTTACCTCCTTTCTAATTTCAGGATCTCTAAAGGCAGCATCAATAACATCTGGAGAGGGAATAATTTTCCATGTTGGGATAATATGGCAAAGCTTTGTGAAAACACTGATGACCATTGGATGTGGCTTCATATCATCTGCAATCTGCATTTATATATGGAAAAAATATCATGTTAAAAATAGCCACCCTAAATAATTCAATTTAGAAGATTTTTAAATTTCACATCTATAAAGAAACTAAATTTAAATGAGTTTCTTTGACAAAAAAAAATTCAAGAAAGGTTTTGTTAGATGGGTTTTCTCTAATTTTTCTCCTTTTTGTTCATCAAATTGTTTGAATTATGAAATGGTTTTGAAGTGAAAATGGTAATTCTTAAGAACGACGAACAATTGAGACGATTTTTTGCTGTCTAAAAATATGACAGTATTCGTAATTAATATTATACAAAATGAGATATTTTGCAATTGGGGGACATCGCACCCGCCCGCCCTCTCCCTAGATCTATTATATATTTTGGATATTTATAGGTTATGTTTTTCACTAAATTACTAAGAATATTGAATACAACTTTTGATAACACCCATCAAATTTGGGCATTTGGGGGTTCTTTTTTATATATTGGGATTTTTTTTTTGGTTACAGGGTGTTCAGGATTGTGCTGATTATTTCTTCGAATTCCAGATATTAGAATCTAATTGCATACAAATTCTTTTCAATTCTCGACCCGTCTTGATAAGTAAAATATACAACGCGTGCCACTTGATTTCAATAATTAAGTGGGTCCTCGGTAACTACTCCAACTTGATAGGAATTAATATAACAAGTATAAACTTCCTTTTCAATGTAGTCATAATAATCGTATTTTATTTCAACCAAACGTGTTTTCTACTTAAAAAAAGGCATGAGAGAGAGAGAGAGAGAGAGAGAGAGAGAGAGAGAGAGAGAGAGAGAGAGAGAGAGAGAGAGAGAGTAACATACCTTACACATTGGTGCAACCAAGACCCCACCATCCCAATAGACAGGCTTCTTCCTGTGTAGGAGAAGAACCATAGCTCCTCCCATTGATTCTCCCAGCAAAATTCTCATCTTTCTCTTGTTCTCCTTCCTTTCTGCTTTCATTCAAATCAAACCCACAAACAAATTACAATCTAATAGTAATCATAATCAATAAAAATAAAAAAATACATTAATGTCATAATAACGACATTAATGTTATCGTGTTCTTCACAAATACTAAAATCATAATTACATATTCATTAAACAACATAAGAACTAAAACTCGGAATCCAGCCCTGTTTGGTTTGCGTTACAAAAAACAGTATTCGAAAACTGTTTTTTGGGAAGAGTTTTAGAAAAGTGTGTTTTGGTGTTTTTTGTGTCGCAGAACTTGTTTGGTTATATGATTTTAAAAACAGTTCTACGGAATAAAAAACGATAAAACTTGTTTGGACATTAATTCAAAAAACAATGAAAATAAAAATGTGGTAGTGTTGGAATTGTGGTGGTGGTGGAAGGGTGCTTGTGGTGTGTTTTAAATTTCTAAAAAGTTTGTTTCTAAAAACACACAAAATAGTCTTAACTTGTTCTCTAAATCTACTCACTTTTTATTTTCGGTTTTCAAAAAACAAAAATAAAAAAAAAGCTTGTCAAACAATGGTTCTCTCCGAAACAGTTTTTGAAAACAGAAAAACAGCTTCTCATATGCAAACTAAACAGAGCCTAATTTTGACTTTTTGTCGATCACGAATTTCGTGATGGAATAAGAACATCAAAATGAAAATGAAAATCTTACCACAAATGCTTGTAAAATGATCAGAGCAGTCGGTAACAAGATCATCAAAGTTATGGATATAACCCTGAAGTCCAGCTGATTTTCCATGGCCTTCATAATCAATCCCATAGACTGCAAATCCTGCCTTAGCAAGCCGAGTCGCTGCTCCTGTTTCAATCATCTTCATGTTAATAACCTTTGTGTTTGTTTATACAAATGGAATCAAATTAAGGTTTTTCGCAAATAATTTACTGACCTTTCATGGAGATGCTACACTCCATGGCGTATCCATGGCACAAAAAGACCAAAGCTTTTGGCTCACAGTTTGTAGGTAACCATCTGCACGTGAAAAGCTTCATTCCTCGAGAATTCAATATGAATTCCTGTAATAGTAAAAAGAGAGGGAGAGAGAGAGATCATGCAAAATTTCAAAAAATTTTAAACGTCAGAGCAAAATAATCATAAATAGCAGAAAAGAAAGAACAGTTGAATCAGTTACCTCTTCATATTTGATACTTCCAATCTCACTCGCCTGAACAAATACAAAAACACAAAGATCAAACAAAGAAACTAAGGATGAGAGAGATGACATATACATATACATATACCTATACGCACGTATATTTCAGGAGACAGAGAGAGATAGAGAGAGAGAGAAATACCATAGAAGAGAGCTATCAGAAACAGGTTTGGGTTTGGGTTTGAGGTTGTTCTGAGAAGAGAAAAGAGGAGAGAGAGAGAGAGAGAAAGTAGAGAAAGTTGTTATTGTATTGATATGGAAAGTTTCAAAGATATATGTATATCAAGAAATCTATGAATTGGGAAGATAAATAGGAAATGAGTGTGAGTTTTAGAATCTGAGAAGTGAGAAGATCAAGGAAGAGTGGGAGTACATAGGAAAAAAGGTTGAGGACTGGATCTCTATTTATATGGATTGGAGAACAAACCAGTTGCACAGGAACCACTTGTGTATGGAGCTGTGGTCAGTGGTATTTAGATGTGCATTACTCTAATTATAACTGTAATTTCTTCCTTTTTTTATTGTTTAACTATTAAAATAATTATTTTTTATTGATTGTTATATTGCCTAACTAAAATGCCCATATTAGCCAAAAACCACATGCATATGAATTACAACCCAGTATGTTGTGTCCCTTGGTCGTATGATAAGACTGCGGTAATCGAACCAAACTACTCAAACTCGACTCAGACCCAAACTTGAATAATTTTGTAAACTCGTTTAAAAAAAATAAACTCAACTCGAGCTCGCAAAATTCGGTTTGATTATCAAAAACTCGACCCTAGATAAGAATACAGTATAAAGAAAAAAAACCTTTATGATATCTTACCAAAAAATGATTTCAAATCTTAGATGTTTATTTAATTTGTTTGGAAGGTTAATGACACATTTTTAGTGGATAAAAAATAAATAAATAAAATATATAAGAAATCCGGTCTGACAATATTGATCGGCTCCGGCTCCCGCTCCGGTGTTGTTCTCCAAACGACGTTATTTTACACAAACAATGACACGTCTACTGTACAGCTCCAGCAGAGGAGCTGTGCTCGTATTGACCAAGCCTGCGCGTGACAAGAATTATGACCACATTAACAAACGCGCGGCTATTTAGGGCAGCGACTAGTTTGCTACTTGCTTATCTTTCCTGAATCATAGCCCACGCGCTTTAAGATACCGTTAAATTCGGGCCGTTTAATTAGTATAAACTTAACTTGGGTGTATGTAACAATCTTTATGACACCATTAAATTATTATTAAAGAAATAGAGAGTCCAACGATTGATTGCAATTTGCAACTTGTTTAGGTCAAAATAATTTAGGGTTAATTATATCGAGACCCACGAGGTTTGATAATTAAATTACACTAAAATTACCTCACACAGAGAAAATAACATCTTTACGTAAAAAAATGAGCTTGACAGGTTCAATTCAAACTCACGAAACTCGACTCGATTGTCAGCTCTATCATCTTCACCATCTAAGATTTGATTTCTTGAAATATAAAACTCTAATGTTTGAGAGACCATCAAATTCTAATATCAACCTGTTTTTTTTAATCACAAATTCACAAATTACTCACGTGGGATCCATTATCACAGCTTATGGACCATATATATTCTTAGGTTGGGCCAGGTTTTATAATTTTATGTACATTACAATTGTAGTGGTTTATAGTGCATTGGGGTGCAATTTAGACTGGCCAATCCGAACACAACTCAAAAAAAAATAAAAATATTAGGGTTTAGATTTTTAGGGTTAGGTTTAGGATTGAAAAATTTCAACACGAATTGAACTCAAACAAGACTCGGATTAAGAGCTCGAATTCACGAGTTTAACCCGAACTCAACTCAAATTGATAAAATCAGGTTTAACCCAAATTGATAAAATCGGGTTTAACCCGAGTTCAACTAAAATTCATGTATTATATTTATATAAATATAAAAATATAATATTAATACATATATTTATAATAATAATAATTATTATTATTATTTAAAGAGGGAGTGAAATATGATTTATAATGACTATAGATTGTGAAAGAAATTTATACAACAGATGTGGGATAAGTAAAAAAGGCAAAAAAAAAAACCTCTCCATTTTATAAAAAATGTTCACTTTTACACTCTTAATAAGTTATCTTGATGAGTTTCATTTTAGTGGTCATGTAGGCCTATGTAATAGTCCAACATTATACAAAGACTTATACTTAATTTATGATTATTGTTTGTTGAACTCAAATTGGAAAACCTGATTTCAACCCGAACTTGCCTGAAATCAACTCGAACAATACTTAGGTTGAGGTAAAATTAGGGTTAGGGTTGAAAATTTTATACTTAGGGTTGAATTACGGTTGATCCCTAAACCCGTCCAACCAGCCTAAGTTACACCCCTAATAGTGCATGAATTTAGTGCCTAATCCATCACAATCGTTGGATTGATAATGGGTTCGAAAGAATATTGGAGATTCACTATCAATCTAATAGTTATAAATAATTAGATCAATAAATTAAATCTAAATAATATTGATCTTCTCAATTTTGTCCACTTTTCTTGTTGAGATATCTATATGGAGCTTCTACTTTCTAGTGTTTGTCTTTTTATGCAACTGTTTGTTGTATGATTTGCTTGGAGTTTGGGGTGGTGAGGTGAACAATGTCCAAATTCAAACTCAAAGACCATCACAAGTTGAAATGCCAAAAGAAAATAACTAGCCAATGTCCCCTTGTGCTGTAGCATTTTCAACTTCACAGCATCCATCCATTGCCAGAATACTTCTACCACAAAGAGCTCAATGTCCATACAATACTCAAAACTTTTGAAACTCTACTATCTTGACCTTAAATGTGCTATCCTATTTTTATTTATTTTTTAAATCATGGAAAACATGAGATGATATAGAATTTAGAGTGATAACAAATGATCATTTGCTTAAGAGAAATATCATGAGTCCGAGTTCGAAAATCAACCTCTTTGAAATGGTATGAGAACTAACATTGGGTATGCCATTTTTATCAAATGGAAGACTATATAAGCTTGTCTTGGCCATCAACTTTGTTGGATGTGATAGATTTAGCTTGTGACTTATTGGAGTGACGTGAACATTATTAATCAACATGCTTGTCCACTTAAGCCTGCAGTCATGGCTGACTTGGAAACATTTTCATATGCTTTCTTTGTGGAATTCTTTTGCATTTAGGGAAAAGGTTATGGTACGGTATCGCCGGTGATATTATATTGAAAATTATAAAATTTTAAAATTAAGCTATAATTTTTTTGAGTAAGTTATGGAGGGTTGAAATTGATGCCGAAAGTTTATGATCGATTATGGAGGGTTAAGATCGATACTGAAAGTCCATAATCGATTATGGGTGTCTGTGATCAATCAGAACATTCCCTTGAGCAGTTGTAATTTCTCTTTTTAAAAGTATAACTTTACTATAAAAAATTATAATCAAAGGTACGATACAAATTTTTTTTTTTCTAATACCATAGACTTCTCCTAGGATTCAGATTCACTTTACTAAACGTCTTTAATTTGAATATTAACAATTTTTTAGGGCCAGACTATGAGAGATTTATCCTTCATAAATATTTCAGTTTTGACGTTGATAGTCTGTCTTTGACCAAATCGGAGAAAAAATTAATTGAAGTATGCGTAAACTGACCAAAAGATCATGACCGTTGAAAAACAAATATATGTATAATCTTTTATTGGTTTCACTTGCTTGTCTACCATTAGTAATTTAGATATCTCCAATGACGACGAACTCAGCATGAACTGTCGATTGGCCATTTTTGTTACCTCATCTACAGCTGTGGGTAGTTTATGCTGCTGCATTATTTTGTGCTACGAATAAATTGAGCTGTCCATGAATGGCTTAGGATTGGTTTGTATAAAAATTAGTATTAAGTTTGTTCATTTTTTTTTTTTGGGTACTTCGGAAAGTATATTAAAACATTAAACAGAGTTCCTTACAAAAGCAACATTAGCCATATCTGCTACCAAAAGATTAGCCAACTGGGGAGGGGGATCCTCCCCAATTTGTTCATTTATTAAACAAATCATGCTTGTGCTCATTTGAATTCCCGTTTAATAAACGAATCAAGTCCGAAGAATGCCATTGTTTGGCTCAATATATAGAATAAACGAATCATGCCCTATGTATGTATGTCGATGAAAGCGTCAGATTTTCGCTATATGAGAATTTGAGTTTCGAGTTTAGTACCAAAAGAGGTACGGTAATGAAATTTATTACATATTTTGTTTAGAAATAATCTTTTTGAGGTCAAGTTACCACAAAAGAAATTAGAACCAATTCTAAAAAAAATACAATTTTTGGGATTAAGTTTTTTCTTTTCCAGGGATCAGTTACAGCTTTTAGGGATCGGTCATGAACATCCGAAAAGGTTGTAGTCGAACCCTAAATAGTGGTATGAAATTAAAAAAAATTTATTTAAATTTATATATAGCTAGTTGCAGGAGTGGAGCCAAAAATTCTGTCTAAGGTGAATATTTACTCTAATTTTTTAATTTTTTTTCTCCCAATCAATAAAAATAAAATAAAATATTTAAACTTAATGTATTATATTTAATACTTAATATTCATAAAATACAAAAAAGATCAAACATCTATAAATATAATATATATAAATAAAATTAATTTATTATAACCGTTCACAACAAATGAGATTAACTGCAAAAAATATAGTATAATCTTTCTCTATATAAGTATATAACCAATGAAATTATTAACTACTGATCACTCATTCAGTTTTGAAACCTAGTTTTCAAAATCTCTATAACTTAACAAATGAGTTTGACGTATTAAAAATTTATTTAGATGTATCTATAATGTATCCGAAGAGTTTTTTTTTATTCAATGAGAACGTGAAATATATAAAAAATATATATTTTTTTCATATTACTTTATTATTTATCTTATCTTCTATTATTGTGGCCGGTGAATTAAAAAACAAACACAGGGGGAGAGTGATGTGTAAGGGTGGTCATTTTTGACCAAAAAGTGGGGAAACAGTTAGGGTTGACATTTTAATAATAGACTTGGATTTAGAACAACATGGAGACCTTTCCATTCTGTTTTGGGTGGGTTAGCGTTCCTAGATCCCTCCCTCTATGGTGGGATATTCAAACGGACAAAACGTCATCTTCAATAGCGTATCAAAATATTATATAATCCGTTAATACGATATAAAATTGGAGAATTTGAGTCTTTCTTAAGTCACCCATTTAATAAACGAGTGGATCCGACACAATATGGTTAATATATAAATCGAGTATGAGTGAAGTCAATCAGAGAAAATACATGATATGATTTATTATACACGGTTCATACACGACACGAACATGATGTGACACGATTCGTTAGACACGAATTAATAAACGAATCAAGTATGAGTGAAATATTTTTTAACACGAACCCAATAAGACCTGATAGAAATTCGTCTCACCTGACACGACTGACAGACCTAACATATAATTAGGATTTATACGGACTTTTTAGAACAGTTGTCTAATCTTTTTGTTTATAGGGAATTTACATACCCTAAATGCACCGAATAATTAAAAAAAGTTAAATATTTGAGGTCATTTTTGGTTTTAGAGAGTGAAATTAAGTTAAATTAGTTCAAGGGTTATTCAATATCATGTTATCCCACATCGGGATTGCTTTGGGTGTGTGTGTTAATTTAAATATCTCATTGGGCACTTCTTCTTTTAAGAGGTTGTGTCTAGTGTGTGTTCAAAAAAACTGAAAAAAAGCTCTTTGGGGCGCATGTGTGTGGACGTTTCGGTGTTGGGCTGGAATCCCACACTTTGGGTCAAAGGCCCTGCGGTTATGGTAATCCACCGGGGTGTTGGGGAACTGGGCAATCCCACATCGGGATTGCTTTGGGTGTGTGTGTTAATTTAAATATCTCACTGGACACTTCCTCTTTTAAGAGGTTGTGTCTAGTGTATGTTCAAAAAAAAAAATATCATGTTTGGATTTTTAGATATAAGGTCTGATTTTAAAAAAAATGAATTCATACTAAACAAATTTTATGATACAAATAACATTGTGTATACGGTTCAATTTCATGTGAATAGTGATATAAGATCAACCCTTATTGATATTAGATTATTAGGTTTGAAACCGGGAAGAAGATCATTGTTTTAGTTTTGGATTCAATGCGATGAAATAATATTTTGGAAAAATTTCAACCAAATCCCTTCTAGATTACTCTATCTTTAAGGACACCCCCTTGTATTATCAAAAATATCAATGACACCTCTTTTAGTTTATATTTAAACATCATTGACACCCCTTGACATTAAACCACTATTTATAACAAAAATAAATTATCTCAAATACTAAAATTACCCTTACATAAATTCCAAACAACCTTTCTACATAAAATTCGATTAATATTCGAGCCGATTAAACTTTTTTTTTCTACATATTAAAATTTGAATCGATTAAAATTAAATTCAAGCTGATTAAATTTTATTTTTTTTGCGTATTAAAATTTGAGCTCTACTTGAGCTGTTAGCCCCAATTAAAATTAGTTTCGAATCGATTAAAATTTATATTTTTTTATTTATTAAAATTTGATTTAAATTGATTAAAATTTATTTTTTACGTATTAAAATTTATATTTTTTATGTATAAAAAATTAGGTAGATTAAAATTTAATGCAAGTTGATTAAAATTTGATTTGAGCCTCGAATAGAATTTTTATCAGTTTAAATTTTAATACAATAGTTATCTTGGAATCTCTTGCCTTGTTCTGATAGCTTATTGGATTGTTCTTGCATGGGGGTTTCTGTGTCTTGACCAGTGTTGCCAAAAATTGACTCAAATTTTAATGCATAAAAAATAAATTTTAATTAGTTTGAATCGAATTTTAACTGACCCGAATTTTAATACGTAAACAATTTAGAAAATAAAAGGGGTCTCATTGAAGATATATCTATCTAGAGGAGGTGTGAATGAAGTTTTTCCTAAAATATATCTTGGACAATTTAATAAAATTGCATTATAATTAACAACTTTAATCTGACAGGGATATCAATGAAGATTCAAAAAATAAGGAGAGTATCCTTGAAGATATGGTAAACTAGAAGGAGTATGATTAAAATTTTTCCTAATATTTTTTATTTTTTCCATGTGATATTATACATTAGTAGTCAATCCAAACACGTAATTGATATTAGACAATGGACTTATTTGTCCAAAAAATATATAAATAAAGATATTATACTATGGACTCACAATTTATCTCAAACTTGAACCATATTCGACATAAAATGGTTTTGGTAAAATAATAATTCTATTAACACCAACATAAATTGAATTGAAATCAATTTTTTAATTTCATTCCCAATTGTACTCATGCCAACCACCCCTAAGGGGAGATTGTTTTGTCTTCTATCTAGGTTCTAGATTTTGCAAAATCTACCACTTTTGTTTTTACTTTTTTTGTTTTTTTGTAACGGGGAAATCCTTTCTCTGTCTCCGGTGAGTAGATGTGCGTTTATGTCGCTTAGGCTTGTGAATTAATTAAAATCGAAGACAAATCTCAGGTGCATGAACCGGTCTCTCAACTCATACACGATAGTTAAATTAGGACTTGCGTTTCGGTGGGAATTCGAACTCACACCAGAGATTTGGATACGGTTTATACAAACAATGAGGTCCGTCCTATCAACCAACTACGATTTTTGTCGTCTAGGGAACTTGACCCCTTGATCTCAAGAAGACAAAATATTCACAAAATAAGGAATACCATTAGACCAAAGACCCGTTAAATTTTTTATTTTTATTTTTGTTAGCAATAAAAATTGAATTCCTTATGTCTCCCTCCACTTAATTATGATTGGATCCGAATCATTGCACCCAATAGGGTTCTTATGAGTTCCATCATAGACCCTAAAATAATGAGTGATGACTAACTCCAACTTAATCTGTCTGGGCATTCTTTTCCTTAGCATTAGATGTGAGTCCTTTGTCATACTCTCAATCACATATTTAAATTTAGTAGTGATGATCTTTCAAAAAAAAAAAATAGTAGTGATGTATATTAAGTTAAAAGTGACAAAACTACCCCCACATTCAATTTCCTCCAAATTAGAGTAAATAGTACTCTTGTCATTCTTATTTCGAATATTCTCATTTCGAACACCTATGATCAGGATTGATAGTAAACCAACTATTACATGAATTGATCTGTCACGCGAATATTATCACTTGGCTACAACGTTGAGTTAGTATCGACTTATGTTCAGGGGCGGAGCCAAGAATTCTGGTCAGGGTGGACACTTTAATTAAGTACTCTAATTTTTTTTCTTCTAATCAATTACACTATATAATATATTTATATTTATTATATTATATTTGATACATGAAGTCCATTTAACATAAAAAATGCCCAAAAAAAAAAATATATTGTCAGGGGCGAAGTCATAAATGTCTATGAGGGGACAAAATATAACTGGTATAAAAAAATATTTAGCCGAAATTGATTCAAAAAAATTTAGTTCAAGAATAACAAAAAAATAAGAATCAAAACAAAATTATTGTGAAATAGTAAATTCAATTTTTATTTAGCCGAAACAAAATTCTAACAAAAAGACAAAAAAAAAAAATATTTTAGTACATTTTTAACCTAATTATATATTTCAATAAAATATAAAATTTTTAAAAATCACTAAAATTTTGTATATGAATTAAATGTAAATTAATTTTTCACTAGTTTTCTATCAATGCGTACAATCAGAAGTCCGTAGTAAAATTATTCTTTATTTAGTTGCAACTAGGGATTTTATACTATTTTCTCCCCTTAGTCAAGTGGGCCAAAAATTTTGTTTTTTAATGGTGGGTGGGCCAAAAGTTTTGTTTTTAATGTTGGGCCAAAAAAATTGTTTTTAATGTTGGGCTAAAAATTTTGTTTTTTTAATAGATTTGGATGGATTGTGATAGGTCAAATATTTAATTTTTTAATAAGTTTGGGTAGATAATAGTGGACTCAATTTTTTTTGTTTTAAATGGGCTTAATTTTTTAAATTTTTTGGATAAATAATGTGGGTCTAATATTTTTATCTTGGATTTTGGGTGGGCACAAATAATATATTATACAAATTTATAATATATATACTAAACTAAATTTTTTTTTTATTTTTTTAGGGGGGGCACGTGCCCACCCTGGCCCTAGCCTCCCTCCGCACTTGCTTATGTTACAATATTGACATAATCGATGGTATTGAGTTACATTGGACTAATATAGTCCATTTTTATCGTTTAATATCCGAACCCGAATTGAAACTCAAGCCCAAGTGGGAGAAAAAGGTTGATGTAGCAAACTAGGAGTCAAATCAATCCACTAGTAGGCAATTAAATGAAGATGGTCAAATATTTGAGAATATGGACATTTATTCGAGGGCAACCTCTTGAGATTAGGTAATGAGGAATTTATCCCTCATAAATACTATAGTTTCAGTGTGGACCGGGGCGCGGATTAATCTATGTGTGAGTAAGCTAGTTCGGATGCCCCGACCATTGAAAAAAAATAAAATAAAAAGGTATATATTTTTACCAATTGGTCTTTGGTCAAATGGTACTCCTTATCTTGTTAAAACTTTACTTTTCTTGATGAGGTAAAGGTTCAAGTCCCCCTCCCCTTCCCCAACAAAAAAAAAAGAAGAAAAAAAATGGATATTTATCGGAGATGCATTGGAGAGAGAGAGAGAGAGAGAGAGAGTTTGAAGATGGTAAACCAAGCCCACAGGCCCATAACAAAACCCTTATATGCATGGGGAGCTTTTGCCCTATTTTAGCTTGTTTGGTTTTTGTTTGTATGAACAACAATATAATCTTACAAGTTTTTTTTTTTGTCTAGGATAATCTTACAAGTTCAAGTTCAAGGTTTGATGACAACTCAAGCTTCTTTGTCAACAACCATGGCCTCAATAAACAGTAACCTTTGGGTACATTAGGTTTGTGATTCTCTAAGTCTCCATCGAAACCCAATTCTTGCTTCAAATTGTGGCAACATAAATATATTTGTTGCCCCAAGTCTGCTGTAACATCTATGGGTGTGATATGACAGATCGAGAAGATAATCAATTTGGTTATGATTTTCATTCAATTGCCAGAAGTAATAATGGCACAAGCAAACTTAAATGTAATCCATCCAATCTAAGCATTGTATCCAACTGCCCATGACTCTTACTCATTAGATAGTTGGAATGGAAGGACTTTAGGATAGTTCAAGTCGTAATAGGGACGAACTGTAAATATAGACAACTTGAATTTGAATTTTGGTAATCTCTTGAGACTAAGTCATGAGAAATGTATCCCTCATGAATACCATAGTCTCGGCGTGGATGACATACTTTTGACCGAATCGGAGAGAGGATTAATTGAGGCGCGCATAAGCTAACCCGGACAGACTTTAAGATTTACATTTTTGAAATTCGTAAAAGAGTCTGGTTTATACGATGTAGTTGGTTTTGCCGAAAACATTGAATTTAGGTTGAAAAGACCATTCATTTTCTATGTGTGCTTCTGTGTGTGAAACTTCGAAATCAACTTAGTAGGGAGGTTGGCACATTCACCACCTAATGGGAAAGAAGATAGATGATAATCACAGGCCTTATAGCCCAGTAGTAATGTTGACTTATGTTCTTACGAAGGTTGGTTCTAGATAGTGCATCAACTGAGGCTGGGTGTGAGGTATCCACTTGCCAAATAGGCGTACAAATGAAACAAATTGTTTATGAACGATTCGGATTGGAGTTGGTTCATTTTCATATTCATATTCATTTATAAAATAATAAAGTGAGCTCGCGCTCAATTTTAAAGTTTGTTTAATGATCATGTCGAGTCTAAATGAAATTCAGATTCTTTTCATTACACTTTCACTCGATGGTAGATCATCTATCATTAATACATATAGTGAAATGCCATTTATTAATGGGTCCCTCATCCATTCACGGTGGATGATCTACCGCTAAGTGAAACTAAGGGAAAATGTAACAGAAACGGTCTTAATCCAGTATTATATTGTTTAGTTCGTTAGGCTCGTAAACAAATTATGCTCTTTATAAATCATAATATATTTATCAAAACAACTCCTACCCGAGCTTGAACAGTCTAGTCGGCTTGGGTAGATTATATTTGGTTCATTTTTAAACCTATTGTCAATGGCTGTTCCACTCAGGTTCAACTCTTTCAGAATAACTCCGACTTATCAGATGCGGCTAGTTTATTGGTGATTGCACGCATTCAACATTTGCAATAATCCCACGAGTCGTAATCGGTTCGCTGCCTTCGGTGTCAAACTTCATAGTCATCGTACTGGTGTGGTTGGTTGGCACAGTCACCCCTTAATGTGAAAAAGGGTGGACGATACACACAATCTTATAGCCTAGTTGTACCATTAAGTCATTGAGAAGTAGCTGTTTTTTAAATGTTCACAACTTGGCAATAGTAAATATAGCAGACTAACAACTATGAGATTATGTGTTTGAATTTGATGGCATGAATATCTATGTGGAGTGGTTTTTGGCTCAAGGTAGGGTTTCCTTGGGAGGTTCCCTTTATGTCCATTTAGGTAATTTTTATTTTGACAATTAATCATGATTGGTGTAGTGAATTCGGAAAAGCGTCTTTCTCGTGAGCTGTCTTCAGATCAATTCGTATCTAATGGTCTGCTCAGATGCATTGACTAGGCCGACAAGTCTAACTTATTAAATCAAGAGGAGTACGTTTGTACAAATTGCAATCATCTCACACAACTTATACAAATCCTTTGTAATGGGCTAAGTTCAAACTAAAAGCTGTGAAAATTAGAAGTTAGTACAATTTACATCTCTTTTATGGTAATAAGAACGAGCGTAAACATTTTAATGCTTTAAGGACAATTTTAATGATCTTTTATGTCATCTAGTCCAAATTAGGCGTGCTAAAATTTAATTTTTTTTATTTACATTTTTACCCTTTAAGCCTTTAACGTTTATTTTTTGTTATTTTCTCATTGATTTTTGGTGAAATCTTATTCAATAGATGTTATAAATTTGATCATATTTTCAAGATTTCCTTATTCAATCAAGTTGAGATTTTCTTAATTCTTAAACGTCTTTTTCAGCTATACTTTGAGATCTCATATTCTCTATTTCTAATGCATCAAATACATATTTTCTCGTCGTTTTTATAATTATTTGTTATGCTTTTTCAAGATTACTTGTTCTGGGTTTTTGAAGAATTTATTTGAATCATTATATGTCGATCCGATAGTAGAAGATGCTTTGTTCTTCATTGACGAAGCTCTTGATTATGATTTTACTTTGTTCAAACCCCTTTTGCATTGTTTTTTTCCTTTGTTTTTTGATTCATGTATTTGTGTGAATCATCACGTGAAGTTCTATATGTTTTAGTTGATAGTGACAAATCAAATTTTTTTGTATTCAATTTTCATTTTTTTTTTTGTCCACTTTTATTCTTCTGATGAGTCGATTATGCAAGAAATTGATTGCTTTATAGAGGTTGCTCGAAGATCTTGAGTTTTGAATTTCAAAATCATTGAATGTTCGGATTGTGAGTTTCGATTTTAGAGTGAGTTTTTGCAAGTGAACTGGGTTTATGTCTTTAAACTAATTACAACCAAAGTCGTGGCTACTTCAACTAAAAAAAAAGGCGACCCCTATTCAAACCGAAAGAAGGACATCACCTCACTTACGAAGAAGTGGTAGGAGCTGGGCTCCGAACTATGAGAGTTTGCTTTTGTGTCTTGCTTTTGGGCCTTGATTGTTGCAAGGAAAAAGGAGCTTGTAAACCATCTTAATTACCAGTCGATCCAGCCCAACCCACTTGAGCCATATAAAAATATAAAAGCCAATGAACCCTAACCCTAACCCCTCTCTCCAACTTCACTAGGGTTTCAGAACGAAGGCGGACCAACCTTCGTAAGAGTAGCTCGATTGCAATGGGTAAGCAATGGATTTCTTGATTTTTCATGATTTTATGCTTTGTTATTGATTTGAATTAGTTCGGTCTCTGTGACATTATGTTTGAAATGAATGAATTAACGGTGAATGATTACAACTACAGCGAGGATTAAGGTGCATGAGCTTAGAAATAAGACGAAGGTAGATTTGTTGAGCCAGTTGAAGGATCTCAAGGCTGAACTCGCTCTTCTCCGTGTTGCCAAGGTCACCGGTGGTGCTCCTAACAAGCTCTCCAAGATGTACTCTCTCTCTCTCTCTCTCTCACACACACACACACACACACACACACACACACACAGTTTTTGTGTATTGATTTACATGTGTATATGTTATGATGCTTTGCATTTGTGGGTCTATAATTCTAGATCTTGATATCACACTTAGTTGGTTGATTAACTGTTAGTTGTGTGTCTCTATACAAACATAGGGACTCTTACATTCGAGCATAGAGTAAGTTTATGTATTCTTATGTATGATTGGGCTCCTTGGAGTTGATGGGCGGATTTCAAAACTTATTTCTTTTAAAGCTACGTGCTTGCGTGGTTTGGTTTGGTTTGGTTTTGAAATTGATTCTTCTTTGTTTCTTTATCTCTTGCTCGTATTGAGGTGAGTTCTCTAGGCGTGTAGTTTGTGAAATTTTAGACCTCAATTGGTTTTGGTTTAATTGTTTAAAATGAGGAGCCTTTTTCCCAGAAATGCGTTTGTCTTTGTGCTTTATATAACATAACCATTGTTTGATTGGAACCATCACAACAGTTAAATAGCATTCCATGGACTTCGCAATTGTAATTTGTGATGGATTTTTACTATTATTCATGAGTTTTAGCATTTAGTGCAATGGGGCTAGTCAGTTTTGATAAGACAAGTTAACTAGTAAATGCACACTTAATCTTCAAGCATTTAGTCTGCTTATAGGGCTCTATACCTTGACCTGTTTATCTGAATACATTTGATTAGAGTTGAGTCAATAGTGTTGTGTGTTGGTGATCTATGTCTGATTTTGGCCTTTCTGTCTTATCTTACGCAGAAAAGTGGTGAGGCTGTCAATTGCTCAGGTGTTGACTGTGATTTCACAGAAACAGAAGGCTGCTCTTAGGGAAGCCTACAAGAATAAAAAATTCTTGCCTCTTGACTTGCGTCCCAAGAAAACCCGAGCAATTCGCAGGCGTCTTACCAAGCACCAGGTATTGTTTTAATCCTTCTCTTGCATACTCTAATTCTTTCTACTATTTTTACTGGAATCTGTTCTCCAAGATGTTAAGCCAACACCTGATAAAGGAAGCCATGTAATGACATAACTGTCGTCTAGTAAGCTGTTCTGTGTTTCATCAATGTTGCTCGTTAGACTTTTGGTTCGAGTGCAGCCTATATGGTCATCCTTTCATGTATGAAGACTCTTCCTAAAAGCTAATAGTACTTTCTTTGTTTCTATAGGCATCATTGAAGACAGAACGCGAGAAGAAGAGGGAGATGTACTTTCCCATGAGGAAATACGCCATCAAGGTGTAGGAGAGTATCTATGGCCATGGAGATTTCGGCACTTTGCATCTATAAAGCTCATTCTACTGGTGGATTTTTAAATTTTGTTTACTTGTATTTTGAACTTTGGTGGTTGAATTTCTCCCAATGCTAAGAAGGTGCTATTAGTTTTAATTTGAAACTGCAACAGTGATTCGTAGGTATTTTTGGCTCTTGTTTATTGCTGGATGATGCTTGTCGTGTAATGTTTTATGGACATGATTTTGTTCCTTGGGAGAGGCAAATGGGAAATCCTAGCATTGCTTTTATATGTCGTATGCTCTCTTCACTTTAGCTGGGTAATGGTTTAAGGTTCGTTTCCTTGAAGGTAGTGGTTTGTTCTGAAGCCTAGACTAACTCCTTATGGATCGAGGGAGCATTATGGTTTACCTTATATTTTCATCATATATTTTCTGCATCTGAAGCAATCAAAGAATCTAGTTTCAGTAACGAGGAATGTTATAAAACTCAAATAAAATTTTAAAAATTATAACTTAAATGTATATTATTTATTGGATGAGTGAGTTTTATTAATTTTTATAATGAGATTCACTCACTCAATATTCATCTAAGAGATAATATGTATTCGGGTTTTATTTAGGTTGTATAATATTATTTTTTTTAGTAACATATAAAAAGTGGAACTTGAATGTCGCCCCCTTTCTTCTTTTTAAATTTATTTAGTTAACCTCAAAAAACATGAGGTCATTGGAAATTTTTTTTGAAAAGTGAAGTGAAAGAAAAGGGAATAAAAATAGATATATTTTTATACGTATATTTAGTTAGCATAAAAATGAAGTTTTAAAAATTTCTCATTTTATTGTTCAAAAGAAAGAGAAGTTATAAGAAAAAAAATTTAATTGTTTAAATTATCTTTAATTATATTTTGGTCTCAAGAATAAAAAATGTAGTATAATTAAAATTTAAAGAAGAAGATCTTAACCTAATGTTGGGGCAAAGATCGACTTGAATTCAGATCTCCATGACCGTGTGTGATTATATGGTTAATCTAACTCATATCAAGTTTTGTCAAAATTAATAACTAATTAAATATTTTAAAAGAAATAAAGGTAAAACGGAAAGTTAGATTATATATTACAATTTTCTTATTTTTTTTTTAATAAGAAAAAGTTGGTTAGTTGTGAGAAAATTTAAAAATATAATAGTTTAGGGGACAATTTGGTTATTTTTTCTATTATTGAGGGTATAATATAAAAATAGAATAGTTTAGGGGATAATAAAAAAATGTCATAATTTTAGTGGTCAAAGTATAATTTTCTCATTCGGAAATTGTCACAACCTTACTCGGACCTTTCCAAACACTTTCCTTTTAGTTCTTTATCTCATGCATCATCTTCCGCAGTCCACTTTGTGCAACCCAAAACCAAAACTTCCACAATTCTCTCTCTCTCTCTCATTCAATTTCCAGGGTTTGCACTCTGCGTCTCTCAGCTCAAGCATGGCTTCGCCTATAGAAGAAGGTACACACTCTCTTTCTGTTTTCTTTTGATTCCAAGATCACATGTTAAACCATCTCCAATGAAAACTTAAACCTTTACCAAAATTTGAGTAAAAAAAAAGTTAAAAACTTGATTTAATATAGAACTTTTCAATGGAGAAATTCAAATTTAAATGAAGAGAAATCTAAATTTAAAAAGGATAAAGTATGACATTGAATCTTTAAAAGATAGTGTAGCATTAAAGATTTGGATTTAAAAAAAGATCTTCCTTGATTTGGTTTAAAAAAATGTTTCTTTTTATTTGTTATGAGTATTGGTCTAACATACCAATGGAAGGAAACTTTTTTTAAACTCAAATCAAAGGAAACTCAAACCCATACTCAAGTTTTTAACGGTGAGATTCACTCCCTTTTAAAGATCGAATAGTTATATTTTAACATTTTTTAAATTTAAATTTATCTTTGTTTAAATTTAAATCTCTTTTCCTTTAAATTTGGTTTCTCCATTAAAAAATTCTATACCAAATGCAATGGTCTCAGCTTATTTTCTCGGGACATACCTTTGTTTGAAAATTTTCTCAAGAAAAAAATGATTTGTTGCTGAAAAGAAGATACTTTTCTGCAAGTTGGTGGAGAAGTTTAGATTAAATATGCTCCAAAAGATTTTACTGCAGCCTCAAAAAAGAGTTAAAAACTGAAATTTTCCTGGAAACAATTTTCTGTTGAAACAAACAGAACGAACAAGATTCATGGGTTATTTTTGTATAGAGTCTGTAGACCTTAGATGCAATATCGGTTATAGCAGTGATTTTATGGGCAATTGATTCAACAGTAAGCTCTACTAGATGGATAAATAGTTTTTGGGAACTTTTCAAGAAACTGCTTTCTGTTGAAACAAGCAGAACAAATGAAATTATTTGTTTGAACTATTGATTAATGAGTAAATGATGTTATAGTAGGTGATAGAGACTTAGAGAAAGGATTGCTCTCTCCAACAACTTACCAAAACCCTCTCTCTGAGCAATCACCATCACCATCCTCAGCCCCTGCACCCGCTTTGGTTCTGTCAAATTCCGGAAATCGAATTGATCAATCCGGGAAAAAGAAGTATGTGAAACAAGTGACGGGTCGGCACAATGACACTGAGCTTCATTTAGCAGCTCAGAGAGGTGATCTTGCAGCAGTGAAAGAGATTTTGGATGATATTGATTCTCAAATGGTGGGGACTTTTAGTGGAGCTGAGTTAGACCAAGAGGTTGCAGAGATTCGGGCATCAGTGGTGAATGATGTGAATGAATTGGGAGAGACGACACTGTATACTGCGGCAGAAAAAGGGCATCTTGAGGTTGTGAAGGAGTTGTTGAGGTATTCAAATAAGGAGACACTTTCAAATAAGAACCGGTGCGGGTTTGATCCGTTGCATATCGCTGCTAGTCAAGGACACCATGGTAGTGATCTATTTTGTACATTGTTCATCATTTACTTGCTTGACTTAGATTATCTTGCTAGAATTTAGCTTATCAAGAGAGATTTGAGATTCTGTAAGGAACTCACTGAGTGCTTTCTAAGAAGGGCTTGACTTGAAAGAAGAAAATGAAATACAAACGTTGAACTTTCACCTGAGCTTGAGCGAATACTCATCCATCGCACTTATGATGTAGGATAGGATATATCCCATTGGCGTTGGGTTTTGGTGGTAGGAGAAATCTCCATTGCCACCGCAATAGCTCTGTCTTCTCTATCCGGCATACAAGCTAGATATTTGTTGATTAATTTTATCTGTGTGTTGTCTTTGTTTGAACTAACCATGGTAAAATGTAAGCAGCTTAAGCACTGGATTTCTGATGACAACTTACAAGGCGATTGACATTGAGTATGGAATTGAGTTAGGATGAATCCACATGGCTAGTGGCATTCTGTTGAATTGAGAATCTATGGGGGCATATATGCCTACAACCTGACAATTATCCTGCAGCTTTGAATGTTTAGCCCAGGTTACGGACCATAAGAATTCTGATATTACCTTGGCTCATTGTTTACATTCAATAATCCTATTAATAATCGGCCATGATATCAAAATGCAACCCTGAAAAGCATTGTACTGGAAGCCATTAGTCTGTAATGGTATCGCAATTGCAACTAGTATCTCCACATTTGGGGTCCCTCGTTTTGGTTCCATTGTCTTTAGACCTAATTAGACCCAATATATTCTGATGCATTTGTACTCTGTGAGCAGAATTTTAATTTGGGTTGAACTCCAATAAGAGCACTTATCACGAATGATGTTGGGAATGGAAATGATATGCCTAAGTGCTTGTTGCTGCAAGTTGTTTTTGGCCTTCTTGATGTTTCTAGGATGGCTTTCTTCAAGATGACCTAATATTCGTACATTACAAAGACTACTTTTATCATCTGAAATTAGTTTTACCTGCTAGAATTTGGTTACTAAATTGTATAGGTGCTATACAAAAGCCATGTCATACACTTAGTGGCTTAATTTTCTATTGCAGCCATTGTCCAAGTGCTATTAGACCATGACCCAGAGCTAAGCAAAACAGTTGGCCCATCAAATGCAACCCCTCTTATAACTGCAGCTGCAAGAGGACATACAGCCGTGGTTCATGAACTGCTGTCAAAAGATTGTAGCTTGTTAGAAATTTCTAGATCCAATGGGAAAAGCCCATTGCATTTGGCTGCCAGACAGGGGCATGTAGACATTGTCAAGGCATTGCTTGACAAGGATCCGCAGTTGGCTAGAAGGAAGGACAAGAAATGGCAGACTGCACTCCATATGGCTGTAAAGGGGGTTAGCTGTGAGGTGGTCAAATTGCTTCTCGAGGCTGATGCAGCCATTGTGATGCTGCCAGACAAGTTTGGTAACACAGCATTACATGTAGCCACCAGAAAAAAGAGACCAGAGGTATATATTAGTTTGGTATTGGCATATGCCCTTGTGTGTTACATATGCAAGAAAAATAGACCTCAAACTATCTATTTCTTTTAAACGTTCAGTGATCTAATATCTTTTGCCTGAATTACACAGATAAATTGTTTGATCCTTTTCCATGAATAGCTTTCATCTTCTATGGAGTTTGCCCGAATATTTCAAGTTCGATTAGTGTACTTTTTTCGCTCTGTATACTAGATATATATTATTGAAAAGAGGTTCAACAATATTTATGTATTTTTTGAAATGTGTGAATTTTATGTCTTGTGTGTACACCATTGTCTTGGTTTGTCTCCAAGGCTTTATTTTCTGTTTCTGTATTTGGAAGTTTTTGATATTACGCATATAAAGCCGTATAAATGCTAATCTGAGGTGAATTTTTTTCTGTGTTGTTTTTGGGTTTCTCGGTTTTCTGGTTCATCATGAAGGTTTACTCCTCAAGTTAACCACGCAACAACATAAAAATCCAACTTAGCTTATATATTGATTTCCTTTTACATTTTCCCCTTTCAAATAGTTGATTTCCTTTTAATTTATTTTGGTACAGATAGTGAACGAGTTATTACGCCTACCTGACACCAATGTAAATGCACTAACCAGAGATCACAAAACAGCTCTTGACATAGCTGAAGAGCTTCCCCTATCTGAAGAATCCTCAGATATAAAGGCTTGCCTTTGTCGCTATGGTGCTGTCAAAGCCAATGAACTCAACCAACCAAGAGACGAATTAAGGAAAACTGTGACTCAAATCAAGAAAGATGTCCACTTCCAACTGGAACAAACCAGGAAGACAAACAAAAATGTTCATGGAATTGCTAAAGAGATCAGGAAACTCCATCGTGCGGGGATCAACAATGCCACCAACTCAGTGACTGTAGTAGCTGTGCTATTTGCCACAGTTGCCTTTGCAGCCATTTTTACTGTGCCCGGAGGGGATGGTGATAATGGGATGGCTGTTGTTGTGAGCCGTCCTTCTTTCAAAATCTTCTTCATCTTCAATGCCATTGCACTTTTTACATCATTGGCTGTGGTTGTCGTTCAGATTACTTTGGTGAGAGGTGAGACAAAGGCAGAAAGACAGGTGGTGGTTGTGATTAACAAGTTGATGTGGTTGGCTTCTGTGTGCACTTCTGTGGCATTTATGGCATCTTCCTATATAGTGGTTGGCCGCAAGGACAAGTGGGCTGCTATTTTGGTTACAGTTCTGGGGGGAGTGATAATGTCTGGGGTCCTTGGCACCATGACTTATTATGTGGTAAAGTCGATGCGTACCCGATCAATGAGAAAGAAGGTAAAAAGTGCTAGAAGTGGCTCCAACTCATGGTTTCAATCTGAGTTTTCTAACTCAGATGTTGATCGGATTTATGCCCTTTGATTTGTTCACTTCTCATAAGTGAAAGATTTGTCCCGTTGCTGGGAGGACTGTTGGAATTTTGAAGTGCAAATTCAACTAGAAGAGCATGCAGATAAATGGTGGTTGCTTGCTGGAGGTTCTCTAGTGGTATCTAAAATACATAGATCAGAGGAGTACCATATTGGCATTTGGTGAGAAGTAAAAGATAATGGCTTTGTTTCAGATTATGCTGAAGGTGCCTTAGATTGTGGGGTGGATTTTAGATTTCTCATGATATATGAAATTTCATTAAGCTTTGCACTAACTACACACTTTTAGCAATAAGAATCTGGGTAGAAGGTTTTGCGAGGCAATATGCTTGGTGGACATTCCAGGTCTTGAAGGAGTCTGTTCTGTTCAAATGCTTTCTGGTCTTCTTATGCATAGCTAATTCAAGGGCCAGACTGATTTGTGGTCAGCCTTTCAACTAGTTGTGATCATTGACTGATATTGTACTGCAAAACCATATGATTGCAATTGGTAACTAGATTGAATTTATTCTAATCATCTTTCCAAAGAATTCGGGTGTGCTTTAATTTTCTTCTCCTTTTATATACCTTAATAATTTTGAACCATTGACTGCACGTATCCTGCATCTACTATCATCGTCTAGCCAGTGCTGCAACGACTTTGTCTTTGTGTACTCTACTCAAGTAATACTTGCTCCTCCTGCTCTCGTTGAAGTACTTATTGTTGGCTTTGTTGAGTAAATGAATTTTATTTGGTATGACTGATACAGAATTGAGCGAGACCGATTCCACTTGATCAGAAACAGCCCAACGATCAATGTTGTTTTGCTATTACATGTGTTGGGCTAAATTTCATAGTTTAAGCATCCAAAATTGCTATTTTAGTCGTTTTAGAAATTTTTTGAATTTTCATAATTTATTACACAAATTTCAGATTTAATTTTTGTCAACTCTCTTTAGAGTCTCGAGGAAATATAGTTTTATTTTATTGGGCTAACTTGAATCCATTTTTTGGAATTTTCATTTAGTTATGCTTTTAATTCCTAATTTAGAGAGAATTAGGATTTTGGTGTATTATATAGGATTTTAGTATTTTCAAAGTGTCTTCTCATGTTCTCCATCTAAATCCAAGGTTCTGTGTTTTGTAATTCCTTTGTGATTTTCACTAAGGGTGCAAATGAACCTAACTGAGTTTAGCTCTTTTTTAATTCAATGGGCCGAGCTCGGGATTATGTTTGCGTTTAAATTATAATTTAGACTCGTGTTCAATATCAAGTTCAGCTCATTTATATTTTAATATAGATGTTCACAAGTCATTAAATTGAGTTAAAGCTCGGTTTATGAACAAGCTTTAGTTCGAGCCTAGCTCGAGCTGTTCATGAACAATTCAATTTATTTGCAGCCTTAATCATAACCGCTGCGTCACTTGGCACGCACCAATCCATCTAAATCTTGGGTATGCAATAACAGCAATTGAAAAAAAACTCCAGTTGGTCTGTGCAGTGTGCCTTTTCCACCTTTGGTTCTCCAGACATCTATGGAAGTTGGGTGGGGAAAAGGCTTTCTTGTTATATGCTTAACAGTACACCCTAGTGCTCAACATCCTTAGTTTAGTCTTTTTAGTGCTTTCTTTGGCTCTAATCTTGTCAAACATCTGGCTGACAAGCTCACATAGTTTAAGGTTTGAGAGTACACCCCACTTGAAAATCAAAGAATGTGACAAAGAGCCACCTGACAGGCTGTTTGTCAGCATTTGGAGATTTCATCATCCTTACTGAAAAGTGTATTTATTATACTTAATGCAGGCTGGTTCCTCAGTTGTTCATAAGAGACAAACAGGTGGGTATTGGCAATCACTGTCAGTTTTTCTTATATTCTTTTATTTCATGGAACACTATGATATTTGTTTTTGTTTAAATGGTGCTTTAAATCTAGTTTTGGTTCAGGTGTTACCCATTTCAGCTCATAGTTTTGTGAGAAGGAGATCACCTTTTACAGTTAAGCAATTTTCATTATTATTCATTCATGGTGGTATAAGGATTGTATTCTGTTTTCCAATCTCACCTTTCATTGAAAAACATAGAAGAATTTGTGTGCATATCAGAATCAGAAGTACAAAGTGTAACATAATCTGTCATTTGTTGAAAGTATTAAGGAATATCATTGGCTGATGGGGCTTTTTGTGGTAACTTTTCAGTATTATACCAAAAGCTATGACCCAATCAGGTTAAGTTAGGATTCAAACAGCCCAAATTAAGCCTCATTGAGGTCGATTTAGGACCAATCCAAATAATTTGAGATGGATCCCAACGTTTAATGGTCGGTCCAAAGTTTTTTAGGACCGATTCCAAATTTTTGGACCTCATTAAGTTGTAACTTGATCTTATTAGAGAAAGCGACTTTCCCGGTAATATCAATTTAAGGTCATAACTGGTGAACACATGATCAATTGTTGAGAAGACCAGGCAAAAACACCTTACTATGGTAACAGATCTCTACCAGTGCAGTACACATGGAAGATGGAAATCCAATGCAAAGCGTTGAACTTGATTTAGAGAGGATTTTAGAGATTTTTTTTACCCTCCTTGGTTCATAGTCTTGGTGCTTTTTTTTTTCTCAGTAAAATTCTGTGTTTCCTTGAATGTGTATACTCATGGCTTGCCCATTTTTTTTTAAAGATTACCTCATTCCAGTTAGATTTAAGTAATTAATTGAGAGTTAACTCTGCGGAATTCAAAGAAATTCCGTTGAAATGAATAATTTTCATTCCAGAATGCCAAAGTATATTTTTTTCATTTTAAGGAAAATTTTAGCTGATTGAGCTACCCTTTTCTTGTCAATAATGGAAAGACTACTAAACAGAAATGAGTCGAGCATAAAAAATGTATCAACGGCAATTGTTGAGTTCTTCCTCAGTTGAACCTTGAAAGTTCTTTTGAGAAAGTATTTTCTCCTTGTACTTCCTAAGAAAGAGAAAGTTCTAAAGAGTACAGACTTCCACAATATTTCTGCTCTAAAGAGTACAGACATCCCTGCACATTTCTGAATTCTAAAAAGTACATAAAATTTAAAAAGGAAGAGAGGAACACATCATAAACCAATCAAAAAATTATACTTTGACCTCGTTTTTCCTCTCTCTCCCCCTCTCCCCCCCAAACAACATATCTTTATCCTCTACAGAGTCCTGGTCTTTCTTGATCCTCACAAACTATTCTAGAAGCTGACAATGAGCAAACCCCAATGTCACTTACAGTCTTTCTTGAATACAACTGCTGCTGAGCTCTTTTACAATGAGCAATTGCAGCCTGAATTGGATTCTCAATCTCTGAAATTCCACTGCAAGTTTTGTTGAAATGCAACTCTTGTGAGCCATTTGAATTACTTGTGCTGGAAGATGAAGAAGAGACAGGTGAAGATGATGAAGATGAAGACTTAGTGGTTGAAAGGCGTTTGATAGTGTCTGAGAATGAGCTCTTATAATTATGAAGGCCATCCTCAGCAATCTTTTCTTTGTTTAAGATCCGCATGGACATTGGGTGTCCATCTCTTTGAATTTGTCCAAATGGGGTCTTCTTTGCTACCTTCACATACTTGTTTACATATTCTTTAACCTTTGGAATTGATCCCCCCTCATTCTTTCTTGAAGATATTGTGCATGATTCAGCTGAGCAGCCAGATTTACTGAACAAAGACTTCAGATAAGTGCCGGAGGCCTTCAGCTTTGAACCAATTGTGGAGTGCTTGATCAGATTAAGCTTTCTGGTCCAGGACCCTTTCGGGCTTTTGCCAATGGAACCGCTTGATACTGTTGAATACTCAAAGAAATACTCATCTGGATTCAGTTCTCTGCTAACCTGGCAAGATTCTGAGGGTGATATATTACAGGAATCAAATGGGGTAAGTGTAGTAGGAGTGGTGTTAGTGTTTGTGGTTAAAGGAGTGCTGAAAAATTCGTCGGGGGTGTCTGGCTTGTAGTCATAAGAGTTGGAGTGCTGTAGGAGTTTCTCTACCATTTGCAAACGGGGAGGGAGGTGAAGGGGGAGTAGCTTTCCTTTGTAAAAGAGTTCATCAGCTGGGGAGGTGGTGGTGTCTCTCTCTGAGGAGCTTGAAAACATTTGGAACTCAAATTCTAGGGGGTGTGGAGGAGAACTTTGGAAGTGGCAGAACAAATTCGAATGTGAACTGACTTCTATGTCGATGTAGCCTTCTTCTGCAGGATCAGATGAATGAAGACTTGCAGCCATTTCAGGTCTCTCTCTCTCTCTCTCTCTCCTATTGCTTGTGGTTATGGTTATGTGAGCTTTGTGAAGGGAAAGAGGGGAAGAGCTTCCTTTAAAAGTGTGAGGAAAGCCCTGATTGCCCAGTCATGAAAAAGAAACAAGTGATGGGAACTTTCAGCATTTATTAAATTCTTTTAATGCTTCCAAGCATGAAGTTCAAGATGCTATGGGGAAGTCTTTCAACTGGCCTAGCACTGAGTCATTCCTACAATTTTTTATCTTTCCTGTAAACTTTTTTCTATGGCTCACTTCTTGTTGCTTTTCTTCTGTCAATAATTGGATTGTTGGTTTCCTGTCTCTTTCTTTTATTTTGTTTATTATTACTGAATACTACCAAAAAAAAAAATCATGTTCAATGAATGATTGGCCATTTAATTTAGTGAAACTCGAGGGATGTTAGTATAATCCTAATTGTGTGAATGTGCAATGCAGACAAGTACAAAAACCTCGAAGAATACACCGTTGGAGATAGTGGGTGACCCATATTCATCAGGCTTGAAAGTCTAATGGCTCGTGGGTAGAGCAAAGTAGAGCACAGTGCAACGAAGCAGATCAAAACGGTGCCCACATACCTGCCACAGATATCTACAGTTATTAGTCAGTTGCATAAAAGGTCAGTACCCTCTTGCGGTATATGTGATGTGACAAGATTAGGGTTCTCAATTGGTGCCAGTATGTGAATTGAAATCCTATTACAATTCGGATATGGTGAACAACACGTTTTTTTGTGAATGTAGGTAGGAATTCTATCGAACCTCATACGTGTACGTGTTTTTTCTAATCTGATTGTTTTGTTCTCTCACAAATTGTTCACCGCGTTCCACATTTACAACGTACACTTTGAAATTTACTAGTATTTAGAGGTGTTTCAAAAAATTTAGCAGTGTTTGGGGCTATAGAATCAGTGTGACTATTAAAAATACTTGGAGTTGAAGAACCACTTTATGCTTTACCTAGTTTTACTGCTTTTTACTGGATTCATGGATTGGTTTCTTGTTCTTTTCTTTCTTTAACCAACCCCCTGGCTTTTCCATGGTTGTCTCTTCGTAGTACTTGACCAACTCGTGTACATTTTTTTGGTTTTTTGTTTCAATGGTTATGGGTATTTGGGTCAGCTTACGTACACCTCACTAATTCTCTTCTCGGTCCGGTTAAAAACAAATCATTCACACCAGAACTAGAGTATTCATGTGGGAAAAATTTCTCATGGTCTGACTTCTAGTAGTTGTCAAGATTCGAACTCATCAAGATGTCTGGGTTTACACACATATATATATATATAGAGAGAGAGAGAGTAATGGTGACCACAGACTAAGAACAAACACTTAATCCAACATAAGATGGTGGGGAAGGGAAGACTAGAAAGCGATGCCTGCTATGCTCGAGACTATTGTTTTGTCATTTCTTTAAACAACCACCCCTCGTTTGAGTCTTTTCTTTTGACCACTTAATAACAACCAGCCCCCCCCCCCCCCCCCCCCCCCCCCTCTCTTTCTTCATTTGTTTTACCAGAATCCAAACAGTTTGTTAGAGCTGGTTCTGTTCTAATAAAAAACACACAAAAAACACATCAGCATGTAGCGGAAAAAATAATTCTACTTTGAAAGAATAATAAAAAATTTCCCTGTCACCTCGTGATTTAGTGAAAAAAAAAAAGTACGATACTAAAAATTTATTTTTCGATACTGGAACTTAAGCCATTCCTTTAAAGTTTCATGTCTTTTCAGCTTTGTCAAGGCATCATGATGTGTGTTGTTTGGGTGCAAACTATCATCCAAAGTATTCCAATTGCCTCCTAAGGGGTCCAAGCTCCAACAGCAAATATCAAGACCCTAACATTTGCCTCATTTGATCAAATTTGATCCTCTCAATTGCAACATTTTATCGAATCGGTTTAAGTTTAATTATTCGTCATTTTCAAGTTCGTTTGAGTCCTGGAGATGAGTTTTTATGGGTTTCGTTAATATCTTGTGAAACCCAATGAGTTTTAAACTATAAATGAATGAACTTGATAGAAATTGACAAAATCTAAAATTAAAAGGATCCGAATTCCATTTGTTCGGTAATCGATTATGGATGTTGCAATTTTACTGCATATATTATGGGTAAGAGGCTGTGTGTTGTACAAAGAATCAAAATGACAAAAACCATAGTACATTACTTGAGGAACTTGGGAACATTGCCTCTGCACTTCAATGAGAAGGGAATTATATTCCTGGCAACCTCTCAATGCTAGGAAGAGAAAAGCTTTAGTTTTCGTTTAGTAGATTATCTTGTGTTCATTCCTCACTCTGATATAGATGGGAACTTTGTACACCAAGTACGACCTTCTTAAAGATAGCAAGTTTGAATTTTGCCCCTCTTGGTTAAGTGCGTTTTGTTTGGTTATGATTGCGTGCATATGAAGTTCACATTGTTGTCACATGTTCATGGTCATAGCTATTCAAATGCCGAGGGCTAGTTGGGGGCGGATCTCCGTTACTGAAAAAAAAACAAGAAAAGAATAAGAGACATGTTTAGTAGTTAAGTCTGCTCTCTTGTAAGTAAGAGATCTCAAGTTCGATATTTTTCACACCCTTGAAGGCAGTCATTCTTGTTCCTCAGAGGACATGTTTTTAAACTAACTCGAGTTATGGTGGCCGCTTTAGAGTTTGAGGGAATAGTCAGCGCAAGTCTAGATACCTTGTAGAAAAAAAAAACAAAATAGAACAAAACAAAACAGAAAGAGTTAATAGTTAATCAATCTCTCATAACTCTAAATATAACAACGAAAAGTTTGAGTAAAAATTGCCATTAATGTATCCATCCGAAAGACCCACCACCTTATCACCGAGTGGGGTGGTTCAGTGGGGTACTGGTCGACCTTATGACCCTGAGATTAGATATTTGAGTATTGGAGTTCATATTAGAGCTTGGTAGTTGACCGCTATGCAAGCCTAATTAGGTTCGTTCTCAGGAGGAGTAATGGGCACAGTCAGGGACCTCATGATCCCACCAGTGACGACTTATCGGGGTAGTGTCTAGACGCTCTTATTTGTCCCTATCTCTTTTTTCACAAGAAAAAAGAAAAGAAAAGAAAGAACCCACCACCCCAGAAAATCTGGCTGCTATTGTTTCTTGGATTAAATGATAAAGAAGCAACAAGTAGAGCCTCTCGGATTGGGTTGGGGGGCCTCCATTGTTGGGTGTCTCACCAACACCTGAGAGAGCTAAAGGATGCCACAGTAGCTCAACAGTTTCAAGCCAAGCCTTTTGCAAGATTTTTTTTTTTTTTGAAAGGAAATCATTTCAATCACGTGTATTTTACACTCATTAAAGCAATGCACACCTTGGATACATACGATTACCCGTTAACTACTTGCATTTGTTAAACTGGAGGTTTACGTGATCAGAGAAATTCAAATTCGGGATTTATGTGTTTACACCTCATTATTTGTTCGACCACTAAATCAACCTGTGCATGCATGTTTGGAATTAAGGTCGTTATCGAAACCGCCTTCTGCAGGATTTTGAAGGGGCTCCCAGTGCACCAGTTTCTGTACCCTAGTGTTGAAAGCATGGTAGTCCCCCTGGGCAATGATGATGCCCTTCAAAGGACAACATATTTCCACTTCCATATCTGGATAGCTCTCTCCATCCATCAACATAAAAGGTGGTCACAAACCCTGCCTGGAATGGTCCTCCCCCACTTTGGAGTACCCACTCAAACTACCTGGTCATGTTTAGTATGTGGGGTTGGATGGAGTTTAAAGGGTGGATTTTGTGAAAATAGTCTAATGCACATTCTAAAACTCATGTTTGGTTCAAGATTTGAAGCTTGGGATTTATAAAGGAAATGAATCCCAGCCCGTACTTATAGTTGATTAAAACCCACTAATGGGAGTTTGATGAAATCCATGGTGGGGGGTGTGTTTCAAAAGTGAGAGATTGGATTTGTAGATAAAAAGACTATTTTACCCAAAAAAAATTTCTTCTATTCACCTAATAATGGACATTTTAGTAAATTAAATAATATGATTTGATGAATCTATAGATTCCATATGTATTTATGTCACCTACCAAATATGGGATTGGATAAGACTTTTTTTTTTGAATCCCATGTGCAAATCCTTGGGGTTGGGTTTGAGAAAGTTCCATAAATCCAATCCAAACCCCCCAAAAAATAAACATCCAAATTTATTTATTTTTTTTACTTCTTTTTATGTATTATAGAAGAAAATTTTAACCTCTTCTATCACAAATTTATGACATAGGTTGAGATCGAGTCCAAATATCAATTCCCTGTGATTGCTCCCATGCTATCATTTATTGGTAGAAAACCCACCTGAATACTATCCATCCCTAGCTTTTGAATTTAGGACAGTTGACCAACTGACATTGATGTAACAGTAAAGTTATCCCCAATGTGATGTGGACACAAACGTATAGGAATAAAATTGTGTACTCCTATTTGATCATTCCCAAATTTTGACCATCCACTAATCCTATGGTGGCACATACCTTATGGAAAGAAGTATGTCTTTTATTTTTTTTTTTGATCTAGGGAAAGAATGGAAGAAAACTAGTAATCGAAGTAGGTCTAAATTCATATAGAGATCAAATTCTCTCCAGCTTCCCTGTTGAACCCAACTTCTCCGGGTAACCAATGAACATGTTACACATCAGCAAAACCATTAAGAAAAAATGAAACTCATGCCCCTGGTTCCAATTCAGTAATGCTACGCTGATCAAATTTTGGGACCAAATTAAGAAAACTTCGGTTTATTTCCCAAAAAACTTAACTACGGTTCTAAACAACTCAACTGAGTTCCACTTATAACCTATTCCACTTACTATTTTACAGTAGTTATTTGCTCTTTTCGTTAGATAAAAGCTGTATCTTAAGTTTGGTTATGATTGTGTGCATCTGAAGTTTACATTGTCGCAACATGTTCATGGTTAAAGCTATTCAAGAGCCAAGGGCTAGTTGGGGGCAATTCTCTGTTACCGGAAAAAAAAAAAAAAGAGTTGTAGTTCTACCTAACAAAACCAACCATGATTATTAAATCAATCTCTCAGAACTCTAAATAGCACAATGGAAAGTTCGAGTAAAAATTGCCATTAATGTATCCATCAGAAAGACCCACCACCCCAGAAAATCTGGCTGCTATTGTTTCTTGGATTAAATGATAAAGAAGCAACAAGTAGTGCCTCTCGGATTGGGTGGGAGGGCCTCCATTGTTGAGTATTTCACCAACACCTCAGAGAGCTAAAGGATGCCACAGTAGTTTAACAGTTTCAACTTTCAAGCCAAGCCTTTTGCAAGATTTATTTTTTCAAAAATGGGAAATCGTTCCAATCACGTGTCTTTTACACTCATCGCAACAATGCAGACCTCAAACGCATATGATTACCAATTAACTCCTTGCATTTCTTAAACTGGAGGTTTATGCGATCCGAGAATTTCAAACTCGGGACTAATGTGTTTACTTGTCATTGTTTGTTCGACCACTAAACTAACCCGTGCATGTTTGGAAGGTCGTTATTGAAACCGCCTTCTGCAGGATTTTGAAGGGGCTTCAAGTGCACCAGTTTCTGTACCCTAGTGTTGAAAGCATGGTAGTCCCCTGGGCAATAATGATGCCCTTCAAAGGACAACATATTTCCACTTCTATATCTGGATATCTCTCTCCATCCATCAACATAAAAGGTGGTCACAAACCCTGCCTGGAATGTTCCTCCCCCACTTTGGAGTTCCCACTCAAAAGAGTCAAAACTACCTGTTTGGGAACAAGGTTAGACCTGATCCAGGAATTTTTTTTACTTCTTTTTATGTATTGTAGAAGAAAATTTTAACCTTTTCTATCACAAAAATATGACATGGTTTGAGAACCAGTCCAAGGTATCAATTCCCTGTTAATGCCCCCCCCCCCACCCACAAACACACACAACACAAATGCTCTCATTTAGGGAAAATTACACTCAGACCCTAAAGTTTGTCACTTTATTACTTAGACCCTTGACATTTAAAATATTACACACAAACCCCTTGAGGCATGTACACGCATAACATATAGACCCTGCCGTTAATGTATGTTTGTATATCTATTAGTAAATTATATCTAAACCCCTGAAATTTGAAGCCTGTAATATTTAAACTCCTCAAGTTTAAAATATTACACTTAAACTAAAAATATTCTAATTAAAGATAGAGTATCAAATATTTTAAATTTTATAACCAAAATTCATGTTCTATTATGTCATTTATTAAAATCCAAAATTTTCTTAAAAAAATTATAATTAGTACTGTTGTTGCCAAAATTTGGACGACATCCATGTCAGTTTGTTGGGATTCGATTACTTGAAAAAGAAGGCAGAGACCGGAGGAGAGCTCCGGGGGTCGACTATCGGATGTCTAAGTCAGTAAGTGACTCAAATGTATGAACTGCTTTTAGAAACTAGAAGTGGTATATCTGGAGCATCAATGGAGCTTTATTTATAGGAATTCCGGCAGTTTGAATTACGTATGAAGAATGATTGAAGATCTAGTCAAATATATATGTTGATTTGATATTATTTATGTAGTTAAATTTAGCTTATTCATGATATGTAGAATTTTATTCAAATTAGAACTTTTGACAAGATGAGTTGGACTTGGACTAAATGGACATTTCACCTTGGGTCAAGTATGAACATGTGAAATAAGCCTAATCAACACATTTGCATATTCCATTATATCATCCATTGACATAAAAACCAAATAAAATCCATTTTTTTTGAGGAAAAAATAGTAATCATTGGACACAATTATACTGCATATTAGAATAAAACTAAAAAACCAAACAAAGGGTCAAATTGTAATGGACATAATATCTTCTATCTTTAATTGGGGTAATTTGATCTTTTAACAGAGTTCCTCCAGCGGCTGTCCTCGGTGCAAGGTAAGTTTATTTCTAATATTTGGAACTGTCCGACTGTTTCTGAACTGTCCAGCGGCTGTCCGGCTGTTTCTGAACTGTCCAGCGACTGTTTTTTTTGTATTTATTTTCCTTCTTTTTTTCAGTTTCGCACCTCCAGTGAGGCATTGCACTTGGTCCTTCAATTGGGTGGTGGTGGTGAGCATTTGCTTTTGTTTGGGTAAAGAGTCTTTGGTGGTGAGCATTTGATTTTTAATAAATCTGAAAATTCCAACCTATCTTTTGCATTTGTTTCTTTCTAAATATTTAATGTTTCCTTCAGTCAAAGGCATTCTTGCAATTCTTTCTAAATGGTATTTTGTTGTTTATCTTTGGTGGTTAGCTGAAAGCTTGGATCTTTTGCATTGGACAGTCCTGAATCTTCAGCTCATGTCTCATATTTTGTTTTTTGTTTTTTTGTGGCCACTGTTCTATTGATTTAGATTGCATCATCTTTTTGAGTTTGGGATTTTTGGAAATTTTGGGTTTACTTCATCGGATGGTTTTTTTTTTTTTACTTTATGATTTAATTATTGGGTCTTTCGTGATTCATTATTTTCATCTTGCAGTCCCATTGCCTTGGATGTGTGCATATATGTCTTTTGTAATACTTTAATAATACTTTATGGTTTATGGTTGCATCTCAGTGGCTTTCCAAAGAATGCGATGCAACCATGTGAATTTTGATAATGTTTCTTTGATTAAGTTATAGCCTTAATCAGCTATCAAAACAAATATGTGCTATGGAAATAGTGAATCAGTATATCTTCTATGAATGTTTTGGCTTTTCTGTTCAAGCCCAAGCCTAAACATTCAAGTCTTGGAGTGACTTGCTTCGGCTTTTTTCATTACATGCTAATCAGTATGATATTCTTTGGAAGTATGTCACATCTGTATCAAATGTGGGTTCCATTGTTGTGAATGGTGCACTGTCAGCCTAGGAGTTAAAACCAGTTGGTTTACGATTTCTATTGCATGTCAGTGACGCATTGCTAGCTCTTCATCTCAGACAGAGTCAAAGTATGGTCCCCTTTGTTTTTGGCATTACCAAAGTACTTGAGAATGTTGAATTTATCTGCCAGGAATAATGGACTTGAATTTCCTTAAACAATGATATAGTTAATTACTTACCAAAAAAAAAAATGATATAGTTCATATGCTACATATCCAATTTGTTGACTGTTAGGCCACTATAGCAGCAAGCTGTTGTTATTAGTGTATATGATGTTCTTTTGTTTTTTTGGTCATTGTTTATGTGTTGTTCAAGTGCTCATGTAGGTTCCAACAGCTTTTTATATTGTCAAACTCAATGCTCATTGTATTCTTTATCCATTTATTCTTTTTGTGTTATCCATGATCTATTTTACTTGAAATTCTTTATCCATGATCTCTGTTTCTTATATTTGTAGCCACCATTACTAAAAATGAAAGATCTCACCATTTTTGGTCGTGTAAGTTTAAACCTCCTCTATAACATACATCGTTTTAATTACATAGCATACAACGTTGTGATTATTTTTTTTGCTGCCGCAAAATATTGACATATTTCACTTTATTTTCATGCATCTTCTTACAGATTGATGACGACTTAGAACAAACTGTAAGATGAGCATCATTTCACTAATATTCTTAATAAATTTTTCTCATACAGTTTTTGTTCATTTACCTGTTAATTGCACCTTCATGTATAGGTTCAGTTGCTCAAGAAAAATAATGTTGGTGTTGTGATCCGCGACGAGTGCGAACTCAATAGCATCCTAATTCAAGAGGTAGTGTCATGACACATTAGTTTGTTTATATATTAGACTTTTTGTTTTCTATATAATGATTTCACTTATCTATGCTTACTATCTAAAAGGCAAAGGAATATGGTGTTGATTTCACTTATTAGACTTTTTGGTGTTGATTACAATATGGTGACTTCTCTTTTATTGTTGGTGGTAAAAGATTCGAGACTTTGGCTTCATAAACCAGAAACTGCACATAGGAGGTATTGTATTCATTTACATGTTTTGTTCGTTATGTTTTTTTTTTTTTACTGTTTTCATTTGCATTATGAGATAGTCTTTCATTCTTTACTATATCATTCATAGCGTGGAACTTTGTTAACTTAGCTTTGGCAGTGAGCATGTTTGATCATATTCCAACAATGCTTTAGTAGTCGAATCGTATTGAAGAAAAGTTGTGGTTATCTCTTTTGATTTTCTTTCAGCTCATTACGATTTAATTTGGGTCCTTTATTCAGTGAATTAGTATTTAGAGCATTATTAGATTTTTGACTTTTTATTTATTCTTTTCGATACCATGTAGAACTTGAGAACAAGATACTTAGGAATGTGAATGCACGGTTTTTATTCTTTTCTCATTCAGTGATTGTTTACATAAATAGGAATTAGAGCATTATTATATTTCTGGCTTTTGATTTATTCTTTTCGATACCATGCAGAAGTTGAGAACAAGATACTCGAGTTGACTTTTTCACGAGAATCTTTAAATAGGTAATACTTTGTTAAATAGGACTTTTTAAAATTTATGTAGTTTAGTTTGGAAAATCGGCCCCGTGATGGAACTCTTAGTTATGGTGTTAATCTTGGTTGTTGCTACTTTTTGTGGTGTTTTATGTATGTGTGGCTAGCTAAGTGTGTTGTGGATGTCAGGTGTCCTGTGCTCCAATCAGAGTTTTCTAATTTGGGAGAGATTCTCTAATATAGTGGACAGTACGTCCTATATGGCACCAAAGGCTTTGAAGCGGAATTTGGTAGTGCGGCGACTTTGAGGTGAATTGCGCAGTCATTGGGACGATGCCTTTTGCTGGAAGTTCCAAAATTCAGGTAAGTACAAATTAATTATGTGTTTTCCTTTTATGGTTATTGAGTATGGTAGTATTAAGCTTAATTGTGTTTGTTTTGATTAAATATCAATTCAACTACCATAGCAAGCGTAGTTTATGTAGTTTAATTTTTTAAGATTTGCTTTATTTTTGAGCTTTTTGTTGTAGACAATTCTTATATGGAGCTGAATTGCATATCAATTGAATTACGGGCTTCTGGAATTATTGGTTGGATATCAATTGGATTTGTACTACTGGTATTACTATGCCGAATTCACAAGTTTTTTTTTTTGCTTTGTATTATGTTTTTCTGATTTATGGGAAGAGTTCTCTTTCTAAATTTGTTCATAGCTTAATTAATTTCTTGATTTGGTGAACTTGGGATGTGATAGACTATTGGTGCTTGCATTAGGCCGACACTTAAATGTAATTTCTTCATAGTTTTGTTGTATTTTGAATTGCTCTATGGAATTTGATTTGGTTAGGCCGACACTTAAATAGTTTTTTCTTACATATGATGGGTATGGTATATGGTGATAGTCTAAGGCGTTTAAGTTGTCAAATGAGATCTACGTGCTGCATGAGTTTGCTCATGCGTATGGGATTCAATAATATGATTGGGGCATAAAAAATGTGATACTTTCATATATTTATGAAATAACAGTTGTAGTGTTTGATTGAAAGGTTTTGATTGAATGCTATAGTTTTGAAATTGAATATTAGGATTTTGGTGATACTTCCATCTATATTCTATATAATAAAACACATAGCAAGTTGAAGTTTATTCCCCACATATTTTTCCTCTCATTTGTGTCTTATCACCTCTTATTCCCTAAATTTGAGGAATTACACGTAAATCTAGCAAATATAATTTTTGAAAATCTCTTTGAGTCGACTTTGAGCAAATCTTTTTGAGCACTACTATGAGTTATAATTAGGTATATAGTTTCAATCATATACATTTTACGGGTTTTCAGTTTAAATTTATAGAAGTTCATTAAAACTGGGTCCTCTTTATCTCTTCAGCGAAATTTGTCTTTGCGATAATCTTTATATAGGTAATATTTGGTTGATCTTAATGCGTGTCTATGTTCATTGTTTGATTTCTTTTTTGTGTCCACAATTAATATTCAATTTTATTAATTGCACAGTATTTTCAGGCACGGATTATGGGGGCAGTTTAGACTTTCAACTTAGTACGCGTCTATAGTTCAATACCTGATTTTTTTTTAATTACACCGTGCCTTCAGGCACGGGTTATCCCTAGTATAGATATAATAGACATTGACTGCAGAGATTCAAGTGTTATGCGCACACAAATTTTAAAAGATCTGTATGTAATATTTTAAATATCAAATGGTTTAAGTAATTTAATGACAAACCTCGTAAGGTTTGGATATAATTTTCCCTATCATTAATTGGTAAAAAACTCACTTGAATACTATCCCTAGCACTTGAATTTAGGACAGTCGACCAACTGACATTGCTGTAACGAATGAAGTTATCCACAATGTGATATGTACACGAACGTCTCGATCGGGTTTTAACACATGAAGATTATCTCTCCGCGGAGTAAGATTGTGTACTTTTATCTGATCATTCCCAAATTATGACCATCCACAAATCCTGTGATGGTACATATATACTTTATGTAATGAAGTACGCCTTTTTTTTGATTTAGTGAAAGAATGGAAGAAAACTAGTAAAAAAGTAGGTCTAAATTCATATAACACGTCGAAAATATGAAGAGAAACCAAATATTCCATTTTCTTTTAGACCTGAACTAGACAAATATTCCATGCCGAAAATAATTATTTTTAAAAGTCAAGTTACACAAAGGTGAAGTTACAACTGATTAAGATAATTCACGATCATAAAATGTTATGATCGATAATAAATTATTTCAATCAATTGTAACTTATCTTTTACCAGTTGTAACTTTCATGATCGATCATAAATATTTTATGGTTCATAATACTCTTCAGGCACGAGTTACCCCTAGTTACTCTATGTAGTAGAATTACTACATGCTACAAGTAACAAAAACCAGCACTTTGTGTTACTCTATACCCTTGAGAGAGTGAATTTTTTTATCTGTAACTTGTAACTTTGTGTGAATTTTTTGATCTCTATGCTAACTTTGAAGAATTTTTTCTCTTCTCCATATTTAAAAGCTACATGGATTACAATGCTTTAATTTTATAATAATGTAACTAGCATGCACAGAAGGGTAAGGTGTTATGTCCCCCCTTATAGGATGTAATTTAAATTTAGGGTAATTTATACAAAGCTGCCCTGAACTTAAGGTCAGTTGCGCATCACCACCCTCCCCCCTCTCAAGTTTTACGGGTTTCACTTAACCCCCTCTTACTTGTGAATAAACTACAAATTTAATAGAATCCGTTTATTGTAACAGCACAGCTATTAAACACGCTAATTATGCGCATGTTATGAAATAAATACTTTTTCCATAAATCAAAAGGCCAAATTACCAATTTTGCCATTCATCCAAATTTTATTCAATAGAGAAAATTTCCTGGTCAAAAATGAAAATTTTCACCACTTACCCTTCATCCAATTTTACCCACTCCAAAGCCAGTACAACTCCTCCACCCTGTCACCTTCTCCTCCTCCTCCTCTTCCCCTCCCCACCACCACTACAACTCCTTTACCCAACCCAACCCAACCCACCCCTTACTACAACTACCCCACCCAACTCTCCTACGCCACTGCAACTCCTTTACACAACCCACCCTTTGTTACAACTCCCTCACCTAACCCTCCCACGCAGCTACTACTCCCCATCAAACCTACCCCAAACCGCTATAACTCTCCCACCCCATGCCGTTGCAACTCCCCCAACGTATGAAGCACAAATACTTCATTAAGGTCGACATATCCGTATTACATATCGTATATAATATGTATCAGATACATACCACATCTAACCAGAAATAAATAAAATATATTGATACTTCGCGGATACTTCTATATTCATAGAAGTATGTGTAATTTTTAGTTTTAATCACAGTTCCAAAGAGTATACTAGAGTTGATTACACTATAATCTTAACAACAAACACTTCAAACAAACAATCTAGTTGAATGTTATTTCTTTTTCCTTTAATTAATCATGTTCACTTTGTAGATGTATTATAATGAGACAATAGATGACTTTTTGAAAATAAAAAATTGCTCATGTTATTTATTATTGTTAAGAGAATCCCTAAAAATTGTAACTATCAAGTAATTACATAATAGTACAAATATAAGATATATGTTTTTATAAACATATCTTGGTCGTACATGTATCCTATTTTTTGGGGTTTTGTCATATCGTCGTGTCCGTATTATATCGTACCCATATCTCGCATTTGTATCCGTGCTTCCCAACCCACAACCATTGTGACTCCCTCACTCCGCTGCAAATCCCCCACCCTATAACCGCTACAACTCCCCCAAAATCCCCTGCATATGCACCTGAATTGAACAACTTTTGGTTTTTTCAATTTTTAATTCTAACTTTTGATTTGGATTTTATTTTTTTGAGTTTGATAATTGTTTTGTAACACAATGAATGTGCATTGGGTAGTGTGTTGGTGGATGTGGATAGTGTTTGGGAGCGGTGTGCCAAGGGAGCTTTTGACTGGTGTGTCAACGGGGTTTGGTATTTGGGCTAGCGCGGAAGGGGGAGTTTATGGTGGTGGTGGGGGTAGGGCGATGGTGGTGGTTGAGAGAGGGGTGTGCCTAGTTGTTGGTGTTTTCTGGGTGTTAAGTTGTTAGAATGGATGACATTAAAAAGAAAATTAGAAGAAAAACGAAGGATAATTTTTTGTTTTTATGTTTTTTTTATAAAAAAAATAAAACTAGTTTTTGTTTTTTTATGATAAAAAATATAAAATATAAAACATGTTTGGTAGTCATTTACATTTAAAAAATTATAAAAACAAAAATAAAAAGCATGTTTAGTATTTTACCCAACACCACCTAAACCCACCAACAATAACCACCCAACCCCATCGAAAACCCACCCCCAACCCACCACCCCCGAAAACCCACCCCCACCAACAATCACTCAACACCCCCGAAAACCCACCACCCACCGAAACCCACCCCCCAAACCCCCTAAAACCCACCTCCAACACCCTGAAACCCACGCCCAACACCCTGAAACCCACCTTTCTCTCTCGCTGTCTCTCTCTCACACACACATACACATACATACACAATCAAACATACATTCACACACAAATCTAACCAAATATAACAATTTTTTTTCTTCTTTCAAATCAACACTTTATTTTATTTCTTTAAAATTGTTTACAATGAAAGAAAAGGTAAACAACCTTGCCTTTAACAATATTAAAAGAATCAAAGAATTAAATTCCCAAAGCTAGAAATTGCATCTTCAATCGCATCAACCTTGTCTTAGCATTGACCAGGAAGCCGCCCAGACCTCCATTCCCTTCAACATTTCACAGCAGCACAATCATCACAACCAACTAGGGTACTCAACTTTTGTCTAACCAAATATAACAATAGATACATAGATCTAGGGCTTGGAGGTACAGAGAGAGCTCGTTGGAGATAGAGTGAAATCTGACATTGGATATGGAGTGTTGACTTCTAGATCCGAGAGCTCTTGGCTGTGGCGTTTTACGCCTGCGGTTATCGTTGGCAGGGAGAGAGAGAGAGAGACGACCGAGAGAGGGAGAAGGCAAAAAAAAAAAGGGTAAACATTCTTTTATAGTTGGAACAAAAAAACCCTCCCTTTTTGGTGCTAATGGGATTCGAAGGACAACCCTCATCAATTGATTTGAAGGGTGCGCGTGTTTCGTTTTTAGCCTGTTTTTAAAAACATCAAAATCCTTGTTTTTAAAATTTGGGGTTGTTTACAAAACAGATTGGCCCAAAAAAAATGAAAACACACTCCAAACATGTTTTTATTTTTTTTTAGGAAAAATTGAAAACAAAAACAAAAAAAAACGCACTGTGTTATCAAACGGCACCTTAGTCTTTTCGCAATAACCGTTAGGTCTATCATGATTTATACTTTATTCACAAGTAAGAAGGGTTAAGTGGAAAGGATAATTGTTAAAGGAGGTGATATGTAATTGGCTTTAAGTTCAGGTATGCTTTGTGTAATTTACCCTTAAATTTATATCCAATAAACTACCCTCGTAATGGCGAGGTTTTATTATAAAAAAAAATATACATTGCCCCTATTTCCTAAAAATAATTGTATAATTGGACTTCACTATCTTGGGTAATTTAGTGGCATATAACTTAGTAAACAATTAGATGCACATGGTAAAATGTCCTAACACAGAAGTAGCTTTTATTGTTCTAACAAATCAATTCCTAACAAGATGGAAGATGGTCAACTAGACTTCGGAATAAAATTAAGGACGAATTGATGAGAACTTTAACACAAAAATTAATCAGGTATAGCCCATTTTTTGGGATTTCAAACAACAGTGTGTTTTAATTTAATTATTCAAAGTAAAAATTGTTTCATACATTTTATGTCCATATATTTGTTACGATTGAATGGAATCGATTTTAGATTTCATTGAGCAATTTATTCTTAAATCTTTATGTATTTCTCATACTTGAAATTAAATTTTTTCTTATTTAGATATTGCCCCCTCTCAAACAAAATTTTGGCTCCACCACTGGTAATAGCACAAAGCTTCAATGTTCGGTTGACTCATTTACGAAGATATGGTTAAAAGACTGAAGGTACAACACAATCATTCAAAATTTCAAATGTAACAAATTCGGTTCGAGCATCGAGTGAGAGAGTTATAACCTTAATTACATAATCCTTCAAATCAGTCTCACTCCACGTGTGAATCCCCGCTTTGATAGCGACTTCTATGTGAACACACGCTTTCATTTTTTGCGCTCTTACTTACCTATATATTTACTCATTATTACTTAAATTTTTATTTAAAAAGTATTGATTCACACATAAAAATACATATCAAACTCAAAATAATATTTGTAACCTGTAATTGTTATTTCAGGACCTTATAATCAATATATATTTAAAAATTAAATAATTTCCCACATAGTTGTGCATGAAATTTAATTTTTTATATTTAATTTTTATTAACTGTGATGGGTGAATATTTGTCTTGATGCATATAATATGTGAAAGGATAATTATTGCTTGTTTTTAGGTGTTTACTGAGTCTTGTTTACTGAGTCTTGCTTCTGTTAAATAAATCCCTAGTCTTTAGGATTAGTTGGGACTGTTAGTGGTCAGTTTACACTAACCACGTTGGCTGATTTTTAGCTAAATGTGAACTTTATTTCAGCTGTTCTGTTAGGTACTGTAAGGCTATATATATAGCCAAGTTTGTTCAATAAGAGGAGAGGTCATTCATCCAGAAATATTATTGAGCTTTATTGTTTACTTCATCAGAGCTTCCCAACATTTTTGGTATCAGAGCCACCACTGGGCCTAAGAGAAAAAAGAAGGCAGCAGCTTTGAGTGACCACCAAAACAGAGAGAGATGTCAGACGAAGTAAAATTCGCACAGCCCGCAATTCCAATCTTCAATGGTCATTATGACCACTGGGCTATGCTGATGGAGAACTTCTTGAGATCCAAACAATATTGGGATCTTGTGGAGACAGGGTGCGTGCGACCAGCAGAAACAGTATTGACAAAGGCGCAGCAGACGAGTTATGAGGAATTGCAGCTGAAGGATTTGAGGGTCAAGAATTATCTATTCCAAGCAATAGATAGGTCAATCATGGAGACCATCCTGAAGAAAGACACTGTGAAGGACATTTGGGATGCTATGAAAAGGAAGTACGAAGGGAACACAAGAGTGAAGAGGTCGACTCTTCAAGGTCTCCGCAGAGACTTTGAAACCCTAGAGATGAAATCAGATGAATTACAGAGTTCACTGATAGTTCATGAGCAGAAGTTCAATAGACACAGCAATGATGAGCAAGCTCTTAAAGTTACATATGAAGAGAGGTACAGTGGCAGAGGCCGAGGAAGAAGCAGCTTCAGGGGCAGGGGAAGAGGCAGAGGCCGACAAGCTTTTACAAAGGCCACGGTGGAGTGTTTCAAATGCCATCAACTCGGGCACTTTCAATATGAATGTCCGAGTTGGAATAAGGAAGCAAACTATGCTGAGCTTGAAGAAGAGGATGAGATGCTGTTGATGTCCTATGTAGAGCTGCATGAGGCCAGAAGAAAATATGCTTGGTTTCTTGACTCGGGGTGCTCCAATCACATGAGTGGGGATCGAGCTATGTTCTCAAGGCTGGATGAGAGCTATGTTCTCAAGGCTGGATGAGAGCTTCAAGCATTCAGTCAAGCTGGGCAACAACACCAAGATGGAGGTGACAAGAAAAGGTGATGTAAAGCTTCTAATTAATGGTGTTAACCATATTATTACTGAAGTGTACTATGTTCCAGAGTTAAAAAATAATCTCCTGAGCATAGAGCAGCTTCAAGAGAGAGGCTTGGCAATTCTGATTGAGGAGGGGGTATGCAAGATCTTTCATCCTCATAAGGGCTTGATTATTCAGACTGACATGAGCACAAACAGGATGTTCATCTTGTTTGCCCAATCACAAATGATGTCTCAGCAACAACATGAAGAGTGTCTTCACACAAGCTCACAGAATCTGTCTCAACTTTGGCATCGGAGATATGGACACTTAAGCTACAAGGGTTTGAGGACCTTGCAGAGCAGGAAAATGGTGCGTGGCCTTCCTAATTTCACTGTCTCAGATGAGTTGTGCGAAGATTGCATTGTTGGCAAGCATCACCGTGATCCTATACCCAGGAAGAGTTCTTGGAGATCAGGTCAAATATTGGATCTCATCCATGCAGACATCTGCGGACCGATCACTCCCATGTCCAACAGCAACAAAATGTATTTTTTGTGTTTCATAGATGACTACAGTAGAAAATCATGGATGTATTTTCTGAGTGAGAAGTCAGAAGCATTGAGTCATTTCAAGTGTTTTAAGAAAATGGTGGAGAATGAGACAGGTTTGTCCATCAAGTGTCTGCGTACTGATAGGGGAGGCGAGTTCACCTCAGTTGAATTCAACAACTTCTGCATGGAGAATGGCATTAAAAGGCAACTGACAACTGCCTACACCCCTCAACAAAATGGCGTGGCTGAACGGAAGAATAGAACTGTAATGAACATGGTTCGTGCAATGCTCTCAGAGAAGGGAATTCCAAAACCATTTTGGGCAGAGGCAGTAAATTGGAGCAATTATTTGTTGAACAGATGTCCAACCTTGGCAGTCAAAAACATCACACCTGAAGAAGCGTGGAGCGAAACGAAGCCTTTTGTTGATCATTTTCGGGTTTTTGGTTGCATAGCACATGTTCATGTGCCAAAGGTACGGAGGACTAAACTTGACAATAGAAGTTCTATTTGTGTATTTTTGGGTGTTAGTGAGGAATCTAAGGGATATAGACTGTATAATCCTATTACTAAAAGGGTAGTGGTGAGTAGGGATGTGATATTTGAAGAGAATAGACAATGGGATTGGGATGTGAGTTATGAAAAACAAATTTTGGTAAATTTAGAGTGGGAAGATGAAGATGATGCAGGAGTAAGTGATAATAATGGTGAGGGAGATGAAAACACTGATGGGGTTGGAAATAACGGTGAAAATATAGGTGAGATTGGTAGTGGTGATAGAGGAAATGAATCTCCAAACAATGGGGATAGTGAAGATAGTGGAGGTAGTATTGGTAAGAGAGTGGGAAATCGTCCAGGATGGATGAGGGATTATGTTAGTGGGGAGGGCCTCGGGTTTTCTGAAGATGAGAGTAATATGGCACTAATGGTGTCAAGTGATCCATTGTACTATGAAGAAGCAGTGAGGAATGCAAGCTGGAGATTGGCAATGGACAATGAAATTAAGTCCATACAGAAAAACAAGACATGGACGTTGGTTACGCTGCCCGTTGGAGCCAAGAAAGTTGGGGTGAAATGGATCTATAAAACCAAGTATAATGAGCATGGAGAGCTTGAGAAGCACAAAGCACGCTTGGTGGCCAAGGGGTACACGCAGAAACATGGGATAGACTACATCGAGGTCTACGCTCCAATGGCAAGAATGGAGACAGTGAGGATGGTGGTGGCTCTTGCGGCTCAAAGAAACTGGAAAATATTCCAGTTAGATGTGAAATCAGCCTTCCTCCATGGTGAACTTGATGAAGATGTGTACGTTGAGCAGCCAAAGGGTTATGAGGTCAAAGGAAGTGAGGACAAGGTCTACAAGTTACATAAGGCTCTATACGGATTAAAGCAAGCTCCACGAGCTTGGTTCAGCCGTATCGAAACTTACTTTGTCAGTGAGGGTTTCGAAAGATGTCCAAATGAGCAGACTCTCTTCACAAAAAGTAGCAAAGAAGGTAAAATACTTATTGTAAGTGTTTATGTTGATGATCTAATCTATACTGGTGATGATGAAGAGATGACGAGCAGCTTCAAGTGTTCAATGATGCAAGCTTTTGAAATGACTGATCTGGGAAAAATGAAGTTCTTTCTCGGCATTGAAGTATCCCAACAGCCAGATGGTATCTTCATATGCCAAAAGAAGTATGCACAGGAGGTTTTGGAGCGATTTGGAATGCTGGACAGTCATGCAGTCAATAGTCCAATTGTTCCAGGTTGCAAGTTGAGCAAGGATGAAGATGGAGTTGCGATTAATGAGTCATATTACAAGCAAATTGTAGGGAGCCTCATGTATCTCACGACAACTCGTCCAGACATAATGTACACTGTGAGTTTGATCAGCAGGTTCATGGCTAAGCCTACATAGATTCATTTACAAGCTGCCAAAAGGATATTAAGGTACTTGAAGGGTACTTTTGATTATGGAATCATGTACAAGAAAGGGAGTTCAAATGACTTGATTGCCTACACAGATAGTGACTATGCTGGTGACTTAGATGATCGGAAAAGCACTTCCGGCTATGTTTTTCTGTTAAGTTCTGGAGCAGTATCTTGGCTTTCAAAGAAACAGCCGATTGTTACACTGTCAACCACAGAGGCAGAGTTTGTGGCAGCAGCTGGGTGTGCAAGTCAAGCAGTGTGGATGAGAAGAGTTTTGGAGCTGCTGGGACATGCACAAAAGAAGGGCACCATAGTCATGTGTGACAACAACTCCACCATCAAATTGTCAAAGAATCCCGTCATGCATGGGAGGAGCAAACATATTGATGTACGGTTCCATTTCTTGAGGGAGCTTGCTAAGGATGGAACCATTGAGTTGTTACACTGTGGAACAGAGGAGCAAACTGCAGATGTAATGACAAAGCCGTTGAAGTTGGATGCCTTCCAGAAGCTTAGAAGTCAGATGGGGATTTGCAAGGCAGCTGAACTAAACTAACTATCTACCACAGTTAGTTTAGGGGAGGGATTGAAAGGATAATTATTGCTTGTTTTTAGGTGTTTACTGAGTCTTGTTTACTGAGTCTTGCTTCTGTTAAATAAATCCCTAGTCTTTAGGATTAGTTGGGACTGTTAGTGGTCAGTTTACACTAACCACGTTGGCTGATTTTTAGCTAAATGTGAACTTTATTTCAGCTGTTCTGTTAGGTACTGTAAGGCTATATATATAGCCAAGTTTGTTCAATAAGAGGAGAGGTCATTCATCCAGAAACATTATTGAGCTTTATTGTTTACTTCATCAGAGCTTCCCAACAATATGACGTTCTCAAGATGCACCCACTCTCAAATATTTTTTAATTTTGCCGCTTTTGCATTCGCTCTCTAACTCTTGCTCCCGCTCTATTTGATCTAGGTTATAACGCTGGGCAGAGCTTTTAATCGCAGTGATAAGGAATGAATTTTCTCCTACATTATCGTCCAGTTCATGGGACAGAACTTGCATAGTTTCTTGTAGCTTTATTACATGTTTGGAAATGTCAATTGAAAGACCGTATATATCTCAACACACCCTTGGTATATAGGATTACATAAATCCAAATAAACATATCACCAAGAGATTTACCCAGATAGCCTTCTGTCAATAAAAGCAGAAAAAAAAATAAAAAATAACACCACAAAAACGTACATTGGAACTACATACTAAACTCAAGAAAATGAAAATGAAAATGAAACAAATCAAAAGAGAAACTTTATGCCATATAAAGAAAGGCTCAACCACCCGTAGAGCTAAATAGGATAAACAAACAAAGCTAGGAAAAAAACCCTTCATAGAGGACCAAAGGCCTAAAACTCTTTGAGAGCACACAATTCCAAACTCCCCACGCCACCTTGAATCATTTAAATGACCAAAATTCATAGAAGGCAGTTATGCATCTTCGATAAACAATATGTTTCATCCCTTTTACCACCACTCCAGTCACTTCTCCCTTTCCCTTACCAATTCATCCTACTAGTTAATGTTTTCAATTCTCTTTCCAGTTTTTCTGAAGCCTTTTATCTTTGTTCTAGACTCTTTTGCTATGTCAAAAAAACCTTGTACAGATTTTATCAAACAACTTCCTGGGATCATCCTCTGATATCCAAATGCCACCGTAAGTTTAGTACTACCTTCCATTACACCATCCACGGTCAACTAAGAACCCTCAGCCTCAATTGTCAACCTAGACTCTCCTTCCCTTCAGGGAACAAACAAGCACACACACACACACAAACCAACCAATTACAATTCTGTTAAGTATTCCCCTAAGCTATGCAAATCGTTCACACATTAAATCTAAAACTTCATAATCTCAATAAAGCACCTAAGATGATCAAATAAAAAGGAGAGCATGGTGCACAAGATTGACTCATTTCTTTCTCCTAATAAGGGCATAAATAAAAATGCCAAGGACACAACCAAAAGAAAATCAAAAGAGAGCCTATAAGGGATATAAATGGCTAAACTATCCAAGATACTGAATACAACAAAGACCCAAAAACAACAAAATAAAAACTAGATGAAAAAGGGCAAAACCTTTGAAGCATTCAAACCACCAACATTTCACAAGAAAAGGTTGTTATGCATGGGCGCATAGACAATATGCCCATCCCTTTTACTACCACTCCAATCGTTGTCCTTCCCGTTTTCCCATCATAATGCACCCTGTTATTTACCTTCTTTATTCTATTTCTGGCTTTTCTCAAGCATTCTACACCTAGGGACAGGGTAGTATGGCCCTCCTCAAGGAAGAACTGAGCAATGGGGCGAATAAACATGATTGTCAACCTCGCCCTAGGGTAGAGTCTCGAAGGTTTAGTCTGTTCGAGCAAGCCAGTGTATGACTCACTGCCCACTAGGATGTACTTGACTGGGATCTGGAGGGACTCTTGAGGTAATTGGGGCTATTGATCTGAATCAACATAGGAGATAATAAGACATGTGAATTGATGGCTGAAGGACTGAAACTATGTAGATTTCCTCTATCGGACACCTTGACAAAGGTCTCAAGGAAAGGTTCAGAGAGGGAATGGAGATTCCCTAGGGCCGCGTTCAGGCTATGTTTGGAAAAACGTTGCATCCACCTAATTAACGTTGGGAGACATAGCTCGCGGTTAGCGGCCATTGGTATCTCTGTTAGGGGTGTCAAATGTGTCGAGTTAAACGGTTGCGTGTCGGGTTAAACGGGTGACGTGTGAAAAACATGTAAACTTATACACGACCCGTTTAATAAAGGGATAAAAAACATCAATACGAATTGTTTAATAAACGGGTAACACAACACGACTCGTTTAACCTGTTTAATTTTAATTTATAATTAGTTTATTATTATATTTTTGTGGCTGTAACTAAATTAAAAAAAAAAAAAATTTGTGGCTATCACTAAAAATAATATATATATATTTTCTGTTGCTGTCACTAAAAAAAATCTGTCTAATTTTTTAAAATAATTATTAATTTATTATTATATAAATTTTATTTAAACGGGTAAACGGGTGATAAATGAGTTGACAGAACTCACCCAAACACGAGTTGTTTATTAAACGTGTCTAACGGGTCAATCCATTTACCACCCGAACCCGTTAAGGTCTCATTCAAACCCGCTTAATTTGTGTCAGTTAATCGTGTCGTGTGACAGGCCTAATCACCGCGGTCGAGACAGTTGTGGGTTAGCGCGAGTGTGAGAGGATCGCGGTGGGCTACCTGAACCTGCCCGAGTACTGTGCAATAAATACTCGCATTACTTGCTCACTGCGGAGGATGAGATTTTTATCCGGCTGGTGAGAGCATTTATTTCACCTACCCTCTACTCAACTGGTTGGTCCCTTCGTTAATAGACTACTTGAGTTTCTTTCATCTCATTTATTTATCCTACTCATCGTTTTGATTATCTTTGTTATAGAGATGTGTGTTAACATCTTTTAACTCTCCACATACAAGAAGTGATCTCCATGACCGAAGAAGAAGAATTTTAGTTATTTCTAACTACATCAAATGACCTTTCGAATTCATCAAGATTATCCTAATTCTAGCCAATGAAATTTAGTTGAAATGCAAATGTAAAACTCTAAAATCACTATAATTATATTATTTAGATTATTTTTTTTCACATTTTAACGACCTTGGATGTGAAGTATGAAAAGTTTGGGCTTGTTTGGTTCGCGTTTTTTTTCGTATTTTTGTTTTCATTTTTTGAGAAAAATAAAAATAAAAACGTGTTTGGGTTTATGTTTTTATTTTATATAAAATAAGTTATTTTGGAAACTAGCCTATGCCTAAAAAACAAGGGACAGAAAAAAAAAAAAAAAAATGTTGCAAGAAACAAGAGAGACAGAAATAACACGCGCAAGGGGGGCGGGGGGATTAATGAGATCCAAGCTTCGAGTCTACTTAGCAACATAACATAGTTTTTTTTGTTGAAGTATAAAAATCCACTTCATTGCCTCTCTCTCCTCTCCATCGCCTCTCTCTTTCTCTCTCTCTCCTATCTCCCCTCTCCTCTCTCTGACAAACCATCGATACCTTTGCCTCCATCACTGTCTCCATCGTTGCCTCTCCCTCTCTCCATCGTTGCCTCCTTCGCTGTGGGTGTGTAGATCTACATCGACGTGTGTGTGTGATTTCTGGGTCTTTGTGTGTGTATGATTTCTGTGATTTCTGTGTATTGATTTCTGGGTGTGTTTGTGTGATTTCTCTGTGTGTATGATTTCTGTACGAGTGTGTGTGTATAATTTCGGGGATTTTATGTGTGTATTTTTGTGATTTCTCGGTGTGTGTATGTGATTAGTGCGTGTGTGTGAGAGAGAGAGAGAGAGAGAGAGAGGAGGCTGCCAGTCCTAAGGACTAAGAAGGTTGTTGTTTATGGGAAGGCATAAGCCTTTTTGTCTTTCTGTGATGATGCTGCCTGTTCACGTTTTGTTGTATTTGAATGGTCAGACATTATTTGTCTTTTCATTTGATTCTTGTAATTTTTTGGACTCTTCAATAAAATTTCTCTCTTAAAAAAAATGGAGATTGGATTTAATTTTATTTTATTCCTTAAATTATCAATTTTTTCACTTTAGTCCCGCAATTACTCAAATTATTTCACATTGTCGTAAACACAAATATTCTTTATTTTTTTGGACAAAAATTATCAACATCTAATGCCACAATTAAAAAAAAAAATCACATAGTTTTGATGGATAAAACAAACAACAATGCTATTTGGATATAATTTGAGAATATAATTTGGAAACTTAATAATTGTGGTCATTAGATTGTCAATGGGTCTCAAAATTAAAGTATCACTGGGGTCCAACACTGTCAATCTAATGGTTATAATGCATTAAGTCCCCAAATTATGTCTCAATAGCATTAGTGTAAAACAAATTATGTCCCAATAGCATTAGTGTAAAACAAAATAACATTTTATCAAATTTTTAATGAGATAAAGTGAAATAAAATTATAGTTGAGAGGCTAAAATGTAATTTAAACCCACCAACCACTGTACTCTCTCTATTAAATACTAGACAAAACAATAGAGACAACAGCTCTGTCTTTTGCCTACTAAAGCATTTCATCCAAGTCCAGTAGAGAAGATACCAGTGAGCTATGCCTCCGTCACATTCCGTCACCGGAGTAGAACTCGAGAGCCACGTGTTCCCGCCGACGGTGAAGCCTCCGGGATCGACCAAGACTTTGTTTCTCGGTGGCGCAGGTTAATGAACAAAGCACTGGTGGTGCAACATAAACTGATGTCATTTGTTTTAATTACGTTTCTTTCTATTTTTTTTGTGTCATTTGATGTGGTGGTGATTGTGTCTAATGTGCGCAGGGGTGAGAGGTTTGGAAATAGGAGGCAAGTTCGTGAAGTTTACGGCCATCGGTGTGTACTTGGAAGATAACACCGTTTCGTCCCTCGCCGTTAAGTGGAAGGACAAGACTGCAGAGGAGTTAACGGAGTCCGTCGAGTTCTTCAGGGACATCGTCACAGGTAATAGTATCCTCTTTCCGTCGCTGTAGATTACAGCAGAATCCTCCATCTTCCCGGAGTAAATGTTTATTACAACCGTGACATCAGTAGTAACACCAACTCACCTAGACTTGTCGATGGATTCAATTTAGATTGAATTTTAATTGATTCAAATTCAAAGGTCTGATGCGATAATTTAACGAATTTTATTTTTGTGATTCATACCGAATTTGTTAACAATTCAATAATTTATTCGAATAACTTAGTTAATTAAATTTTAACAAATTATATCTAAACTACAATTAAATTTCTTTAATATTGATATAAAAATATATAAATAATTCGGATTGGATTATAATCGAATTGGATATGTATATCTAAATTCGAATATTTAAAATATAAGATATAAGGTTCGAATTCTCGATAAAAAATATCAATTTATATACGATAATCAGATTCGGATTCAAATAGAATCCGATCTAGTGACAGGCCTAGTAACACATAATGAGCCCGTTTAGAGATTGTTTTTTTGGGTGCAAAACAGAGGTTTGAAAATATAGTAAAAAAGTCAACTTCTAAAAAGTTCTTGGAAACGTCTGAGGTGTTCTCTAAAAATTGATAAAGTTGGAAAAATTTATTTGGAGATCTAGCTTTTTTGATTTTTTGTATCAAAATAAAAAAATAATCACATGTATGTACATATTGTGCTTAATAATTCCCAAAATATAAATTTTAAATTTTTTTATGTGACTAATAATATTTTATGAATATAATAAACTAAAAAGTTAAGTCAGACCCGCAAATAAGCCTCTTAGAAGCCGGTAAAACAACTTCAAAATTGCCTTTTAAAGCGGCTTTTTTAAGTCAAAAGTTGTTGTTTGGGCAAAACACCATAAAAAAATTGACAAAAAAGCTAAATCCAAACATGCCTAATGTCACTAACTAATAATAATATATCATGTAAGATAAGTAAATCCTATTATTTCAATGTGCTAGTTAATCATAATCATAGTTATTAGAAGTTACTATTGGGATTCATTACACATATAATATTTTATTATTAATTGGTCACTATTTATGACGTAGTATTATCGTGTATTACTTCGGTACCGTAGAGGTAGCAAGTGGAAAAATAATGCGAATTGTTGATTTTAATTTGAATAATTTTTAATTATTGATAAAAATATCATTAATAAAAAATCATAAAATAAAAAAAATAACATTTTTTTTTTAAAAAATTCCAGGCAAACCGGTCAAAGTTGAGGTGATGCTTTGTCATGACATTAATGATGTGGTATCACCGTTACCTTCAATATTTTTTCTTGGCGGGGATGGAGTTCCCTTCACAAACCCTCCCTCTGTAAGATTTTGAAAAATGGTAATATATATCACTTTCAGGTTTTAGATATTTATAAGTTCTTGTATGTATAATATATAGATACATATATGTATATATAAATATAAATAGTGTAATTATATTGTCTCAAAAATTTTAATGTCCTAATATTTGATTAAAAAAAGTAGGTGATATTTTAATCTTGTAGATGAGTGCTAAGAAAGATACATGCTTGAATGTGTTTGATGATCAAAAGAAAAAAAAAAGTGAACTTGCTTTAAAATGGGACTACTAAGGTGACTTATATAACTAACAATACAATCACTCAAAAATAATGCAATAACTAACTATTAATTGTTGTCGTGTGAAACTAATATTTTTATGATCATGCTACAAATGCGAGAATAATGGGTTGCGATAGCGTGACCAAATTAATTTGGGTAAATTGCATCAACACTCCCTGTAGATAGGTTTAATTTCAACGACACCCCTCCTGATTCTAAAATTTTAGTGACAGGATTTTGCAAGTTAGACATAATTTCAGTTAACCAGGAAATTGTTCCTCTCTTCTCCGAAGCAAAAAGTTATTACCGGTACTCGTGCATTCGGAACAAAATAGAAAGTAAAAATTTTGCAATTTTTGTTCCTTCTTTTACCCTTTATTTGTGTGTGTAGATGCTCTGTTTTTAGAATTCTAATTCATTGCCACTACCTATATCTCTAGGCCCCTTTGAGAAATTCATGAAGGTGACAATGATATTGCCATTAACGGGTAACCAGTACTCTGAGAAGGTATCAGAAAATTGCATTGCTCACTGGAAAGCAGTTGGAACCTACACTGATGCAGAGGAAAAAGCCATAGAAAAGTTCATAGAGGTTTTCAAGGATGAAACCTTCCCACCTGGTGCATCCATTCTTTTCACACAATCACCCCTTGGATCGTTAACGGTACGTGGAAAAAATTCCCGTGTTTAGATTTTATTTTATGCCTCGTCTTTTTTATCGTTTCTCTAGTGTAGCATCGACTTACAACAGAACTTATGTGCTATGGACTAGACAATGAGACCTCTTACAATCAGCTTTTAGGTCTCCCCACACAGGATCACAGAAAAACGACTGAGGCGGTTTTCTACCGAATATTTGAGCTAGTCATCAAACAATTGCCTGCCCTTTAGGAAGTTCCTCCGACTGAGGGGTCGAAGACCAAACAGTGAGTTATTTATACCAAACATTCTTCTTACGACTAGATTCAATCAGGGGTGGCTTAAAGCAACTTGAGACTTAAAGTAGAAATATTAAATGAGGTTTTTTTTAATTTTTAGTATTAATTTTTAATTTTTTATGTGAGAGAGACAGAAAAATGATATGCTAGTGTTGTCGAGAGAGAGTGTGTGATTAATTTAATGTGAAAATTGGAAGTGAGTCCCCCTAGATGTACTTGTTTGGAGATGAGTCCGGCAAGGAAACTTATAAGGGGTTAAGTCCATGTTTAAAATTATATGTAATGACTTAAGTCCACTTTTTTTTTTTTATCTCAAAAATACCCTTCCTTGAAAGGAAGTTAAATTAATTTCCTAATTTGGAAATTGTTATCCCTTAATTCAAGGTCAATTAAAATATGCCATTAAAATTTCCATCATAAATTTAAAATTCAAATTCAAAAATCTCTCTCTCTCTCTCTCTCTCTCTCTCTCTCTCTCTCTCTCTCTATATATATATATATATATATATATATATATATATACGCTGGGTTGTTATGAAATGATGCAAGTATAGTGGTGGCGGTGGTGTGGAGTAAAAATGAGCCATCGAAGTGGAACTTGAATGAGCTTTTGTGTGGTGGTGAGCGTTGTTGTGGAGGTGATGACAACGTGATGGTTAATTTGATATATATATATATATATATATATATATATATATATATATATATATATATATATATATATATATATACATATATATCAAATTAATGTTACTATTTTTTTTATTATATTACTGTTTATGTTACTACTTTTTTTGAGTATGTTACTGTTCATATTCCTATTATTTTGAGCATGTTACTGTTTTTGTTGAGCATGTTACTATTATTATTTTACTAAATATTAATATTCAATGTTACTATTTGTTTTGTTTTTAAATATTACTATTTTTTGTGTTTGAATGGTACTATTTTTTGCGTTTGAATTTGAGAGAAATAATTATTGTTAAGTATGTTACAATTTTTGTTGAACATGTTACTGTTTTTATTTTTTTAAAATATTAATATTGAATGTTTCAATTTTTTTTTATGTTTAAATGTTACTATTTTTTTGTGTTTAAATGTATTATTTTTTGTATCCAAATCATAACTTTTTTTGTATTTGAATGTTACTATTTTTTATTTTTAATGTTACTATATATATATACCTAACCTATATATGGATATAGATAGATATGAGAGAGAAAAGATTTTAATGTTAGTCAAACTCCTAAGATTTATGAGTTTTTAATTTTTAGTTTTATTTCACTTCTAAAGGGAAGGGATAGTATGGTAAAATTGACAAAAAATGGACTTCATAACAAATAAGTTTCCTTGACGGACTTAAGTTCAAATAAGTCCATATAGGGGGACCGGCCTCCAAATTTCCCTAATTTAATCTTTATTTATGTTTTTTAAGAGAGAGAGAGAGAGAGAGAATGGGCCTAAATTATTAACTTTTGATTTTTAGGATTGAATCATGGGCCTAAATTATTTCAATAAAAATTTTGATTAAACTTAATTTTTTGTGACTTTTTTTAAGGATTAAAATTGAATAGAATTAATTTTTTATGGGCTAGTAATTTACTTAAAATTAAGGGGCTTTTTAAAAATTTGGGGCCTAAAGCCCAAGTTTAATTTTCAACATTGTTGGCCCGGCCCTTGATCCATTCTCTTGGTCCCTGCGCAAAGGAAAAAAAAATTTACACTCTTCGAAGGGAATTAAGAAAATTCTATTGATTGTAGCTTTCTCCATACCTCTCGGAAAACCTCAATGTTGTTGCTTTCTTCTTGAAAATCAAGGAACTTGCATGGGTGATATCCTGCAACAAGTTGAGATGGCGATACGTGAAACGATCCGGAGCAGTGTCGAACTTGAAACGAAGGATTAGGAAAAAGGGGTCGAGTGTATACCCGGTTAATCCCCTCCGAAACTTAAATCAGTCGGCATGAGAGTCATGAAAAGAGTCTGTTCTCTGGATTGGAATTGCGTACCTTAGACCAGTTTTTTAGGGGTATTTATACCTGAGTTTGTAATGATGGTGGGGTCTTTGAGTCTCATCTCAGAATTTAATGGTCTGCACTCGTATCCAAACATAATGGGTGCTATCACGTCAAATCTCCTGAAGACTAACCCCCTCGGGCGAGTAGACCCTTGATGCCGAGCCTTTATGGTCCAATCCTCGGTCATTAAATACCTCCATTCAGTGCTTAACGCCTACGTCCGAGCGTTCACTACTCGGGAATAAACACCCTCGGGGTTTGCCGAGGACATCAATTCGACGTTATGGCACTTAATGCCTTGTAATGATGACTGTCTTCACATTTCCCGAAGACACAAATACTCATTAATGAACCTGTTAGTCACTCAAGACCCCATTAATGAACCGTCATATCCCTTTTAATGCTAGGCCCTGAGAGGCACACGCGGCTCTCCAGGTCATAGCTCCTCAGCGGTTTTCCCAGGTGACCCTTGTGCTTCATAAGAGCTGTACCTGTCCACGTGTCCATTTACTGTTGTCAAGCCGCCTAAAGTCCCGTCAGAACTCATCATGAACTATAGTATGTAATTTTTTAGTCAGTTCTAAGTTCAGCAAAAAAGTAAGAAAATTTACGGTTCAATGCTAAAAAGTAAGATTTATTAGATGCTATAAGTCGTTTGTAGCTTATAATGTTGTTTGTTTAACTTCAGATCAGCTTCTCCAAAGATGGTACCATTCCTGATGTTTGGAACGCTACGATAGAAAACAAACAATTGTCAGAAGCAGTGTTGGAGTCTATCATAGGCAAGCATGGCGTTTCCCCTGAAGCAAAGCAGAGTCTGGCGGCAAGAATAGCGGACTTGTTGAAGCAGTGTGACGACAAGGCTGCCGGGAATGGAAAATTGGGAGCTGAGAAGGAATCCAAGGTGCAGTTGGATGGTGCAGGTGTGGAGATTACTGCATGAGAGAATAGTCATCTGTGAGAAGAAAATTGGGACTTCTGAGATCTTGATTGTTGTTTGTTGTTGTTCCTTTAATTTATGAGAATAAAATCGTGTGAGATCTGAAAGTTGAGAGAAGAAAAACACTCTTACGTATTTCATTCATTAACATGATATATATACAACCCTAATAGAATAAGATAAACTAATTACAGGCAAGACCCTTTAACTAAGAGCTAATTACAACATAACCTTAACACTCCTCCTCAAGTTGGTGCATAGATATCACATATGCCCAACTTGTCAACAAATTTGGAAAACAATTTATTTGACACAGCTTTGGTGAGGAGATCTGCCAGTTGATCCTCAGATCGAATCTTGGGTAACTCGATAACTTTTGCTTCCAACTTTTCCTTGATAAAAAATCTGTCAACCTCCACATGTTTTGTTTTGTCATGTTGAACTGGATTGTGGGCGATATCGCAGGCAGCCTTGTTGTCACAGTACACTTGAATCGATTGCTTTGGTGGATACCCCAAATCCTCTAAAAGTTGTCTCAGCCATAATACTTCACAAATACCAAAGGTCATACCTCAATATTCGGCTTCTGCACTTGAACAAGCAACAACATTCTGCTTCTTACTTCTCCAAGTAACAAGATTACCTTCTACAAATGTGAAATAACCAGAGGTGGATCGCCTGTCATCAATGGACCCAGCCCAATCAGCATCCGTATATGCTTCAACTTTGTGACAATCAGTACTCTTGGAAAACAATATTCCTTTTCCAGGGGCAGACTTCAAGTACCTCAAGATTCGCATCACTACCCTCATGTGTTGTTCTCCAGGATTATGCATAAATTGGTTAACAATACTCAGAGCGTAGGTAAGGTCTGGCCTTGTGTGTGCCAGGTACATTAATCTCCCTACAAGTCTCTGGTATCTTCCTTTATCAGCTGGAACTTGATTAGAAACAATACATAACTTCAACCCTTCTTCCACCGGAGTATCTGCGGGTTCACAAGCTGACATTCCAGTTTCCTTCAACAAATCTAGAACATATTTTCTTTGAGACAGAAAAATTCCTCGGCCAAATCGAGAAACTTCTATCCCAAGAAAATATTTCAATGAACCAAGATCTTTCATTTCAAATTCTTTGAACAAGTAATTTTGTAAAGCCTCTCTTTCCTCATGATCATTTCCTGTAACCACCATATCATCCACATATACAATGAGTGCAGTAATCTTACCCTTTTGTTGTTTCAAAAACAAAGTATGATCTGCATTGCTCTGTCTGTATCCAAATTCTCTCATGGACTTTGTAAATCTTCCGAACCAGGCTCTAGGGGACTATTTCAATCCATACAACGGCTTCTTCAACCTACATACTTTCCTCTCATGTTTTCCTTGCATAAGACATCCAGGTGGGAGATCCATATAAATTTCCTCCGTCAAGTCACCATGCAGGAAAGCATTCTTCACATCAAACTGCTGTAATGGCCAATCTAAATTCACAGCTAGAGACAACAAAACACGAACAATATTGATTTTGGCCACAGGTGCAAAAGTATCCATATAATCAATATCATATGTTCGAGTGTATCCCTTCGCCATCAGTCGAGCTTTGAATCGTTTGATGGTACCGTCAGCTTTATACTTAACGGTATAGATCCATCGACACCTATGAAGCACGGATACTTCGTCAAGGTCGACGTACCCATTTCGGATATCGTATCAGATATGATACTCGTTGGATACTCGATGATACGTATCGGATACGCATCATCCGTATCCGATAATTAATAAAATATGTGGATACTTCGCAAATACTTCTAAACATGGAGTAAGATGTACAATTTTTAATTTTAAGCTATACCCCTTCTTTGGAGTTCACATACAATATAAAACATCAACAAATTTCATCTGATTTTGAAGACACGAGTGTTTTTTAAGTATTATCTATTAATACATGTTAAGAGAGTATAAAAAAAAATGAGTCACTTACACTATACTTTTAAAAATAAATACTTGTAAAACCAACTAGTTAAATGTGATTATGATTCCCTCAATTGGTCATGCTCATTTTATGAACATATCATAATGAGACGATATTACATCTTTTTCATGGTAAAAATTCTTAATTGTACTTATTAATGTTAAAGAATTATTGAAAAATTGTAATTTCTAAGTCGTTAAATAATAGTAAAATATAAAATATATTTTATTATAGACGTATCCTGGCCGTACCCATATCCTATTTTTTTAAGTTTTACCGTATCGCCATATCCGTATCGTATCGTACCCGTGTCACGTATCCATATCTGTGCTTCCTAGATCGACACCCAACTGGCTTCTTTCCTGACGGGAGATCAACAAGCTCCCATGTTTTGTTCTTTTGCAAGGACTTCATTTCTTCATTCATCGCTACTTTCCACCTTGGATCAGCAAGGGCCTCCTGCACACTGTTAGGAATAGATACAGCAGATAATTGATTCACAAATGACTTATTTGATTCAGACAAGCGGTGGGTGGACACATACTGACTCATGGGATACTTCACCTTGCTAGTAAGTTCAGGTTCATACACGGGTTTAGGAATACCTTTATTACTACGAGGGGGATTTCTTTTGGGAGAGTTTGGAACAGACTCAGGAACAACCTCAACGAGGGATTGGTTATGTGTGTCAAGTTGCAGTGAGGGAGGCTCAAACAGTGCTTCCGCTCCAATAACAGGAGGGTCTTCCACACTACTTGAATCCAAACTGCTCACACCTGTATCCACATCTTCAGATGCTCCAGCATAATCATAATTCAGAATTTCATAATTATAAGAATCATAAATCTAAGTCTGAGTTTGAACTTCTGCCTGGTGATGCACCCCCTGAAGATCAAACTCAGGTGAAAAATACATTTTATCTTCATGAAAAACCACATCCAAAGTAATATGCATGACTTTTGTGGGAGGATGATAACATCGATACCCTTTTTGATGAGATGCATATCCTAAGAAAACACACAGCAATGCTCTAGGCTCTAATTTATTCCGTTGATGTTTATGAAGGTGGACAAACACAACACACCCAAAAACACGAGGTTGTAAATTAGGGACAGTGGGAGCATGGGTAGCATCTTGTAAAGCTTGAAACGGTGTCTGAAATTTAACAGTGCTGGATGGAACACGATTAATGAGGTATGCAGCTGAGGAAAAGGCATCACCCCAATATGACACAGGCATATGAGCTTCAATCAAGGAAGCACGAACAATTTCCAACAAGTGGCGATTTTTTCTCTCTGCCACTCCATTTTGCTGGGGTGTGGAAGTACACGTGGTTTGATGAACAATGCGCTGTGTAGTCAAATAATGTTGAAGTTCAGACTTCATATACTCTCTGTCACTATCACTACGAAGAACTTGAACCTGTGCTTTGTAATGAGTTTGAATCATGGTATGGAATTTCAGAAACAACAAATTCACCTCCTTTTTAGACTTCATTAAGCATACCCAAGTCATCCTAGTACAATCATCAATAAATGTGACAAACCAACGTGATCCATTCATGGTAGTAACCGGAGATGGACCCCAAACATCAGAATGAATAAGTATAAAAGGAACGGAACTTTTATTTAAAGTTACTGGGAAGGAAACACGGTGGCTTTTCGCAAGTTCACACACTTCACAACGGAAAACAGAAATATCAACTTTGGAAAATAAACTAGGAAATAACTTCTTCAAATAACCAAATGAGGCATGTCCTAAACGTCGGTGCCATAACCAAATTTCAGTTTTTTTCTTCTCCCTTGCAAAACTATCCCCTGCCAATGCCTTGCTTAGCTTGTCTGAACTCTTTGACACAAGATCCAGGTAGTACAGCTTCCCTCGCCTAACACCATAACCAATCGTTTGTCTCGTTCGGATGTCCTTAAAAACACAGAAATCAGGCCAAAAAATCACAACACAGTGTAAGGTCAAGGTTATTTGAGCAACTGACAATAAATTATATTCCAAGGATGGGACAACTAGAACAGACTCCAAGTTTAAAGTATCTGTAAGTGACATAGCCCCTTCTCCAATAACTGGAGGGGAGGCACCATTAGCAGTTGACACACATTTCTAGGAAGATTGACTTAAGGATAAAATCTAGTTAGAATCAAATGTCATATGATCTGTTGCACCTGAATCAATTATCCATGTATTATTCAAAACAGGTACAGACATATTTAAAGCCTTACCAATATTGTTACCTGTCGTTGCTATCAATGCAGTGGCACGTTTGGCAACTTCATTATCTCCATCTACCGTTCCTTCCGTTAATGCAGCAGTCGCATTCCGACCAACCCCTCTTTTCTTTGAATCACGATTGTGATCCCACCACTCTGGGTAACCAACAAGCTCGTAGCAACGCTCTTTTGTGTGCCCAGTTTGATCGCAATGGGTACATTTGTATGATTGTTTCATAGTACCCCGGGAGCGAGCATACGAGCGAGATTGATCTTGTGGTTGAGCCTGCTGAGAACGAGATTGCTCCTGTAATTTTAAGTTTGGCCGATTGCGAGCCAACATGACTGAGGAATCCATATTTTCTAATTCCACGTTCATAGTGGCCCGACGAACAGCCTCACGTCGGATTATCCCATAGCACTCTTCCAAAGTTGGGAGAGAGTCCTTGCGAATGACTTCTCCACGAACCTGTTCAAATTTCTCATCCAATCCAGCAAGAAAAATGTGTACCCGTTGCCGTTGGACGGATTTCTTATACGCTGCAATATCATCAGGGTTCTCCATAATCACTTTATCACGGTGATCCAATTCACAGAAAATCTCGCATAACTCCCCATAATATACAGAGAGAAGTTTTCCCCCTTGTTTCGCAATAAAAGCCTTTTGATTCAGGGAGTATACCTGGAGTTCATCGCTGCCATCATAAAAAGCAGTTGATAGGGCAACCCAAATTTCACGGGCGGTGGATACGCGTAAATAGCGCTTCATGATTTTTGGGGTCATGGATATCAACAACCACCTTTTCACTTTTTGATTTTCATAATACCATTTTCCATACCCATGTGACGCCCCAAAATTCGGGGGTCCGTTGATTACCCATCAACCTGCGGAATACCCGTGGATACCGAGTAACTCGATATCGCTCCGTTATACCCCATTTATCGGGGTCCATAATTGAACAAAAATCGGGCAGAGTCTCCTTTGTACGGGGAGCTCTACCCAAAACTCAACTTGTGCAATATATATTCAAATGACTCATCCGAGGCCCAATATAAAGCAATGACCGCCCCGGGTCCATTTATAAGTAAACATTAGCCACACCGGGTCCAACTATCCATACCATTATCAAAACATGCAATGTTGTATCAAAAATAGTCCATAACAATTCTATTACAATTTTTTTACATATACATGTCCAAAAAACATAGTTGTCACAAGTGTTTTACATTAACGCAAAATAAAGCCACATTCGGCTTTCTTCAAACATGTGGGTCCAAATTGGAGCCATCCGCCGATGTATTTCCCCCACCTGAAATGTTTTCCCGTATAGGGTGAGCAACGCCCAGTAGAGTAATTTCCTACAGAGGCTACTCCCCACCTACGTGCACATGCAATGTTCACATTCAACATTTCGTATTCACATCAACATTCCAAGTAAGAATATGTAACTTCATATTGGAAACTACCATGCCATGCTATGAAATGAGATGGAACTCACTCATGCAACTTTAACCCGAGTCCTCACCGACTCTCACAACACAATGCAATGCCAATGTGTAATGAATCCGTCAATTGACGAAAAATCCACCAAATGATCGTTTGAAATAAAAGTTGTTTTATTATAAAACCAAATCATTGATGGGTGTTACTCATTGAATGAGTACTTTATAAATCAAAATCTTGTGTCTTGTTGGGCAACAAATTTTGGTATCTCAACCACCGGTTCCGTAAACACCAGCACTTTTCTGGAATTTCACCGCCGGGAAGTGCCTGAACCACGTGACCGGGTTTTGCACCCGAGGGAGAGTCTAGCCCTACTTGCTATACCCGACACCAGTTTTTCTTTCTTTCATGCAACCATGTGACTCAGTCGGATTTTCAACCCAACTTTCCCGAGCCCACCCATCAATCACCAAGAATGGTGTTTGATTAACCATGCATACACACACCCACACTCATGACTCATGTCCATGAATGTGATGTCAATTCCATGTCCATATTGCAATACATGCCTAATGAACAATTTCTACATATCAATGTATACCATGACAATTTATATCATATGTATATAATCACCATAATCCGTTACAAGGTCAGTATATTCAAGAGAATATATCAACACTTCATCAACATTTTATCACATAATACATGCTAATATCACATTTCATTCACAAGGCACAAACCCACATGATTATTACATAAACACTTCCATATATCAAATCAAGCCAAGACTTAATATATACCATTTCAAATAAGAATATATGATTTTTACATTTCCAATTATCGAAACATCCTAGAAATCACAAACTAGCAATTTCTAACTACCAATTCACACTAGAATTGATCCTACCCATTTCCATAACACCAACCATAATGGAAAAATGTTAGAAATGTCCAAAACAGCCCATATAAACCCTATGGACACCTTAGGTTAGAAATAAACCCGAGTAGGAGGAAACCCTACCTCTTGGAGCGTAAAACAACCGGTAGAACCTCCAAGAACAAGATTTAAGCCCAAATCTTTGATTTTCCCAAAATTCCGTCTTTGGATCTTCAGTGAAATCAGCTATTTTTGGTATGTACGCGTAGCCCTTGTCGCGTAGATGAACTTTGACTTCTGGACTGACGAATTCCAACGGACGGAACTCCCGGAATCGGAGCGGGAAGGTTAAAGAATTTTTTTTTTTTTTTTGGTCTTGGGCGGCTGAAAAGGCTGAAGTTTCAGCTGATATTTGTTCAAATAACTGATTTTTTTAGGATATTTATAGGCAAAAATGTGCGGTCCACATCGCACCGCATATTTTCGACTTCCGGGTCCATTTTTCGTCCAAAAACGATTCATTATACCTCGGATTAAGTTCAAATTAATTTTATTTGAACTTTAACTTAATTTTAGGAAAATTTTATAAAATCCATTATTGGGGACCTTTAAAATGAAATTCGCCACGCAGTCGTCTCGAACGACGTGCAAAAATTCGACTATATCGGAATTCGACGAAATTTGACAGGGTGACTAGATTCCGCGATACGAATCCAACGGCGAACTCCGTTTCCTCATCCGAGGTCTAGAGCATGAGTATTTCAAATAAGCATTAGGATGGCAAATGACCATTTTGCCCTTATTCACAAAAAATTCAAAATTTCCCGGGTTTTACAACCCAGCATCGGATTCAGCCGGTTGTTGGGTTTTTCCGTCAATATAGGAGAGTTTCTCCCTCTCGGCAATATGCATCTCCATCATTTGGGACCAAACATTGTAGTTTGATTCGGTAAGAATGATTCCAGCGTTGAAAGGCCCTTCAGCTTGAACAAACACCAGAGTTATTTTCAATCCAGATGATTCGATCTTCTCACCCATGACGATAGATGAGAACGACGATTAGGGTTAAGAAATCTTGTTAGGCTCTAATATCATGAAAGTTGAGAGAAGAAAAACACTCTTACGTATTTCATTCATTAACATGGTATATATACAACCCTAATAGAATAAGATAAACTAATTACAGGCAAGACCCTTTAACTAAGAGCTAATTACAACATAACCTCAACAAGATCTCCCTCCTGTATATGTTTGTTGTGAAGAATTATTGTATTATTCCGATGGCAGTTGCATAAGGTAATCATAGATGGTTTTGTTTTTTTTTCTTTTGGTTCAACAGTGGGTGTTCAGGCCAGCTTACGGGAAAATGAATTAGGTTGAAAAATCATGATAATTTCTGAATAAACTCTTTGTTTTTGCACTTCTTTTAGTTTACTGCCACTAGATTAAGAAACCAATGGTACAAATTTGATGCAACTGTATGAAAAAATACACACTTCAAAGCTCTTGTTTCAGTAATTGGAAGGCATGTGAGTTGTCAAATCAGCTAATCTGCTCAAGCTTGGCCAAGGTTTGGCTCGTTCAAGTTCTTTCATATTAAAAATGAACTAAATATAATAAAAAAATGTAACTTCGTTTAATATTCAAGTTAAATCGAGCAATGTGCGACTTACTAGACTCGAATTCAAGTCCTTTACAATATAACATATAAATACCTCTTTTATAGTGAAGAGTGGCAAAATATCATCTATATGTTCATGGATAATGGGTTTGATTTTTAATCAAAGAATTGATAGTTTAGTAACCAAAGTTCAAATTCGAGCCCATAACAAAAATGAGCAAAGTCAAACAGACACAAATTTAAGCACATATTCTAAAAATTGAGCAAGAATTCGAGCTCAATTATCTTGTTTGAGCATGAGATAGCCAACTCAGGTTGAAACTAAGTATACTAAAACTTAATAGACTTGGCTCGATTGATGGAGCATAGAGCTATAAATTAATTAAAGGTGGAGATTTGATGGTAGATTGCCCTAGTAGAGGCAAGTGTGACCATGGGAATTTGTTGACTGATTTTGCCTACATCTAAAGATCCTGGATTTATATTTGCTTGGTTCCTTATTAAGGCACCCAATCCAAGTATGTAAGTGAAGGTATTAGCTAGGAATTCAGCTGCTTCAGATATGTATGTGGGTTGTTACATATTGCATGCACTAGCAATCATCTCGTGTATGAAGAGACTTTGAAATATCAAAAATTGAATATTGATTAGTGTAATATTTATATTTTAAAATTCAAGTGGATAGAAAGAAAATAAAAGAGAAATAGGGGAGAGAGAGAGGGATGTGTAGGGTTGTTTAGTATTTAAGAGTGTGTTAATTGAGTTGTTTGACGTTGAGAACCGTGCAGAGAAGATGATATTTTTGAATAAAAAAAAAATTAAGATGAATTTTGTACCATTGGATTTAACTTTGTTATGTTTTTATAACAAAGAATTTAATTTCCTAACTAAAATATTAGATAGATTGCTAAGAAATGGGTGGGCTCGGATATCGACACTGAAGGATTGGCAAAATGAGTAAGGTAAGGATGTCAATCGAGTTTTCTCGTGTTATTATCGAGTCGTACCATATGTTGATCATGTTATTTTAAATTTGTATAATGTCCTTGTGGATATGGGCAGAGCTATGACTGGAGCAGGAGGGGGCCTGGCCCACCCTCAACCAAAATTTTTGTTTGTTATATCTATTTTTGTGTTCGTGTTCGTGTTGTGTTAATCTATGGATAAGTTTGGTTTCCACCCTGTGTATGGACTGATGAAGAATGTCACTGCTTTGCACCCTGTGAGCAGTGCCAACTTTGGTGCCTACGGTGGAATAATAACGTAAGTTTTGTTTATAGGAAACCGTATTAAAAATTACAATTTTTTAAAGTTAAATTATAATTTTTTTAAAGTGTAAATTACAACTTTTAAAAGACACGATCGATTATGAGATGTTATGATTGATACCGACGTTACAACTTTCAAAAGTTAACTTATATTGTATAAACGAGAAGTTACAACAGCTCAAAGAAAACCTATTATTGATTATGGGTGTCTATGATCGATCATGATATTTTTTTGAGCAGTTTCTCCTTTCAAATGTATAACTTTATTATAAAAAATTATAACCGGCGGTACAGTATCAAATTTGTTTTTTTTCAGTAATGTAGAGTTTTCTTTTTTGGTAAAGATAATATTTGGTGCTGTAATCTTTCTTCTAAATAGGCTTCAACTTTCAAATATTTGTACTTGGAGAGTTTTTTTTTTTTTCGGTTCAACGGTCAGGGGTATTCGGGCTAGCTTATACGCATCTCGACTAATCCCCTTCATAAGAGATAAATCATCATTGTCTGATCTAAAGAAATTATCAAGATTCAAATTTAAGACGTCTAAAATTACAGCTCATTTTTATTACCACTTAAACTATCTTGGATTTGTTTAGAAAGTTTATTGCGAGAACTATATGTATCCCTTCCACCACCTAGTAATGGTGAACCCTTTGTGGTACAAGGTTCTTGAACTTCACTAGCAAGCTAACAGCCAAATACGGATTAAAGGGCATAATAACACACAAATAACATTAAGCCCTAAAACACAATTGTTTTGTTATTATTAAATTATATATACATTGAATTTCTGTCTTAGTAGAGCTATTTATTGATTTAGAATTGTATTTTTTTAAATACTAGTTGGTGTACACGTGCGTTGCACGTGAATCATTGTGAGCTATGATTTATGTAGTTAACAAGTTTATGTTTATTTATTTTGACATCAAAGTAAGACTAAATTCATTCAAAATCTGAGAAAGAAATAAAAAAAATGTTAAGACAAAAATAATGTTATAATACCAAGAAGGCTTTCTTAACAAATAGTATAACTACTCATCAACAGCTAGTGAGTAAATCAATCAGCAAGAGATACTGACATTTTTATCTATCTTAGTTTTAATCTATTCCAGTTCAAAAAAATATTTTAATCCGTTCCATCCACATTGCATGCTACCAATGGAGAAAAATTCTCATTCTTTTTCTAGCGAGAAAAAAAGTCAAAATTACGAAGAATGAAGAAATTGTGTTACTCGTAACACAATGATGCATTGAAATAGAAGCTCATTTCCTTCAAAAAAAATAGAAGCTCATAATAGCAACTCTCAGTCCATGTCTCTAACCGTTAAACTATCAATTACTACTCATCCAATTTTCCTTAATCATTAAGCAAACAAAAATTCAATAGGAACTACAGAACAATAATTGAATATAACTGCCTAAAATTTTGAAGGAAGATTGAGCAATGGAATCCTCTGCTTCAATTCTAGATTTGTAGATGTCTGTATCAACCATAACCTGGTAAAAATAAAAAACAATCTCTCACCATAAATATTTGCTAGATAAAATAAAAGCATTAAAATTATAAAGTTGATACGCAGTTCTCATTTTAAATTCCATTTCATCTCTATCTTTGTCTCTTTTGTACAAGAAAAGAAAGAGTAGGATGGCCAGATATAACTGCACACACACACGCACACGCACACACACACACACACACACATATATATATATATATATATATATATATATATATATATATATATATATATATATATATATATATATATATATATATATTTGTTCTCTAAATAAAGGAGTAGGAGTTTGAAGAAATGATAAGGATACTCAGTAACATCCACTTTGGGTAGTACCATTAAAAATACCAAAGAACCCATAAAAATGACAAACGGAAAAAGGACAAAAATACCATAAAATAGCAAAAAAACATGTTTAATCAAACTTTCCTTCCATTCTTGCTCATATCCGTTCCGTTACATAATGAACCAATTGTACATGCTGACATACCTGAGTAACAACTCAATAGATAGCCTCCATTTCAAATGAAATCTATTAAGAAGCTTCGAATGTATCAATTCCTTCTGCATTATTTGTGGCAAGTGTTCAGACCAAGGGCATTGTTTCCTCATAAAATGAAATAAATTCCTAATATGAGAACCATAATAAAAATTAATTCAAATTTTCAGAAAAGGAAAACATCAATCCAAACATAAATTATTTCAAACATCCAACAAAAAATTGAATTAATCTATCGCGCTTTACATGACATTAATCTAATGTGGTGCACATTCTATCACAAAGAAGTCTTCATAATAGTCTCGCAGCGAATGGCATTTGTAATCATTCCTTTAAAACCTTCTCCTGAATTAGAAAGCTTTTAGTCTGAACCTTCTCCTAAATTTAGTTTGAATCTAAAGAAGAAAGAGAAACAGGAAACGAAGGAACGCGATGGAAAGTTGTAGTAAAAAAGTCGATCTCATCATCAAGTCTATTCTGTTTTGTTCTTCTTCTTTTTTTCCAATTTTCCAAAGGGGAGGTTGTTGCTAGGCACCATCTATTTATACTTATCAACCTGATCCAAAAGGACTGATCCCAAAGTCATGAAAAGGAATATGGTTTTAGGTAGACAAATCAATGAAATGCATATGATTAAACCACACAGAGATGGATTCTTAAATTTATAAGGTGTGATTTGAGTCTAGTTAAGTCATTGTGAGGGCATGAGGAAAATAGATGAGGGCATTTTGTTTCCTGGGAAGAAAACAAGACCGATGCAGGAAAAAATAGAGATTTCAGCACTTTAGTAAGGTGTTGAAGTAAGGGCTTGAGTAGTAACAGATAAGAAACAAAGAGCAGTTAATGTAGCAGGGATTTGAGACAGAAAATTAAGGTTATAGGGTTGGTTTCAATGGTTTAAAATATGATTTTAAAGCAAGATAAACTTCCAGTATGAGATATGGAAGAATAAGGATAATAATAGAAAAGGGTTAGCTAGAACTAAAAGAGTAAAGGACTCGGTGAAGAATAAGTGAAAGGGGAGAAAAAGAAAAGGAGGAGGCAGACGACATAAAAATATTCATATTACTGAACAACAACATGTGAGAATAGAGAAAACATATGCTTAATTCACAAAAAGAAGTACATCTATTGAACTAACCAATTCACAAGTAAATTACGAATTAATGATATTAGTAAACAAACATGGGGCAAGTTTTCTTTTATGCACAAAAAACCTATTTTACAATTTGAGATGATTCAATATTTTTTTATGGTTTTTCAGATATCAATGTCATAAAACAAACAAATTTGTAGCTCAAAAATTAAAATTTATGATAAATATTCAAGATTATTTTACCAATGTTAGGAGTTCCCTTGTCTCTCACTCCGTCAGACACCCATTTAAACAAATTTCACCAAGAACTTAGAATTCCACCCCAAAATATGCTTTTTACAAATTATATTATCACAAATCCGAGTACTCAATTCAATCACTTTTTTTTTAACTACTGAATGGCAGGTAACTTCAAAAATTACAAACTAAGCATAATATTCACAGAGTGCATCCTGTGGTAATTGCAATCTTAGTCAATATCTTTCATATTTACCAATAAATACCCATAAACACACAAAGAAACCACAAGCGGGCAAAAATCAAAAATATTTAAAGTATCATATTTGTGAGTAACAGAGGAACATATACAATGAACAAACACTCTTTCAAAACAAATTCAAAAGGAATCTCTCAAAGAAACAAGCATTGATCCAAAATTATGAAGAAAAACTAAAAAGTCATAAATTCGTTGTCAATTCTTACCTGATCACATTCAAATACATAAAATCACATACACACATACATAGGAAAAATGAGGGCCTTCCAACCCCAAGAAGAATTGATCTAATTTGCTGTCAGGTTTTTTTTTTTTATGATTTTCCTAATCTCATGGTGGAGAGTTATTCACCCAAAAAAAAATAGTACCTGGTGAAGAACTATGCCGCTAGTTCTGCAACGGCAATACAGAATGGGTTTGTGCGTCTTATAGGGAAAGAGATGCAGGAGAAGTGACCTAACTGAATTACACGACAACATATGAAAGGGGAAAAATGTGTAGGGGTGAAATTATTCACATTCAGATTGGTAACGGGTGGAAGCAAGAACCGCCTGTGAATTAATTGTAGAAACATGGAGGATGAAAGCCGACTGCATATTCAATTGTGTGTGCGTGAGAGAGAGAGATAATTGACAGAGAGAGATGAGGACAACAAAAATTCAATTAACGTTACATTTGAAGGGGAGAGAGAGAGAGAGAGAGAGAGAGAGAGAGAGAGAGAGATGAAGAGAGTATTATCGTAATAGTGGATAATGAAAAGACTAATTAACATTAAGCGAGGAGAGAGAAAAATAGACGAAAGGGTGGACATTAAAATTTTTGGAGGAGAAGTATGGCATAATTGTAGTGTTAGAGGATAAAAGTGGAAAAAAAATGTTTTCCATATATGCTGATATTTTAAAGTAGTATAGATTTTTTAATTTTAACTATGTTCAATAGAAAATATGAATCCCGAATATAAAAAGAATAAAAAAGAGAGAATGAATGAATTAATTCAATCCAAGAAAATAGCGAGACATCATGTATTTATTATCAACAATAAAAAAATAAGATAACAACTTTAAGCGAAGACCTAGTAGTTAAACCACCCATCACTTTAATACAATCGAAAATAATAAAACAATTAATTGTACAAAACAATTATAATGAGGATCAAGTAATATTTTCTTTAAAAAATAAATAATTAAAGATAAAAATATTAACAACATAGTAGATTCTATTCTAATAAATATTTATGATTCGGGACAAAATACTATATTATTTTAATATTTATATAAATTATCAAGAACCCTATTTGAAAGGTTGGTTTAGGGCCTCATTTTTCATTGGGCCTGTCCTGGGGTCCATGACTCCAATAAGTTACTTTAATTCCCATAAACTATGGCTCTCATTTCACTATACTCGCATAGACTATGATTTGATTCCAGAGATCTGAACTCTCTCTCCCCCCCCCCCCCCCCCCCCCCCCTCTCTTTCCCTTCCTCCCCCTTCCTCTAGTTGTGTTTAGTTCTTCACATTTCAACATTAATGAATTTTAAATTTGCTCGAGTGATTATTCAATGAAATTGAGCTAGAATTGTTGATTGTTTAATGATTTATCTAAAAGCTTAATTTTATTTAACCAGAAACTTTTTGGTGATTTAATGGTCTCCAATGACTATTTTCAATGTCACTTTCGAACTTGATATTTTTTTATTTGCATATCTGCCTGTTTACACAGATCTAAATGTGCACATAATTGAGAATAATTAAGCATGTCGCTTTAAAATAATCATTTGCAATGTCCAAGCAGTTGATTTTTTCTGGCATTTAAAAATACAATTATAAATGTTACTATTGATAAAAATTATGTTATGGTTGGTATTGGGTTCTACAAGACCATTTCTTTTTATGTGCAAGTCAGAATCTTTCTTTCATTGAGTATACTTGGTTGTGATATGTGGTTTTTTCTGGTATGACATTGGCAGATATTTGGGTGAGTTATTGGCAGAGAGGCAAAAATTGGGACCTTTCATGCAGATTCTGCCAATATGTAGCAGACTTCTAAATCAAGGTTGTTTACTTTCCATCTATCTTTTCCCAGTTACATAGTAAACTTTGGAAAATGATAGATTTAAGGGGAGAGGTGGGCGGTCAAGGTTTTTGAGAAATCCCTTAGTTTGGCACACGGTTTATGAAGTGATCCTCACAATTTTCAGGAGTCTGTCTGTGAATTTCTTCCTATCTTCCTAAATTCCCCCAAAGACCTTGGAAAGAATTCACCAACAGCCCCTCAAAGCCCAAATCCAGGATCTGTCCCTGACTCCCTGCATTTGGATTTAATTAAGTCACACAGTTTGTCTTCTCTACTTGTTGAGCAAAGAGCAAGCTGTTTGAAAGTAGACATCCCTTTTTCTTGCTTATTATTTTTTAATTTGCATCAATATTGATTGATTATTTTACCAATGATTGCACAGAGAAAAAAGGTGCACGTATTAACCCTTTTGTAGCCTAGCATGAATTATGAACATGCTTGCACTGCCATCCAAAAAATGAAAATGAGGAAAAATATTGCAATTTTGTTGCGTATTATGACATACAAAATTTGTTCATCATTCGACCCTATAAAAGGAGAAGATGATATTAAAAGGTTTCTGCTACCTAGATTTCTCACATTAAGTTAATGATTGATACAGTTCACAACAGAAAAAGTTAATGTTTAATAAATATTTTTTATGCTCATTTCCTAGAAACTGGCTATTTTTGAATTTATACAATGCACTGTGGTTCAAGCTTTACGTGTGGACGTCAGAATCGCCATAAAAGTGAACTTATCCATTACCATTATTTTTGAACATACACCTAAAGAAAGTCCATCTTTTTGTCAATTGTTGTCTCTTGCGTATGCAAATACAAAAGTCTAGCTCTTGGTTCTTAGGCTCAACTGCACTGCTATTCAGAGAAACATTAAGATCACATGCTCCTTAACTTTCACAATATTATGAAAAGTACTTGAATTGCACATTTTAAAGCTGGATTTTTTAAACTCTCAAACAATTATTGTCTTTCCTTCCATCATTTTAAATGTGATTTCAGTTGTTTATCCGTAGTATTTTAGTGTCAGGGATGTGTTCATTCTTAACGCTCGAGCAAGATCTTTAGAGTATCTTTTTTCCATTGAATTTTATTTACTTCTGGTTTCTTGTTTTGTCTTTGCCCTTTTTTTTGTTGTTTACTTGTTTACTTCTGGTTTCTTGTTTTGTCTGACTCCTTAGTTCATTAATCCCCTAGCTTTAGCTATTCTATGTGGGATTCATCAATGCTTACTTGGATTGTGAATTTTGAAACAAAAAAAAAAAAAAAAAGGTTCAAACCTCTATTATACAATATTTTCATAATCAAAATGGTCCACGTGCAAAGCACGTGTGCACCAACTAGTAATAATAAAAAAAAAATATATATATATATATGATGATACCCAGAATAAAACTGGCACGTGCTCAGTAAGAGAGCTCAGCTCGGGAGCTCAGGCAAAATAAGCTGAGCTCCCCTAGCCATGAGCAGAGCTCATCCAGTCAGCACTAAGAGCTCCTAGTCGAAGGCGCGAGAGGAGAAATGCTGAGGGAACAACAAGACGACTCGGATACCCTTATTAAGGAGGTAGAATCCAATCCGAGGCAGAAAACCCGTATTTAACCATGATCTCCTCCTAAAACTAAGGAGGATCCCACAGAAGAAGGCAAAGATCTCTCCGTTTAAAGCCAGCCATAAGGAATTTAGGTAACTCCGGAATTGTGGATGAAGATAGGGCACGATCCCTTCAATGTAGGATAGTCCCGTATTAGAGGTAAATATGAGGCTATAAAAAGAAAGAGATATCCCCCATTAGAAGGGGGAGATTTTTTGAAACCCTAGTTCCCTGAGTATTCTACTGTAACACCTTCAATTCATCAATAAAGAAGAAGGAGCAAGAGCCTCCATTAGAGAGTGGACTAGCCGAGCTCACTGGCCGGTGAACCACTATATTTCCACCGTATTTCACACATTATACACGACTAATTAGAGCTTTCATTCTCCACTTCATGAGCCTTGTAGCTCAGATGCCATATTAGTCCCCATGCAAACTGTTCACGCCAATTAATCTGGTTCCTTAGCTCGTATCCGGAGGTTTACACCATCAGTTTGGCGCCGTCTGTGGGAACGACTGTTCCTGTTACAAGTAAGCTGATTCCTCAGTGACTGATGGTAATAACTCGAAATATGAGCAGAAGTCAAACAAACCTACCCCGAATGCAAGATCAGCCAGAAACTGCCCACGGCAGACAACCCGGGAACATCCAGGAGGCGAATTCCCCCATTAATAACGAGTTGGAGGCCCTTCGTCTCGTCAACCAACGCTTGCTAAAGGAAAACGAAGAGCTGTCAAAACTCGTACAACGCCCACGGGAGGCACCACCGGCCCAAGAAGGCCAGAATAATCCCCCTCATAGGGAACCTCGATACTGGGACCCCCTTAGAGAGGTCAGCGAGGGGGGAGAAGGCAGCCAGGCCAGGGGATACGTCCCTTACGTACCCCCTGGTAATGGCCATAACGACGAAGTGCAAAGTCGGAACGACCGGGGTGAGAGAGATGACTTTCTCCCTTATCCGCAAGACAGGAGAGAGCAGCACTGGGAGCAACGCTTCAAAGATTTCCAGCAAGAGCTCAGTCATATGAAAGAGGCCGTAAAGAGTAAGGCCCCGGTTACAATGGATGTTTTGGTTCAGCAAACCGAATCCCCATTCACCACGGGGGTGCTACACTTCCCTCTCCCATCAAAGTTCAGGATGCCCCAAATGGAGGTCTTTGACGGATCGAAAGATCCCGTGGATCATCTCAACACTTACAAGAACCAGATGGAGTTACATGGGTACCAGGATCCTGTACGCTGCAGAGCTTTTGCCATCACGCTGAAAGGCTCCGCCTTAAACTGGTTTCATAGGCTCCCACCAGCCTCGATCTCATCCTTTAAAGAACTCTCCATTGCTTTTGTCTCTCACTTTATAGGAGCCCGGATACACAGAAAGCCGAGCTACCACCTGCTGAATGTGAAGCAAGGTCCCCAGGAAAACCTGAGGTCTTATGTCCAAAGATTTAACTCGGAGACATTGAAAGTAGACGTCCCGGATGAAAAATTCGCCATAACTGCTTTCATTGCAGGATTGGGAGTGCAATCAAAGGATTTGATGTTCTCCATATCAAAAAACCCTCAGGCAAGTATGGCTGAGGTGTTAGCCAAGGCAGAGAAATATATAAACGGTGAAGAGGCACTCATTTCTAAGGTGGTCGGTACGACTTCACGAAAGGAAAAGGAAAAAGAAGAAAAGAAAAGGGACAGAAGCCCTAGGAAGGAAAAAGGACGAGAGAGGTCCCCAAGGAGAGACAGAGACCGCTCACCAAAAAGGAGAGGAAATGTCAGAGATCGGCTGGGTCCCATGCAACCTGAACTACAACCCAGGTATGGGCCTCAGCGGTTTACCCCACTCACCGCTGCTGTGTCAGAAGTACTGTATGAGGTCCAGAACGAGAAATTTTTAAAATAGCCACCTAGGATGAAGGCAGACCCGGCAAAGAGAGACCCCACGAAGTACTGTGATTATCACCGGGATCATGGGCACCACACTGATGACTGCATTCAATTAAAGAAGGAAATCGAGTTCTTGATCCAGCGAGGTCAGCTGCGTCGTTTTATAGCCAACGATGACCAGAACCGAGCTCTTCCGCCTCCGCCACCCCGGCAGCAGGCACCAGCACCACACCAGCAGCCTCTAGGGGAAATCAGAGTGATATCTGGAGGGTTCGCCGGAGGTGGAGAGTCTAGCTCAGCTCGGAAGGCGCACCTCCGACGGATCAGAGCCGAAGAAGCTCTCGAAGTGCATGCTGTATCCAAAGCACCACGTTTGGATACAGCTATCACTTTTTCAGATGCTGATTTAGAAGGGTGCCAATACCCCCATGATGATCCATTGGTGGTACGAGCAGTGGTGGCAAATAGAACCGTTCATCGGGTTCTAATTGATAACGGGAGCTCGGCAGATATTATTTTCGCACCTGCGTTCGACAAGATGGACATAGGAAGGCAGAAGCTTGAACCAGTAAGCACTCACTTACTAGGATTCTCCGGGGAAAGGGTGCTCCCCCTGGGTTCAATCCAGCTCGTGCTCACCCTGGGGGACCCACATTGCCAAGCCACTACCACTGTCAAATTCCTAGTAGTCGATGCACCATCTGCGTACAACATCTTGCTTGGAAGGCCATCCTTAAATTCTATGAAGGCAATCCCTTCTGCCTATCATTTAGTCGTGAAGTTCCCCACAGAGAATGGAATCGGAGTGGTCCGAGGAGACCAGGGCGTAGCACGGGAATGCTACATGGCTTCTATAAAAAGGAAGGAGGTTGAGAACATCCAACTGGATGAGCTCGACATGAGAGATGAAATGGAGACAAGACCAATGCCATCGGAAGAGCTGGAACCAGTTCAGCTTGATGAGAAGCCAGAACACCTCGTTTATGTGGGTTCCAAACTGAACGCTGAGCTCAAAGGACTCCTCATTCAATTCCTAAAAGAGAATATAGGAGTGTTCGCTTGGAAGCAAGAAGACATGGAAGAGATTGACCCATCGGTTATTACCCACAAGCTATGCGTTAACCCAACTTGCAAACCCATCAAACAGAAGAGGAGGAGCTTTGCTTCTGAAAGGCAAAAGGCAATCAATGAGGAGGTCAGCAAACTCCTCCATGCCAAGGCTATCAGGGAGGTTCATTACCCCACTTGGTTAGCAAATGTAGTTCTTGTAAAGAAAACCAATGGGAAGTGGCGATTGTGCATCGACTTCACTGATCTCAACCGAGCATGCCCCAAGGACAGTTTTCCTTTACCTCGGATTGACCTAATAGTGGATGCCACTGCAGGGCACGAGCTCCTCAGCTTCATGGACGCCTTCTCAGGCTACAACCAGATCAGGATGGATCCCAGCGATCAGGAGAAGACCTCCTTTGTGACTGAACAGGGAACATATTGTTATCAGGTCATGCCCTTCGGATTGAAGAACGCTGGAGCCACTTACCAGCGGTTAGTAAATAAAATGTTCCAGAAGCAAATAGGAGCATCCATGGAAGTTTACATTGATGACATGCTAGTGAAGTCACTGAAAGCAGAGCTCCACATCGAGCACTTAGCTGAGTCATTCCGAATTCTAAGGGAATACAAAATGAAGTTAAACCCTGCGAAATGCGCATTTGGGGTCTCGGCAGGAAAATTTCTGGGCTTTATAGTCAACAGCAGAGGGATTGAAGCCAATCCAGAAAAGGTTAGAGCAATGATGGAAATGCAATCACCATCCAACACGAAAGAGGTGCAACGTTTGACAGGCAGGATAGCTGCACTGAGCCGTTTTGTGTCTAGGGCTAGCGATAAATGCCAGCCATTTTTTCAAATCTTGAAGAAGGCATTCCACTGGGATGCCAAGTGTGAAGAAGCATTCGAAGACCTAAAGAGATATATGAGCTCTCCCCCTGTTCTGGTGAACCCTCTAGAAGGGGAAATTCTCACCCTCTACCTAGCAGTTTCAGATTTTTCAACAAGTGCAGCGCTAGTTAGGGAGCGAGACAGAGCTCAGCAACCAGTCTACTACTGTAGCAGAGCTCTGAGGGGGGCAGAGGAGAGATATCCAAGGATGGAAAAACTCGTTCTAGCTCTGGTTACAACAGCTAGGAGACTTAGACCTTATTTCCAGGCTCATACTGTTGAGGTTCCAACAGATCAGCCAATGAAGCAAGTACTACACAAGCCAGAATCCTCAGGGAGGTTGGTTAAATGGGCCGTAGAGCTCAGCGAGTTTGATATCAGGTACAAGCCAAGAGCTGCCATCAAAGGGCAAATTTTGGCAGATTTTATTGCAGAATTCACAGCAGCAGCGCCTATGGAAACCACGGATTTAGTACCGGACCTTCCCATATGGAAGCTTTCAGTGGATGGAGCTGCCAATGCTCAGGGAAGCGGTGCAGGAATGATCCTGACCTCCCCAGAAGGAATAGACGTCGAATATGCCCTCAGATTTGGGTTCAAAGCTTCAAATAATGAGGCAGAATATGAAGCCGTCATCGCTGGGCTTAATCTTGCCTATTCTATGGAAGCAGAGCAGCTGGAGGTCTGCAGTGATTCTCAACTGGTGGTGAAGCAGATAGAAGAGTGTTACGAGGCAAGAGGCGAGAAGATGGTCCTGTACCTCAAAAAGGTACGAGAACTAATGAAACAGTTTGTGCAGGTTAAGGTCAGACACGTGCCTAGAGTGGAGAACTCACGAGCAGATGCTCTGGCAAGGTTAGCAACTGCCTCGCAGGAGGATTTGGATAGGCTAATTCCAGTAGAGCACCTTCCAAAGCCCTCGGTAAGCATCGAAGAAGAGGAAATTCTATCAATTGAAGCTCAGCCGAGCTGGATGGATCCCATCGTAGAGTACCTTCAGAATGGAACTTTGCCAAATAATGCCAAGGAGGCATCCAAGCTAAGGGCCAGGTCAGCCAGATTTTCCCTGATGCAAGGGAAACTGTACAAGCATGGATTTTCAATGCCTCTCCTTAAGTGCGTAGGAGACGAAGATGCTAACTACATACTCAGAGAAGTACATGAGGGGATATGTGGCAACCACATAGGAGCTCGGGCCTTGGCAGGAAAAGTACTGAGGCAAGGATATTATTGGCCCACCATGCTCACAAGCGCCACCGACTTAGTAAGAAAATGCAAAACTTGCCAAGAGCATGCTAATATGTCCCACTGTCCTCCCGAGCTCCTAACCTCGGTGGTAAGCCCATGGCCTTTTCAGCAGTGGGGGTTGGACATTCTGGGACCCCTTCCCACCGGTGTGGGGCAGTGCAAGTTTGCCATCATAGGAGTGGATTACTTTACTAAATGGGCGGAGGTTGAACCTTTGACAACGATCACAGAGCAAAAAGTTCAAAACTTCGTTTGGAAGTCGATAGTTTGCAGGTTTGGAGTTCCCAGAGCATTCGTGTCTGACAATGGAAAGCAGTTTGATAATTCAAAGTTCAAAAGTTTTTGTGCCGAGCTCGGAATCAAGAACTATTTCTCAGCTCCTGCCCATCCCCAGTCTAATGGGCAGGCAGAGGTCACAATAAGAACCATAAAGTCAGCTTTGAAGACCAAGCTAGAAAACCTGAAAGGCAAGTGGGTGGAGTACATTCCGGAGGTGTTGTGGGCCTACAGGACCACCGCCAGATCTGCGACTCAGGAAACCCCCTTTGCTTTGGCCTTTGGGACCGAGGCAGTGGCCCCAGTGGAGATAGGGCTCCAATCACCAAGGGTGGAGTTTGCGGATTCCGAGCACAATGATGAGTCTCTCTTGCTAAACCTCGATCTCTTGGATGAAAAGAGGGACAGAGCTCTGCACCGTGTCCGTACATACCAAAGGAAAACTGCAAGGTACTATGACAGGAGGGTAAGACACAGAAGTTTCAAGGTTGGAGATTTGGTACTTAGGAGGCTTATGCTTGCGAGAAAGGATCCCACGCATGGGAAATTGGGACCCAATTGGGAGGGGCCCTATATCGTGTCAAGGATAATCAGACCAGGGAATTACGAGTTGCAAACAGAGGAAGGAAAGGTTCTACCTCACTCGTGGAATGCCGAGCACCTTAAGAAGTTTTTTCAGTAAGTGTTACTTGTAATAGAACTACTTTTAAATAAGAAAGAGCAAGCCTTTTATTCACCTTCCAATGGTCTCCAAAGTAGCAAGATGAGCTCTTCAGCTCATAAACAAACGATAAGCTTCAAAGCTTATAAATGCAAGATGAGCTCTTCAGCTCATAAACAAACGATAAGCTTCAAAGCTTATAAATGCAAGATGAGCTCTTCAGCTCATAAACAAACGATAAGCTTCAAAGCTTATAAATGCAAGATGAGCTTTTCAGCTCATAAACAAACGATAAGCTTCAAATCTTATAAATGCAAGATGAGCTCTTCAGCTCATAAACAAACGATAAGCTTCAAAGCTTATAAATGCAAGATGAGCTCTTCAGCTCATAAACAAACGATAAGCTTCAAAGCTTATAAATGCAAGATGAGCTTTTCAGCTCATAAACAAACGATAAGCTTCAAAGCTTATAAATGCAAGATGAGCTTTTCAGCTCATAAACAAACGATAAGCTTCAAAGCTTATAAATGCAAGATGAGCTCTTCAGCTCATAAACAAACGATAAGCTTCAAAGCTTATAAATGCAAGATGAGCTCTTCAGCTCATAAACAAAAGATAAGCTTCAAAGCTTATAAATGCAAGATGAGCTCTTCAGCTCATAAACAAACGATGAGCTCTTCAGCCCATAAATTTAAGATGAGCTCTTCAGCTCATAGAAACCCGATAAGCTTCAAAGCTTATAAATCAAAGATGAGCTCTTCAGCTCATAAAAACACGATAAGCTTCAAAGTTTATAAATTAAAGACGAGCTCTTCAGCTCGTACAAAATTCAAGGCTGAACGCTTCTTGGAGACACCAACAGCCAAATTCAAGGCTGAACGCTTCTTGGAGACACCAACAGTCAAATTCAAGGCTGAATGCTTCTTGGAGACACCAATAGTCAAATTCAAGGCTGAACGCTCCGTGGAGACACCAATGGTCCTCCCTCCAGGACCGGATACCCTTGTGCACTGCCTACACACTCAAAGACCTCGAAAGGTCCAGAACAACAGAGAACACCTATGAGGTCAGATGAGAAGTAAGGTCGGAGCAGACATGATCTTCTGTTCTCCATCGATCTCCGTGGTTCGACCTAGGGGGTCAGTGAAAGACCAAGGTCAGAGCAGATATGATCTTCTGTTTTCCATCTACGTTCGTGTTTCGAACTTTTTGCGTAAGCTGAAATAACCTAACAGAATTCGAGATGAATGAAAAGTCTGGCATTCGAAATATCCGAGAGTGCAAATATTCAGAAAAATACAAGAAGAGTCATAGTCTGATATCGCTTAAGAAAAGAAAGAACGATACAAGGAAACAAAGATCCTAGTCTTTCTTAAGCTCAGATTTCAGCTCAGCAACCTCTCCCTTCAGGCTAGCATTCTCTTTCTTCAGCTCATCCCTTTCCTGCTCAGCCTTTTGAAGCGAGTTAAGGAGCTTCTGACCAATAGAGGTAAGGAAGATGGTGGACAGAGAGTCAGGAGAAGGGGAATCGTCCCTCTTACGCTTCCTCGAACTCGTGACGGTGTTTCCGTCCTTGTCAGAATCCCCATCCTCATCAGAATCAGAAAAAGAGGTCCAGGAAGAGTAAGGAATAGTGGAAAACTCAAACTCAAACTCAGTAGCCTCAGCCCCAAGCAAATAGAGGTTTGCGCTCGTCATCAGCTCGGAATAAGTCTTAGACCCAACAAGCAACAGCTCGTTGATATTCACCATCCCTGGTAAATCCAGATCAGGTGGATCTACACAGCAAGGACATAATCAGAGCATATTTTTAAAAGGAAAGTACTCAAAAGAGCCATGATCGAGCTTACCAATACGAGAGAAGCTCTTCCAGGACCGAGGAATCCTGGCTTTACGACAGCGATCCTCAGGAGACCTCCAAGCCTCTCCAGAAGCGAAGAAGAAACGCTCAGACCACCCTTCAGGGTTGGAGGGAAGATCTAGAACCAGAGGGCGTAAATTGAAATCCCTCCAACGGAAAAAACTGAAGCAGGGGGCATTATCTTCCTCAATCTCAAAGAAGTATAGAAACTCAGAGACAAAGGGGAACCTGCCAAGAGCATGCAGGCGGCAGAACAAGAAGAAGCTTACCATAGCACCCCATCCTCGTGGAGAAAGGCGAGAAGGACACAGGCCATAATAGGCAAAAACTCGCCCAATGGCCGGATGAATGGGAAGGCGAAGTCCCATGTCCATAGCACCTTCAAAGAAACAGACTTCCCCTCGGGGAAGGTAGTTACAAGGCTCGTCGGAGGAAGAGACTCGCATAGGCAAGTCAAGATCAGGGAAAAACCGTTTCTTGATGCCCGCCAAGTCAGAAGATTCAAGTATTGAAGGGGACAGATAGCGACAATGCCACTCCCGTTCGATTCCAAAGGAGGATCGTTCCTGGAACAAAGAAGAAGCGGAGGCAGCCATCGAAAATGCTGGTAAGGAAAAAGATGCAAGAAATCAGGAAGAAAGTCAAGAATAGGTCATGCACTTGGGAGCTTTTCAGGAAACTAAGAGCCAAGAAAGAGGGAATCAAGTGGCCTGTTCAGTTTCTTAATTAATAAAGGTAGCAGCAGTTATGGAAAGTGGCTACGGTTATGGAAAGTGGTTGCGGTTATGGAAAAGGGAAAGATGTGGCGGTTATGGGAAGCGGTTGAGAGAAAAACGCGGGAAAAGAAACCAGATACTACCCCTCCTATTTGCACTCAAAACGACCAACGAAAATTCTGACCCCACCAAGCAATATACCCTCCATATTTGAGCTCAGCCCAGTAAAAAACAGAGCACTTGTATACCAAATCTTTGAGGTGTGAAAGCTCAAAACCTCGCTTAAGGAAGGCCTAAAGCACTCCGCAAAGCAAGATGTGGGGAAAAGAGAGGTGAAACGTAGAAGAAAGTCTTCTACTCTTAGAGAAATGGAGCAACGAAATTTATTATCTGATCTAGAGAAGGGTTCGTTTAAAGAATCATGAAGCTCAGACAGAACCCGTAAATTCAGACAAAAGAACCACGAAGCTCAGAAATAAACTTTAAGATCAGACAACAGAGCCAAATAGCTCAGAAAGCGCTCTTCAGTTCATACAGAAAAGACAAAGAGCTCAGGGCTCTCAAGTTCGAAAAAAGAACCGTCTTAGCTCAGCAAGAATTTATAAGCTCACAAGCACGAGCTATGCAACTCTGAAGGAGCACGCCAGTTCAGAATATAGAGTTGAGCAGCTTAGGACGAAGAAGAATAAGGAGTGGACCCCTAGGGTACCAACTACCGAGCTTAAAAGGCTCGGGAAAAGCAGTCGAACATAACACCAAGTCCCCTGTACTCTTCAAACCTAGTAATTTTGCTTCAAGAAGTGCACAGCACCCCTCAAAGCAAAAGGGGGCAAGGGGAGTATACAAAGTTGAGTGCATGCAAAGCCAGGCAAATAAGTGCACCGTTGCGGTTCGAGTCGAAGTCGAATCAAAATCCAAAAATACATATATGCTGAAATTGAAAGATATGTATATATATACTAAGCCAGCAAAAGAGCAATAAATGAAGTCAAAGACTACATCACGAAAAATTCTTTACAGAGAAATTACAACTAAAAAGACCTAGGATTCTGGAAGAAGAGGGATTGAAGGATCTCGCAGCTCAGTAGAGGAGTCCCTTGCTTCTGTTGCTGAGGGCTCACCTTGAACAAGGGCTTCAGACACCACGACAGCTGAAAAGGATGCAGAAACAGGAACAGCAGGAGCTGCAGCAGAAAGCTCAGGAATCGTTGTTGAAGGCTCAGGGAGCGCGATAATAGCTTCTGAGGTCCCAGGGGCGGGTATGTCTTGACTTAAGGCAGCAGCTGGGGAGTCTGAGATATCCCCCTCATTGTCAGTGCCAGATTCTTCCATTTCCTCCTCAGTGGGGATAGGGAGATTGAAATCAAGGTCTGGATATGCTTTGGTAGCCTTACGCCTAAAAGCAAGCCATCCAGTAGCCCATGAAGTGGTGGCCTCATCCTTAAGCTCGGCAAACTCTTTGTCTCTCTCTTGAACCAAATATTTCTGCTCCTCGAGCTCCTCACAGAGTTTGCCGTTAGCCTCACTGAGGGCAAGATAATCTTGATTAACCTGGATGAGCTCCCTCTTAGCGTCAAAGGCCTCCTGGTTAGCCTTGGACCACGCCTCAACCTTAGCCTGCAGGTCTTCCTTAACCGCCTTCAGCTCATCCCGAGTCTTCTTTTCCCCTTCCTCAGCTCTGGCCTTGACTGTCAGTGTATGTTTGAGATCGGAGGCTTGCTTCACCATCTGTTCGTTGAGACCCTCCATCTGCACTTTAAGGCTCTCCACCTGAGCTCTGAGGTCTTCATTCTCAAGAGACAATTCTGAAACCTTGGTCTTGTATTTCTTTAAGACCTGGAAAGAGCTCTCTTGAGAGCGAACTCGGTGCAGCAGACCTTTCGTATGAAGGGCAGCCTGAGAATATAAGGAAAGTACAGCAAATAATGTCAGACCACGAAATACAAACAAGCAAAGAGAGACAGGGGGTTAACACTCACAGTAGCAGCTCCCTGAAGGGCCAAAGAGATGGATTCCTCCAGGGGCATGGAAGCGGCCTTCAGGACATCAGATTCAGAAAAGATAGAGGAAAGAGCTCCAGCAGCAAGGTCTATATTGTCAAAAAAGGAGTCCTCATCTTCCTCCTCAGACTTTCTCTCTTTTTCAGTCACCTTCCCAGAAGCACTGTATTCGAACTTCCCGGGTTGAAGGTCGGGAACCAATTCCAAAGCCTCCTTGACCTCAGAAGAAGAAGGGGAAGCCTGATCCCTCTCCTGAGCAGACGCCAACTTAGAAGGGGCCACTGGAGGGGAAGAAGAGGTGGTTGCAGCTTGTGGAGTTCCAGAGGAGGAGGGCGGAGCCTTGCTTGGAACCTGTCCTTCAGCTGCAGAGGGGGGAGAAGATGCTTCCAGCCTGGGGATCTTAGCTCGAGTGTTTGGCCCGCTCCCAGAGCCTACCCGAGCTTTGCGTTTCCTAGACCTGCCACCCTCCATCAGCTCTGCAATTTTGGCCTGAAGCTCTTCTGGAATAACCTTCATGGTAGAAGGACCTGGAAGATCTGGAAGAAGTAGGAAAATGTAAAGAAAAAGAGAAAGGAAGGAAAGATAATGAAGAAAGGGAAAAGAATGGCGTTGAAATCACCTTCGTCAGCCCCTAAAACAGACAAGGGGATCGCTAAAGTCGCCACAGGAAGACTCAGACCTAGCTGTACCAGGTTCCTTGACTCAATCAAGTCGGCGTACTTCTCTGGCTTGATCTTCTCCAACTTTGCTAGCAACTTTTTGTCCTCAGGGCTGAGCTCGTAGCGTTCACCTAAGAGGAAGAAAGTATGCAAATAAGAAAAAGATAAGAGGCCGGCAGGTTCCAGATCAGAGCTCGAACTCAAGTAAGGACTCACGTAAATTATCTGGTTCAGCCCAGGCCGTAGGGATACCGAGTGTGTCTGTCTTATCAGCAGGGTTGTACTCCCAATTGGTGCCCCCGACAAAGAAGAAATGTTCCTTCCAGTGTTTATGGGAGGTCGGAATGTCAGAGATGAGCTGCCTAACGCTGGCACGCTTGGAGGCATACAAGAAGCCTCCGGAGGTCGGTTTTACATTGAAGAGCTCTAAGAACAAAGGAATGCTAGGAATCCCAAGTTTATGCTTCTTAAACAGGACTAACAGACCAACCATGACGCCATAGAAGTTGGGGGAGATCTGGGAAGGGCACACATGAAAATGTTGCAGAACAGCCTTGATGAAGGGATGCAAAGGAAAGCGAAGGCCGTTGTCAAAAGCAGCAAGAAAGAAGCAGACTCTGTTATGAACTTTTTCTACATAACAAACGGATCGATCTGGGCACCAGGGTTCGACCCCAGGGGGAAAACCATACCGAACTTTATAAGACTTCATTAGCCTAGGGGCCTCTTTACTGCAGCCCACAGATTCGGCATGCCTAAAGGCAAGCCCTAGATACGAGGTTTTTCCTCCACCCCGACTCCACTTATCTTAGCTTTGCCTTTGTCAGGTCTGGGGGACAGGGAAGATGAGGTGGAGGGAGGCTCCTCGGCGTAGACCTCAGCCTCTACAGCCTCTACACCCGGAAAATTATCAATCTCATCACCAACTTCCCCTAAATCCGTATCTTCCCCGGCTGACCTAGATCCTAGAAGTGAAACAGAGGAGCGAGTGGCTTCAGAAGAAGCAGACATGATAGGGAGAGAAAAAGGAAGATGGAAAGAGCGATAGAGCAAAGGGGGATTAGTCAGGCACTCTCTAATGACCCGGGAATCAACACAGTGGCTCCCAACAGCAAGGATATGAACTACAGAACCCCAATCCACGAAGTGGTGAAGTGGGGCTAGCCAATGGTCACGATTCCAAAAATAAAAGAACCGAAAAGCCCAAAAATGCAATAACCACCTCGAACTCGAGGGATCCAGAGCAAAAAAGGAAGAAATAAGGGCAAAGGACGTACCTAACCCAGGGATAGTGGCAAACAGGAGCTTGGAACGAAATCGGAAAAGGAGGCGTCGCAAGTCTTCGAAACGAGGTCCGGAAATTCGATTTCAGGCAAGAAAATAGAAAAACCAAGGCAAGAAGGACTGGGATCACAGAGAGAGCGGAGACGAAGGGCAGTAAAGAAGATGAATAGTGCGAAGAAGCAGTTTAGATAGCCGTTTTAAGCATTTAAAGCCTGGGAGACATGGGCTGAGACGTGCGCGGGAATCGAGGAAAGTCATGATGGCTATAAAACCGTCAGAAATCCTCCAGCCACGTGCCAGCCACACGCACGTCTAACTCGTCTTGTACAAGTCATCCCCTGCCTGAGCTAACTCAAGGCAAGGGCTGGGGGGCAACTGATGATACCCAGAATAAAACTGGCACGTGCTCAGTAAGAGAGCTCAGCTCGGGAGCTCAGGCAAAATAAGTTGAGCTCCCCTAGCCATGAGCAGAGCTCATCCAGTCAGCACTAAGAGCTCCTAGTCGAAGGCGCGAGAGGAGAAATGCTGAGGGAACAACAAGACGACTCGGATACCCTTATTAAGGAGGTAGAATCCAATCTGAGGCAGAAAACCCGTATTTAACCATGATCTCCTCCTAAAACTAAGGAGGATCCCACAGAAGAAGGCAAAGATCTCTCCGTTTAAAGCCAGCCATAAGGAATTTAGGTAACTCCGGAATTGTGGATGAAGATAGGGCACGATCCCTTCAATGTAGGATAGTCCCGTATTAGAGGTAAATATGAGGCTATAAAAAGAAAGAGATATCCCCCATTAGAAGGGGGAGATTTTTTGAAACCCTAGTTCCCTGAGTATTCTACTGTAACACCTTCAATTCATCAATAAAGAAGAAGGAGCAAGAGCCTCCATTAGAGAGTGGACTAGCCGAGCTCACTGGCCGGTGAACCACTATATTTCCACCGTATTTCACACATTATACACGACTAATAAAAGCTTTCATTCTCCACTTCATGAGCCTTGTAGCTCAGATGCCATATTAGTCCCCATGCAAACTGTTCACGCCAATTAATCTGGTTCCTTAGCTCGTATCCGGAGGTTTACACCATCAGATCTAAACCCGAATCTATATCCAACCCCAAACCCTGAACCACGCTCCAACCTAGACACACACTCTCTCTCTCAATTTTCCTATTTTCCCTTCCCACTCCAGTTCCATCGCCCATCCAAGACCACCCAATATGACCATCCCCTCACCCTACGGTACGAGCAAATATTTAATGTAAAGGTGATACTACGTCATCATTAACAAATGATCTTAGTGTTATTTTCAAATATAAGGATATCACTATACCAAAACAAAATGTCAAGAGGTCTACGTCAAGTTTATACCAAAATATTAGTTCACCCCATTAATAAGTGGTTGTTCATAAAATCAAAATTAGAGGGGTTGGGATGGAATTTGGTGATTAGTTTTTCATAATTACAAATTTGACTAAACAATTAATTAGAAATAAACAATATTTAATAGATGATATACATCAGACGGTGGTGAGCACACTCCAATTTCTCCTTATTATCCCCACGCATATAGACGTGTCATATCAACGGGCCTTTGGTTCAATGGTACTTCTTACCTTATGAAAATTTTACCTTCTTGAGATCAAGGGTTCAAGTCCCTCTCCCCCCCAAAAAAAAAAAATTTTTAAAAAATAAAAATAAAAATAACGTGTCATGGAAAAATGTGTCTCAAAGTGTTTGATAAATGACACTTTACATTCCCCAAAAATACTTAAATTATTAATTTACATCTTTCATGATTAAAGTTCTCATATTTACTAATTTACTCAAATAAAAATGTAACATTCTGGTCCATTCAACCATTTTTTTACTGAAAATATCTGAACTTGAGAAATATGCAAATAATTTTATGTACTAATAAGAAAATATAACAAGGTATAATTAAAATAGTTTCAGTTTCAGTTGAAATCTAATAAGGTATAATTAAAGGAACTATATCTTAACTTTTTCGTGAACATCATTAGATAACGTTCCAATAATTATAAATAGTTACAAGTAGAGGTGGCAAATGGGTTGGTTATGAGTTGAGTTAAAATAAATTCAATCCATTTTTGCTCACGTATTGGGTTACTAGTTGAGGCACACGTGCGTTGCACATGGACCAGTTTAGATTAAATTATTATGAATGAAAGTCATTGACCATTTTTCCCCAAACATATCTTTAGCAAACAATCATTAATCAATCAAAGAAATCTTGCATTCGGTCTCTCAAATGAAGTAAATATTGAAAGAGATAATGTGTGATAAAACATGAAAAAATGCAGCTGAGAAGAAATGGAGTTATAAATAGAAGCTGAAAATTTAGGTGCACGCGTATAATTATGAGTTATAATTTGAATTTTTATTTAAAAGACATGAAACGAATTTGGAAAGATTAAGTGAATATAGAGGAACAAAGTATGTAATTCATGCACAAATTGGTAAATTGAACAGCTTTGCCTATTTTAAGCTATTTGGACCAAAAAATATTAAAAAAATATGCAATTGTTGTAAAGAGAAATCCAATAAATTATAAAAGATGCATTTTATATAAAGAAATTAAAACAAAAGTGTGCTTAGACTGTCTAGAGTCTAATGAAGCAGTGGTGGTGGAGGGTTACGTATTTTCAGATAAATCCATGAGTTGAAACCAAATCTTAACTCACTTTTTTTAGGCACCAATTAAATGAGAGAGCCTGTAATACATCCAAATTGTAACTTACACATTGATAGATGAGGTCTTAAAGGCAGACAAAGTAGGCAAGAGACAATGCACATCCATGTAGCATTGAAAATAATGCTAGTCAGTCTCTCAAGGGCAGTATGTTCTTGATTAAAAAAAAAAAAAAAAGAGCAACAAGTATGTCACTACCTTTGATATGCTAAACATTTCCAAGTGCTAATGTCTAACATCTCATAGTTTAATGTAAAGAGTGTCATATAGTTATATCTTAGCAACAAGTTTAGTTACGATAGACATTAAGAAAAGAAAATCACCAAGCCATTAGTGCTACAATGTTAAGAAGTCATATGTTTTATGAATTACACAAATGGGAGGTCTTTAATATTGCTAAGCAACTTGCTACCCTAACAAAGGTGGGTGGCCGAAATCCAATAAATCAATAGAGGAAGTCCCTTGACTCTAATTTGGCCCTTGCTTAAAATCTATTTCCTCGTAATACCCATTTTTTGGTTTTGGATCAAACTCACCAATGTTTTCACTTTAATAGCATTTCAAGAATAATTTTTACATCTTCATTAAACAATTCATCGAGTTCCCCCCAAAGATGCTAAAAATTGTGTCAAAGAATACTAAGAATCAAACTCAAGTAAAAATCTATATAAGAAAGAAAAGGAACTAAACCCATAAGTATAAGGTCCGCAATGAAAAAAGACAAATGAAAAGAAAATGAACTTTTTAAACAAAAATTACAACCAATGCAAGAGATACATTTCTTTGGACCATTTCATAATCGAAAATGAAATATCCATAACTATTACTTCTTTACGTCATGAACAACTCCTATTTGTAAACAAATCCTATTTTTAAGACAAGTAATCACAATTAAACAACGGGAATCAACTGAATGGATGACTACACCAAATATTGGATGGATGGCATTAAATAAACTGAGAAAAAATATATAGAAATTCATAACAACAGGAAATTGCTAGAAGAAGCATTCTATCCAGTGATTAAGTTATTACTTAGCAAAAGGACAATCCTAATTATTCAAAGATGAGATCAATTGAGATGCATCATTCATTTATAACTATTAGTAGGTAAATAAAGAGAAAAAAAGAAGATTCTTTTTAGCTAATTGGGAACTTGGATCTTATAATAACCTGCTACTGTGTAAAGTTGGTCTAAGATGCAAGATCACCCTTGATGCATTAGAACACTCAGAGGGCTACCAAATAGATTGGTTTCATATATAGTTTTATGCTCCTTTCCCTCACCCTCATTATTTTCACATTCTAATCGCGAAATAGAATCATGATGTCGAATATGGAATGAAAGAGCTTCCTCAAATCTTTAATACAATCCAGTTTTGAGTTAGTGAAAAGCATTACATCGCATAAAAAAAAGTCCCTTTGAGTCATTTAATCAAACAGGTTATTTTATAGTTGCCCATATCAAAGAATTAGTGTTCGGAAGGCAATTGTACAAAGTTAAATAACATTTTTCACTAAAAAGTAGAAATGATAGATGTATATGTGTGACCCATTAAATATATGATCAAATTTTTTTTTCATACCATTGATGCAATGAACTCTTCAAAAGATTTCAAGTATTTTATACAACTATTGAGAGTTTTCATGAGACAGCTTTTGCGTCCACATATTGTAGACGGTTCTATACCTAAAATTCAGGGAAACAATACCAAAAAAAATGAGCATAGTTAACCAAAAAACTAATAAAAGAATTAACATATATACTAAGTTATAGATGGAGACTTTTAGAGCATCATATTGTTCACAAATGTGGTCTGGGAGTACTTCTAAAATATCCTTCAGATTTGCAATGCCTTTTTACATTACATATCATCCATTGTAAATCAGTGGCCTTCCACTCATTCCTTGTCAGATTGACGTAAACTCTAATTCAATCCAATATATCTACAAAAACAGACAATATAAAATCAATATATTGTATTATTAATTAACCCTCCATTCATAAGTTATATCAATCTATGGATACAGGGGGGAAAGTGAGAGATTACCTATGAGTAGAAGTAGCAAGAATTATTGAATGCTTCACATAAATCATGTAGTAGCTAAAGAATGTTTATCTGCAACAAAAATGTTTATATTGATTCAATATGCTCCAACTTGTCATAACAAGATTATTTGCAACAAAAAACAAGAGCTTGTAATGGAAGAGAGACATGTATGTTGGACTAACTAACATAAGTACGTATTGAAGATGGAGCTGTTAGCTTTCCTGTGGAAAATGCAGGGACGAGAGGGACAGTAACGGCTGAGAATATGAGAGAGATAGAGAGAGAAAGGGAGGCAGGGGGGAGACGGATAGAACAGGGAGGAAGTGGAGGTAGTAATTAGGGGTAGTCTACCATTAAAGTTGAAGGATATGGATGATATAATTGTGGTTTTAGAGGACAAAGGTGGAAAAAATGTTTTTCAAATATGTTGATATTTTAAAGTAGTATAGATATGAGGGAACAAACATAATAACAATTAAAAAAGTAATAATGTTTTAATTGCTCAAAAACAACAGTATAGTAATTTTATTTTTACTGATTAATCAACTTATATTATGATATCTTTCATAGCTATAGATCAATTGGCAGATTTTGAAATGGAATACATTGGAGGGAAAATCTTATAGTGATCTAAAGATGCATAACCATATATTAGGTTGGTATGATCAATGAAGTGAAAAACTTATTCTGAACTAATCTAATCATGCTACATGGCCATGTATTCTAAATTACTCATTTGTTATATGAAATAAAGGGGGAAATGATCAAAACATGAATATAGAGAGGGTAAAATGAACAAAACAGGAGATATGTGCACTCATTTATATTGAGAGGGAGAGAGATTTTTGTGATACTCGGTGTGTTGCTTTCTTTCTTTGATTCCCAATACTTGAATTGAACACAATGATCACTCAAAAAACAAATTGTATCGTATCATGTGAATAACATGTTGCAAATAAATAATGCATTACAATATTGGTATCAAACATAGCTAAATGAAACTTGAGGACTAAAAGCAAAATAGTGTATTGATGTAGTATTGGCATATTCCACATCCACCCAGTTTGGTATTTGTGATCTTTTGTGAGTTTTGTATAGAAGTATAGAGGCCAAAATAAATTTCAGGAATCTGGACAATGAGTATTTAACCAAATTTCCCCTTACTTCCTTCACCTCCTATTAGTTGGAGAAGCCCAGTGGACATAGAACTCGATCACAAAAACAACAAAAACAAAAATAATATTACTATCAAATAACCAATGTAATATTACCATCCAAACACAAAAATGATGTCGCAATGACCAAAAATGAGAATCTCATCAGACGCCCTCTAACGGCTTTGAGCTGCCAATCTCTTCAATAAACATCACCAAAAATCTATTCAGGTACAAAACCACAACCTCCACTTACTCTGCAAGATAGTTGAAAGCTAATCTTGCTTTATTTCTTCTTCCTCCTCCTTGTCCTCTTCCTAAATAATTTTTTTTTTATAATTTTGCCGGCTTCATGGATTCCCTCCAGTTATATGTCATGAAATACCAAGAGTTATGTACCAAACTTGCTTGTCATGGAGTTATGAAATGCCAAGAGTCCTGTTTTAATCTTGCATCCTTAATTGGTAATAACTCCTAAAAAGGACCTGCATAATTGGTTAGACTGATAAATTTAATTGTTGATGAACTAATAGGAAATTATTGCAAAAGGATATTATTGACTTTAAGTATTTTGTTAAGGATAATATTGTCAATCAAAAGTTTTTCACTTTTGTTGACATTTAGAAGTAGTATAGATTTGTTGACATTTAGAAGTAGTATAGATATAGATTTTGTTGACATTTAGAAGTAGTATAGATATAGATAATAAGTACTATGGATCATGGATCAAGTCAATTATGGGTCACGGGTCAATTCGTGGGTCATGGGTGGGGTGTATTAGTGCGTGTGTTTTGGTATAATAGTTTTTATATATGTATTTTTTAGTGTATTGGTGTGTGTGTTTATTTTTTGGTATATTAATATATTTAATTGATTTTATTACTTGTGTTATTTAATAGAAAGATAAGTACACAACTCAATGATTATCCATTCGTAATCCATCTTAACCCGATTAATTAAAATAAATTATATTACCTAACTCATTTATTTATGGATAGATTAGGCAGGTTAATGAATAATAGGTTAAAATTGTCATCTCTAATTACAAATTCAATTATTTTGACATTGTAACATTTTTTTAATTCAATAAGAATATGACACGTGTCAATAAAAAGGTCATCAACTCAGTTTCACGGGAAGAAGAAAAAGGTATGGTCAATTAGACTAGTTCCATATTGAGGTTACGGACTACATTATGGGGGTGGCTAAGGGAGTTCATGGGCCAGGTTACTTACAGGTCCTATTATTCAGCCCGAAAAAATAGGCGCGAAATTCGATAGGCCTGATAGTTAGGTCACCCTAACCCGAGCTCAATATCATTAAAAAAAGGGCCAAGATATAGGAGATAATTCACCACAAAATATCTATACTATTTTAAAATGTCAATATATTAGAAAAACTATTGATTATCCATTATACGCTTGGTTAATACTCTAATGTCAATTGATTATCCATTCCATTTCCCAGCCGTTTCATTATTTTTCTTCTTGGAATGGGTACATGTCGTTCTTCATACAATGCTAGCAAAAGGCATTCAGGAAGGCCTCTTAATTTTATTACCTAATGGCCTTTTTATTGCTCACTAATTCTAGGATAGAGTTCTTGAATCCGGTTTAATTTCAATATGGAAATCTTGATTATTTCATGTTCCATGATTTCAAGATAATGTTTTTTTGTACTAAGAAAATAAGTTAGGTCTATATTCTTACTGATATTATATTCATGTGGTTTTGATTGCTACGAATTATCATAATAATCTCATATAATTACTAAGGTTGCGTTTGGTAACCGCAAGTTTTTGTTTTTTTTTATTTTTGTTTTCAATTTTTGGGACAAATAAAAATAAAAATATGTTTGGTAAATGTTTTTGTTTTTTTTTGTTGATCCATTTTAAAAACAATGCCAGTTTTTAAAAACATCTAAAATGATGCTTTTGAAAACACAAAAAAAAAAAAAACACACGGAAGAGAGAGTCTCATTTAATGAGGTCTCGACTTCAAACCTTATTAACAACAAAAAAATCTCCCTTTTTTCCTCACCATATAAAAAGCCAAAATGAAGGAGCTCTCCTCCATCTTCTCTCTTCTCTGCAAATTCCAACCGAAGGCACTGCCCAACCGAAGGACCCCTGCGCCTTCGTCAACCAAAGGCTCTGCCTCTTCGTCAAAGAACATTCTGGCAGGCTATCTAACTTTAGGGGTGGTGAGTTTCGAGGATGGGGGATGGTGGGTTTCATGGTGGGTTTTCGGGGGTGGGGTTGGGTGGTTTGGGGGTGGGTTTTCGGGGGTGGGGGTTGGGTGGTTTCAGGGTGGGTTTTTTGGGGGTGGGGGGTTTGAGGGTGGGTTTTCTGTGCTGATAGTCAACCTGAGAAGAGACCTACCATACTTGAGGTGATTGAGCTTCAGAAGGGAGATTTGAAAGAGAAGTTTGCTACTCTGGAAAATGATGAATTGTTCAAGAGTCCTCAAACTGCAGATTATGATGATGGGATATCCATTGCAGAAGACAGTTCAGACTCCATCTCAGAGGAAAAGGAATCAAAACAAGAAATTGAAAAAGTTGCACTCTAGCCCCCAAATAACTACATCGTGATGGTGGGTGGCTAGATTGGCTTGGTTATGAGGGTTATGGAAATAGATTTTTGATTTGGATTGTTTTCAATTGATTGGCAGAGTGACTATTTTTAAAGGATTGCTGGGGGTGGTGGGTATCAGGTGGATTGGGGGTGGGTGGTGGTGGATTTCATTGGTTAGATGTGGGGCTGGGTGGATGGTAGTGGTGGGTTTTGGTTGCGTTGGGTGTTGGATTTTTGGTATAATACCAAACATATTTTTTATTTTTATTTTTATAATTTTTTAAATATAAATAACTACCAAACATGTTTTATATTTTTAATTTTTATCACAGAAAAAACAAAAATTCTTTTTATTTTTTTTTTAAAAAAAACATAAAAACGAAAACGTTACCAAACGCACCCTAGTGGGATCTATCAGATAGGTCATGTAAGTTTTAGTATAGGATGAATGCTCTTACTAGTTACTGGTCTTACAAGTTTTACCTCTTTTTTTTTTAATCTAGATATTATCATTATTCAGATTTTGTGAACTACATAATTCAGAAAGACCTCCCAGCATTGAGATCCATGCTATTGTAGTGAAGGCAATATCTCTCTTATGTGTATCTCATTTAACTTAATGGGCAGGACATACTCGTGTATTTTGAAGGGATGCAAAGCATGAGAAACCCACTAGATGTTTGTACTCTGTATTTCAAACATAGTTGCCTCACTTCTAACGGACCATTATTAGCTGTCAACTTATATGGAATTTTAATTCTAAAGCTATTGCTTATAGTAGCTGGATGGATATACTTTTGAGCATGATGGAAAGGTAATGTCTATTATAGTCAAGCATCATGGTTGCCTGAATGCGATTAGTTTACTACTCAGAAATTCTTTGCCAATACCCACAGGTCATAACTTTGTTTTCATATAGAGTCTATGCTTCTGGAGAAAAAGCCCCATAAACGTGGCCACAAAACCTTTCTAACTGGACAAGATTTGTTTTTTGATTTTTTTTGGTAGCACTACACCAGCAAATGAAGGGAAAACTAATGACATTTACATGGAATATGGACAATAAAATGAAATTAACATGACATTTATCATCTCTTGTTAGTTTGATAAAGCTCAAGTGTTCTGCACCCCAAAAAAAACCCTACATTATGCCTACACAATTTTTTTGAGCTTATGCTTGTGGGTTTCAGATACTTTTCTTTTATTAATACTAGCAATGCACCACGTGCGTTGCACGTGAGTAATTTTTCTTAAAAAAAATTAATAAATAAATATTTGGTATATGGGTACTTGAATTAAATATTATCTAAAATTTACCAAATTTATTTTTTCATCTCTCATGCTCCACTATAAAATTTTTGAAAACTTTGTATATTTTCAAGAGTTATTGTTCTAACTTTAAGAAAAATAATTAAAAAAAGAAATAATTAAAGTTCTATTTTGTTTCTATAATTTTGTAATTGAAAGTGATTTTTTAGTGATGTTTGAAAATTAAATTTTTTAAAATTAATTTGATTAAGATTCCATTTATAAATCATTGAATAAAATAAAAATAATTATCAATATACCAATCAAATTAGAACTTACTATATTTAGGATTAGTTAGGTCAATTGAGATAAAATTTAATATACAACGCCACAATATATATTATAAAGCATATTAAAATTTTTAAAAAATTCAAGTTTTCACACAAAATGTTAACACAGTTTAAAAAATTTACTGCGACTAAAAAATCATGTAAAACTATATATACATTATTTTTTATTTTAAAAATAAAATGGATATACATTTTGATAAAAAAATAAAATATACATAAGTAGTCATGATATTATTTTTATAAATGAGATTAGTATTATTATATTGATGGAGTTTTTGAAGGTTTTTTTGAAAATTTTGTTAAAATGTAAAATAATCCATATATTTTTTAAGAATAATATAATCAATCAAAAAGTTTCATAAAAATTGACAATTGTAAATAGAGAATAGATAATTAGAAAATTAATTTGATTAAAATTCTACTTATAAATCATTGAATAAAATAAAAATAATTATCAATATACCAATCATATTGGAATCTTACTGTATTTAAGATTATCTAGGTTAATTGGAATCAAATTTAATATACAATGCTATAATATATATTATAAAACATATTAATTTTTTAAAAAAAAAAATCAAGTTTTCACATAAAATATTAACAAAGTCCGAAAAGTTTACTACGACTAAAAAATCATGTAAAACTATATATACATTATTTTTTTATCATAAAAATGAAAGGGTTAAACATTATGATGAAAATTAAAATATAAATATGTAGTCATAATATTATCTTTATAAATAAGGTGAGTAATATTATATGATGGAATTTTGAAGGCTTTTTTGAATATTTGTTAAAACTTATAATGACGCATATATTTTTTAAGAGTAATATAATCAATCAAAAAGTTTCATAAAAATTGACATTTATATATAGGAAATATATAACTAAAAGTTATCTTTTATAATAACGCATATATTTTTTAAGAATAATATAATCAATCACAAAGTTTCATAAAAATTGACATTTATATATAGAGAATATATAACTAAAAGTGATCTTAGATGTAATTTAGAGATTTAAATGCATAAGGATATGATGGTAATTTAGATATTAAGTATGGAAGGATAGAATAACCTTTTTAATTCTTTATGAGGGTAAAATAGTGAATCAAAAGTTTTTCATGTTAAGGTACTTTTATTAGTAGTATAGATTAATTTTGACAAATCCTGGTAGTAAAGGTTGTTATAATGTAGAAAAAAATATTCTTTTATTGAAGTGATCTTTTGAAAACTAGACATTATGTTAGGGTGAAGTATGAACATGGTTTTCATATGTATTTATGATTATAACATTTCCTTAGGTTGTAGATATCATAAATTGTGTGTGAGTGATGAAACCATGGCCCCAAAAATGTTAATATAACTCATGCCTTTCCTTGTAGTTGAGAACGTCAAAGTCACCCATGTTACCTTAAGGTATTATATGAGAAATACATCAAGCAATTCTTTTTTTGGTGATATTGAATATGTTTAGATGCAGAAGTTAATATCTGAAGTAGAGTTACCTTTCCCTTTAATGCTTTGCAATATCAACACCAAAACTAGCAAATGGTTACTCAGTGATATGAGTTGTCTCAAATTAATTGCATTTCTCACCGTCAAGGATTCACAAAGAGCATAAATGAGTGCTTCTTTCTAGGATTTCACTTCCCATTATGTTTTATGTGGTTGCTTTCTTGTATATGTTGCCCCATATGTTCATTGTTCTATACACCTTATTGTTAATCCGATTTGTGAGGTAAAATAATCAAAACCTTGTTCAAATTCCAACATATTTAGTTAAATAAATGGTAGTACATGTTTTGACTTTAGAATGTAGTTTATAATGATGTCTTGTTTATGTGCTAAAATTTACAACGAAAATTTGCCTTTTTTGCTTGATACAACACTACATCCCTTGTAAGAATATAAGGATTAAATTACCAATTGAAATTGTTGCAAGTCCATCTATTGAAATATTAATCATCTCTCTCTTTCTTTGTCTATGTGTGTCATTCACCGGATTTGTTTGGGAAGCATAGAATCAGGTACTACTTCAACAAGTTTGTCAAAGGTGAGGTATATAACAGATCCTTGGCATTATTAGAGGTTTTTTTTTACCAACACAAACTAGGTTTTCTCTATTTTCAATTCGGTCTTACATCTTGCAAGTTTGTCTGGAGATTTGCTTTGAACCCAACATCACTTCTTATGTACACAGGTAAAACCAATTTTATAATTTCAATTCAATTTCAGAATATCTAATTTTGAATTAATTGATTGTATTTGAAATTTTTTGTCAAATGTATAGTTTGAAAGAAATGTTTGAGACCTGCTGCTGGCAAGTGCGAAAAGAGATGCCCAAAGTGGCAACTTATTAATTACTTCTAATTATAATTCTGATCTAAATAGGCAATGTCATGAAAGGTTTTTTCAGACTTTGATTAATAGATTTTGTTACCTTTTTCTTTTGGTGGTTATTTTTTCATAGTAATAGAAGATCTTGCACTGTAAACATGGTTATGTGAAATACTATACATCTCATGTTTCCACAAGAGGTCGAGGCAAGGAAGGCAACTGCAGCCACAAAGGGCCAAGAAGCATAGCTTCAAAGCCTGGCCGAAATGAGTCATTATAATGTGCGAAATTGGATTGTATTGTGTGTTAAAGTTTGATGCCTATCTTACTTTATGCTAAATTCAAGCATGTTAGTGTAGAGAAAGGACTGAAGCATGTTTTCATACACGTAATCCATGTGCAATTGTATTTCTTCAATTATCGAAGGTAAAGTTAGACTTGGATTATGTAATGAACCATTAAACGGATTGAATTTTTGTGAGGAATTTTACTTCCCAAGCCAACTCCTCTTCTTTAGAACAAAGGAGGACTGGACACTGTGGGTTAGTTTAATTTGTACAACTTAACATGTTATTAATCGGATAATATCATAGTTTTAATAAGAAAGATATTTTACACCTAATAATGTTATATTGATTTAACTTGTAAAAACTCAATAAAAATAAAAATATAACTCAATATGATTCATGTGCAACACACGTGTGCATCAACTAGTATATATAAAATGAGAATTCGAGTAATATTGAGAGATAAAAAGATAAATATTAATGCATTTAAGAGACATTTTTTATTGAACAAACGCATTATATGGTAAATACACGTGAAACTCTTCTGTCAAAATAAATTAATAGATTTAAATGAAAAGACTCAATTGAACTTTGTTAAAAAATATAAGGATTTAACCCACTTCCAACCCGGAGAAAACCAAGCCAAACCCAAGTGATGTGTATTAATTCCATTGGCTGCAACAATGATTAGACACGAATTGAATTGAAGTCCTCTCCATTCCTCTTTTCCTCAATTTTATTCAATAGTAAATCATCCACCATTAGAATTGATAATTGAATCGAGTTACTCACGCTCAACTCGGATTCGACTCGTATAGGACACAATTCAAGCTCAACTTGTTTTCTAAATAAGTCAAGCAATTTTGTAGGCTCGTCCTAAAAAATTCTGTTCATTTATATGTAAAATAGTCGAGCTATTCAAGCTTGACGCGATTCAATCTCAATTATCAACCAGATCTATCGTGCATAGGTGAAAGACTCACTAATATATGATGAGTCTCATGTATATTGATGATTGAAAAATGTTATTTGGATTTAAAATATTGATTTGATTTGTTCATTTGATCAATTGTAACTATTGAATAGATAGTAGGTCCTAATAAACACTGAGATTTACAGTTAAGTCAATAATAATGATTGATTAAATCAACAAATTAAATCAGCATTTTAAGTAACTTGTATGTCTGAAGACACGGTATAATGTAAATAATGTTGAAAGAGATATTTGTAACTGTTGAATAAATCTATTAAAAAATTTTAAATGAATTTATTGAAACCTGGTCCATGAAATTGAGTGAGAAATGAGCTACAAAAAAACAAAAACATAGTGGAAGTCTGACGTTTAGCTTTCCCGTCATTCACGCAGAGCTGTTGGGGTTAGTAATAGGAAACGCGTATTAGGCACCATCCATCAGACAATGACAGTAGTGATTTACCTAAACAATTATTTGAGAAAACCTTTAAGGAACCTTCCTAGCGTTTGCCTGTGAAAATCTTTGATCGTTTTCAAGTTTTATCTTTTTAAGATTTGGGTAGGATTTTATCATATTCAAGTTGGGTGTGGATAAAAAAATATCTAACTCAATTTAAAATATATATATATATTAATTTTTAGATTAGATTCTTAAATTTTCGACCCAACTCTTATCTAAACATTTAGAGTTAACTTGAATTGAACCCGAATATACTTAAATTCTATTCAATTCAAATTGGTCTTGAATTCTAATACCCATATTTTATCACACGAGAATTGAACTAATTTTTAACTCAAATTATATATAACCAGAACTTGAAACTTAAACATTGGCAATAATCAAAATTAAAGAGTTTGAATTGAATTTAAATTCAAATTGAACCGAGTTACATTACCGAGAGTTTAAAATTTTTATACATGGACAATATAAGAATTGAAGTTGAAGTTAGACTTGAGTGTAGTACAATTTGGGTTGAACTTAGGATGGACATCTCAACCTAATCGAGTTGCACGCCTCTTCGCTCTATGCATCTCTCTCTCTCTCTATTTACACTTTTCAACGTTAGCATTCTGTTTTCCCATGACCATTTTCCAGCATCACGTGCAACAAGTGAGCCCTACATTATAGCTGTCCTCAATTTCTCTCAATTATGTATGTACATGTACATGTACTGCATACATGTGTTCTTTGACTCTACCTTTATAAATAATTGTTTATGTCTGTTTGGAGTCCCATGTATGAATCTGTCAAATAAAACATACTCCTTTGAATAACTCAAAAGAAAATTCTGGGGATGCGTGTCATTGTCATTTTTGAATACTAATGTGATGACCATAAACGTTGGTCTTGCAGGGGTAAGAATTGTGCGGAAGGGTCGGTTCAGTTTCTTTCATTTGCTCTTGTCACATCGAAGAACTCTTTTTTATATTGACAAACTTTATGTTGTTTCCATTTTTGTCTAAGGAAAATAGATTGGTCTCTCTCTCTCTCTCTCTCTCTCTCCTAGTGCTTGGATGATCACCAAGGTGACCCTTTTTGTACTCCAATTTGTGTTCTTGATTTTATCTGTTGGATCATTGATTTCTGGTTTGTAAAACTCAGGGAGTACCTTTCTTGCAAATTCTCTGTTCCAGTTAGTTATATCTTAGTTATTCTTCTAGCTTCTTGAGTTTATAACATGATGGGCAGTGGAGTATGTGGATTGCTTATATGGGTATTGTCCATTTTGTGTTTGATGTGTGTTTCACAAGGATTTGATCCTGTTGATAATTACCTGATAGACTGTGGATCACCCACCGATACACCGGTTGGAAATCGGGTTTTCATGACTGATAATTCCCATTCTAATACTCTTTCAACCCCACAGAACATATTTGCCAATACAAGCTCGAAATCCATTTCATCTACCTTGGATTTAGCTTTGTATCAAACAGCAAGAGTTCTTAATGGAAACTCCCGTTACAATTTTTCAATCAAAGAACATGGAAGGCACTTGATCCGCCTCCATTTCTTCCCATTTGTTGACAAAAACTACAATTTGAGTGAGGCTAAATTCTCCGTTTTTGCCCAAACTTTCACACTTCTTAGAGATTACCAACCACAGAGTGTCCCTGTAGTTAAGGAGTACTCCTTGATCATAACTTCTGATAATCTGGTCCTCAGTTTTATCCCTTCTGCCGATTCATTCGCCTTCCTTAATGCCTTGGAAGTTTTTTCACTTCCCCGTGATCTTGTCCCAGATGGTGCTGAAGTCATTGATCCTCCTGGGAAGTACCAAAATCTGACGACACAAGCATTAGAGACAGTGTTGAGGGTGAATATGGGAAATCAAACAGTATTCCCTCAGAATGATTCCTTGTGGAGACATTGGGTCTCAGATGATACATTTTTGAAACACGAAGATCTTGTCAAATTTGTGTCCAATTTGAGTTCTGTGAATTATACAAGAGGATGGCCTAATCAGGACATTGCTCCCTCCTCTGTCTATAGCACTGCAACCAGGTTGGACTCACAATATAATCCTCGCACCAGTGCCAATGTGACCTGGTTGTTTGATGTGGATTCGGGTTTCGATTATTTAATCCGGTTTCATTTCTGTGACATTGTAAGTCCTTCACCTGAACAACTGTTTTTCAATGTTTATTTCAACTCCTGGTTTGTTGCCAGGGATCTTGATCTTAGTAATTTAACGTCAAACATCTTGGGCGCCCCATATTACCTTGATACCATCGTAAGGTTAAGAAATAGCGGTCAGATCAGCATAAGTGTTGGCCCTTCTGACGTTTATAATGCTTATCCAGATGCCATTCTTAATGGGTTGGAGGTGATGAAAATAAGCAATTCCAGGCGCAGCCTTGATGCTATAGACTCCTTGGCATCAAGTTCTAAGAAAAAAGTTTGGGTGATAGGGGGCTCAGCAGCCGGGGCATTGTTTATAATTTTGATTCTGGCTTTGGTTCTCTTCCTAGTATTCAGAAGCCGAAGACAGGCACATGTCGGTCACTCGACACAGGATGATTCCACCATGAACGGAGGAGAAAGTTTTCAGCAGAATAAACATTCCAGGGGAACTTCCATTTTTTCCAGATCGAAAAAAGGGTATCGAATCCCTTTTGTGGCAGTTCAAGAGGCTACTGATAATTTCAGTGAAAGTTTGGTCATTGGAATTGGTGGTTTTGGGAAGGTTTACAAGGGGGTTTTAAGTGATGAAGCAAAAGTGGCAGTGAAGAGAGGGGTTTCTCAATCTCAGCAGGGACTAGCAGAATTTCGGACTGAGATTGAAATGTTATCTCAGTTTCGTCATCGCCATTTGGTGTCCTTGATAGGCTATTGCGACGAAAAGAATGAGATGATCATAATTTATGAGTACATGGAGAAGGGTACCCTGAAGAATCATCTGTATGGCTCAGAACTTCCCAAATTGAATTGGAGACAGAGGCTTGAAATTTGCATTGGATCAGCAAGGGGACTTCACTATCTTCACACAGGGTCTGCTAAGGCTATTATTCATCGCGATGTCAAGTCTGCAAATATATTACTGGATGAAAATCTCATGGCTAAAGTTGGCGATTTTGGTCTTTCAAAGGCTGGTCCCGAGATTGATCAGACACACGTTAGCACAGCAGTGAAAGGGAGTTTTGGTTACCTTGATCCAGAGTATTTGACAAGGCAACAACTGACTGAGAAATCAGATGTGTACTCCTTTGGCGTAGTTATGTTTGAAGTTCTTTCCGGGAGGCCTGTTATTGATCCATCCCTTCCAAGGGAAATGGTAAATTTGGTTGATTTGGCAATGGAGTTACAGAAGAAAGGTGAGCTCGAAAAGATTGTAGACCCTCATATAATGAGTGAAATAAAACCAGAATCATTGAGGAGGTTCGGAGAGACTGCTGAGAAATGCTTGGCAGATCATGGACATGATCGCCCTGCGATGGGAGCTGTGTTATGGAATTTGGAGTCTGCACTTCACCTTCAAGGAAATGGTGTTAGACACAGTCCAAACAGTGAACAGTCAAAACATCAGTGGGAGACTAGTGTTTCTGCGACGCAATACAGTATGGAAAGTGTGGGTGATCTTGCTGATGTTTCGATGGGTAGAGTTTTCTCCCAGATGGTGAAAGCTGAAATGATGTAGATTGAGGCGGGAAATGATTCTTCAACACAATCAGAGTTCCATTTGTCATTGATAGTCAATTTCCTTTACTTCAGCTTTTTATTTTTCCTTTTGGGTGGATTTCTTATGCATCTTTGTACGAAATAAAAGTTTTGTTTTCTATCAAAACAAAGATATATTTAACAAAGGCGCCTCTGGATTTGTTTCACTGTTCAAATTGCATTTGAGTTTGCTAGATTAAGGGGGTAAATGTTCAACTTAATCAATGGAGATGCCTCTGGATTTGTTTCATTGTCTGTTAAGTATGCCTGGGGATTATCTTGGTTAAAAAGCTCTTTGATTCACAAGACACTTCCATATGATTTTTGGCATTTTTGGATGAGTGAGTAATGGATGTGTATTTGGTTATTATAAAGTGTTACTCATGTTTTTTCATTCTCTCTCGCCTTTCTTTTTTTTTTATTTTTGGTTTAACTTTCTAGGTGAACGGGTCAGCTTATATTCATTTCGACTAATTTTTTATAGGCTTGTTCAAAAGTAAGTCATCCATGTCGGGATTAGAGTATTTATGAGGGATAAATTTCTTATAGTCTAGCCCCAAAAGATTGTCAAAATTCAAATTCAAAACATTTGAATTTATAACTCACATTTGTTATCACTTAAACTACCATTTGAAATCACTAACCTTTATTTTGTTAATACAAGAGTCACTTTTGGTGTAAAGTAATAAGTAATAACCAAATGGTAAGTATGTAATAATTTAGTTTCATAAGCTCACTTCAATTGGTTTATTGATCCCGTCTGGTTCAGAAACACTACTAACGATTAGGTCTGTCATCGGATTGAATTTTTTGATATAATTCGATCTGAATCTAATTAGTCGGATATAGATCGATATTTTTACTAATTATCCGAACCTAAATTTGATATCTTATATTCTATAAATTTGAATTTTGATATATTTATATTTGACCCGATTATATTATCAAATTTGAAATATTTTTATATTTTTATATAAATATTAAAAAAATTAAGTAATTATTTGAAGAACTTTAGTTAAAATTTAAATATAATTTATTAAAATTTAGTTAAATCAAGTGATTCAAATATAAACTAGGAAAATAAAATCGAATTTGAATTTAATCGATCAAAGTTCGATCCAAAACCCTTGAGACGGATATGCACGAGTACCGACTGTTATAAACCGTAAAAGCTGATACTATCCAATCCACTCTCACAAGTCACAACAATTTTTAGGAAATCATCAGCCAATTGGGAGAACAGAGAAGAGGAGGGCTCTTGGATCGCAGTGAGACCCTAACCCTAGAATGGACAGAGAATCAGAGAAAGAGAAATCGAGCCGAAAACGCCGAGACACCGATCGTGACAAAGGCAGCGATCGAGATCGAGAACACAAGCATCGAAGCAGCAAAGAGAAATATGGTGATACATATGACGATCATCATAAAAAAAGGTCGAAGCACCGAAACGGCGACGATCGTCACCGATCAGGTCAAGACAAAGATGATAACCGCCGCAGATCTTCCAGAGAGTATTATCTTGACCGCGAGAGATCAATTGAACCAAAGAGCGAAAAAGAGGAAAGGGTTGAGCGTGAAAATAAGCGCGAGAAATCGAATGAACGTGAAATTAAGAGCGAGAAATTGCAAAAGAGAGAAGAGGTTGTGGAGAGGAGGCATTCACATTCGCACAAGAGGAAAGGGACAGGGGAGAGTGAGGACTTGAATGAAGGGGGTGAAAAGAGAGTTAGGGTTTCGGAGGAGAGGAACGAAAACAGGAGGTTTGGGGATAGAGTTGAAGATGGCAATGGAGGTGAGAGGAGAGAAAGGAGGAAATTTGAGGATGGTGAGGTGAATAGAGAGGAGGAGAGGAGGTTTGCGGATAGAGTGAAGAAGGAAGATATGGATGTCAAGGATGGGAATGAAAGGGGTTTTGGACAGAAATTGGTGAAGAAAGAGCCCAAGAAAAAGCCCAGAGAAGAGCCTGTTGATAATGGGGGTGATTTCGCTGCCAAAGTGAGTTTCTTTACTAGCTTTGCATCTTGGATGTACATTTATATATCTTGTTTTGAATATTAGAAGTAAAAAAACCAAATTATTTAGAAGTAAAAAGCAATGGGTCATGCATTATTGAATCTTGATCATGTCGGTGGGTACTGAAATATTGGTGTATGCTATTGTGATCAATCACCACATCATCAGCAATTATATGGTAGTTTCAGAAAATCTCGGATTACTGCTCCTTGTGATGAGAAGGCCAATTTATTTTTTCTTTTTTATAAGAAAGCTCGGAAGGCCAATTAGTGCCATCAACTTCATGGGCTTTGCTTGAGGATTTTTTTTCAAGATCTGACGCTGTTAACTGTTTGCATTTAGATCTGAGTCAGTGTTGGGGTTTACCGCTTAAAGAAAAAATTGCCTGTTTTATTTTTTGTTTAAAATTATGAGATTTGATTGTAGTCAAATGAGAACATTACGACCTGCTATCAACTGATTGTAAAGGGGACTGGGCCATGCTTTATTTTGCGGTGATATTCTCTTGGTCTGCAGTCCTGACCCCTCGCAACACCCCTCACTGGGGAAGGGGATCAAACTGATAATTCCAAAAGCTGCAAAGAGAAATTGAAATTCTAGATTTTTTAGTTTTTGGATATGCATATTTTTCGGAAATAATTGGAATTGGACCCATTTCAATTGTTCTATTGTAATTACTTAGCTGGGACAAGGTTTTATGGAGTTGAGGTGGTTGTATTATCAGATTTTAAACTCCAGTTAATGCTGAATCCAGCTAGCTCTTGTCCTACCATAGTTTGAGGGTTCATGAGAACTTGAAAATGCAATACTAACCTATTGTCATAGACCTTGTCACTCTGTCTGAAATACTATTTTTTTATTTTTTTTCCGCAAATAAAATCAGAATCCACTAAAAGGTGCCAAGAGGAACAACCTAAGCAGAGATTTTTTTTTCTTTTTTTGTTGGTCAACAAACTGATCTGAGAACTTGAACTATCATATTCTTTCCCCTGCTAGTATATACATGCTGTGAATGACATTGTTTGCTTATATTTTGTGTTTTCTGATTTTTAAGGAATTGTCAAAGAAAGTTTTAGATTAACTGAACATGGCCTTTGTATATATTACTAATTTACCCCAAATACACCTTTCATGGGGGAGCAGATTTTGATAATGAGGTATCCTAATTGCATTTTTAATGTTGATGTTCTTGGCGATGCTTCACTGGGTAAAACTTGCATGTTGTTATATACATTGAATATTTATCTCAGCTTCTGATTTTTCTTCTTTATTGTCAGTTGTCTGTAATACTGTGTTTGTCTTCTTGTGTCGCATGACTTGAATTAAAATGGGCCGTTGATATTGTGCTTGTCATCTCATGACACAAGGATGGGTTAGAATTGGCTGACGGCACCTGTTACAATGGATTATCTATATGTCAAAATTTTACTAACACAACTAGTATATACCCTGTTGTAAATTTGATTGGTGACATCTTTGCAGTGTGAGTCCTGACTTGTGCATTTGACTTGTTCTACTTACAGGGTGCTGGGCTGGAACCACTCAATATAGCGTCAAGGACTCTGCTGGAGACATCCATGGCCCCTAGCCACCCCACTTCAACCAAGGTATCTTCGATTTCTACCACAAATGAAAATAAGAGAGTTAGTATTAACAGATCTCATGAGGTTCCTGCGAAATCCAGTACAGATGGGACGGCTTCTGATGCTGGCAAGAGTGGAGGGTTTTCTCTTGATGCTTTAGCAAAAGCCAAGAGAGCTTTGCAAATGCAGAAGGAGCTCTCAGAAAAGTTGAAGAAGATTCCTCAGGTGGGTTGATAATAAAAAAATCAAGATACTTATTTACACCATTTATGATTTGCTTCATTCTAGCTTTCTTATTGTCAAGAAACTTTAGCATTTTGTTTATGAGCATTTTTCCTTGCAAGTTGCAAAGAAAAAATTAGCCTTTTTTCTGAGTATGCTATGGGTGACATGGTATAGATTTGATTATACTACTAACCCCAAAAAATCATTTTGATATACCATGTTAAGAATTGCTTTCGTCATTCTAGCTTGCTTATTGTCTAGAAACTTTGGCATTCTGTCTGTTGAGAGAAACTTTAGCATTTTTCCTTGTAATTTAAAAAGAACCAATTTGCTATTTTCTTTGAGATGTTATTGGTGACATGTTATCATTTTGATTATCCAGTTAAACAAGGGTGCTGGCTCAAGCATAGACGGTAGTTCACAAGTTGGATCAAAGGAGGGTTCCAAAGCCTCATTTCCTTGTTCAGGAATAATTCCCACACCTGTCTCCTCGGTAACTGCCGCTCTTCCTGTTCTTGCTGGAGCAACATCAAATGTGTCGGCTTTTGCAGCTTCTGTAACACCACCTGGGAGTGACATGTCTCATCTTACTGGGCTTACCGCACAAAACTATGAAATGATACAACGTGCACAAGAGCTTGCTGCCAAGATGGTATCTCAACAAGACCCAGAGTTTGCTACCCTGATGAACATGTTTCCTGGCCTGATGCCAGCAGAGGTTCCCGTCCAGCCGAAGCCTGCCAAGACCCCTGTTCTTCTTTTGGATGCACTGGGCAGGGAAATTGATGAGCATGGGAACCTTGTAAATATGCGCAAGTTAAACAACCTGAGTACCCTGAAGGTTTGTTATGTGTTTCCTGCTCATGTTGACGTCTGTTTCCCATAGTTTTCATTTTACGATTTTGTTATTTAAGTGCTTGGCTCTGACCTTCATTCAACAATCCAGGTCAACATCAATAAGCAGAAAAAAGAAGCTTTCCAAATACTCCAACCTGAGCTGGATGTTGATCCTGAGGAAAACCCTCATTTTGATCCAAGGATGGGTATCAATAAAAATAAGCTTTTGAGGCCCAAGAGGGCATCTCTTCAGTTTGTAGAGGAAGGCAAATGGTCAAAAGAGGCTGAGCACATTAAATTGAAGGTAGTTTCTTCCTATCCTGGTCTCTCCTTTCATATTAAACCTGTTTTGATTTTTTGTTTCCACTTGCTTTTGCAGAGTCACCTTGGAGAAGCACAAGCCAAGGACTTAAAGATGAAACAAGCTCAGCTGGCAAAGGCAAAGGCAGAGCATGGTATAAATCCAAATCTGATAGAGGTATCAGAGAGAGTTATCACCAAAGAAAAACCAAAGGATCCACTTCCTGAAATCGAGTGGTGGTAAGTTGACCCAACTTATTTATTGGTGTTATATGATGCATGCCTCCTTTTTCAGAAAACATCTTTTATAAGCTTTACACTAGCCAACAGTTATATTGTGACCTAAGAAGCACATACACTCATAAAAAGTGACGGATTTGTGTGTCTACAACTAGATGATAAAATTCTAATTTCAGACGTGTCCGACATTCCTTTGTTGACGTGTTCGATACTTCTTTTAAGTCTGTGTCTACTATTAAATATGATCATGTGTTGACATGTAGTTATCGAAACTTAAAAATTTGACTGATGACTATTTTATACTAGGAAACAATGTATAATTATTGGGACTAGTCATGTTAGCATTGTGCGTAAAATTTATTAGTAAAAGCAAAACATGCATAAAAGTTTGCTAAAGAAGAAAAATTGACAAGATGAGAGCAATCACTATAATTATGTATGTTTCTACACATTGTTTATAAAAGAACCAATGATTATTAACTATTCTGATCCTTTAATCAAAAAATTCACACTAATTGACTTGACGAGATATATTTCTGTACTTGTCATTAAGCAGGAAGTCAATCTCCTATGAATATATTTTATATACGTTGGTAAACAAAATTAATCATTTGTAACGTGTCCCCAACGTGTCTGTGTCCTATCTGTATCGTTCCGTATCAGTGTCCTTTATCCATATCTATGCTTCTTAGATTGTGACCAACAGGGCGGTTTTATTAAAAATTGCAAATAGCTTACCATGAGATAGGTTAAGGTGGGAAGAAATTGATAAATATTGGTATTGGCTGCAATTTATGTTTCATTTTTATCTTTATTTTTCTGTAAATATGTTTGTTTACAGGATTTTTTCTTTGTTACAGAAAGGATCACAAAGATTTGAATAAATGCATTTACAATTGTCCAAACTAATTCTTTACTGGGCATGATATTGGTTATTTACATTTCCATCTGCTTAGAACAATGTTCGTAGCTTGCGTGATTAGGTTGAGGTTTGCAAATAGTTGCAGTAGTTGAATGGCTAAAACTAGGGTCTTCCACATCATTTTATTTGAATTACAGGGAATGGGGGGAATTCATTGCTTTAGAAGCTTCTGTACTTGACAAGGCCTATTATTTATCCTTCCTATTTTTTTGGGGTGGGGGGCTTTTTCTTTTCTTTTTTTAAAGGTGGGGGGTGTTGAGGGGGGAAGAAGGGGGGTGCCTTCCTTTTCCCTTTCCCAGCTTGCTTTGCCCTCTATTGTCAAGTTCGTACCTTTTAGACAGTTAATTGCTATGGGGTTTCTTTTGGTTGTCCTCTTTTGGATCCTTTTTATGTAATGTTTGATATTGGCCATATCTGCTATGTAATTTATGCTTCTCTAATTTTGGTTGCTGAAACTTTCAGGGATGTGCCTCTTTTGCAATCTGGTACTTATGGAGACATTACTGGTGGTAGCATGAATGAAGATAAGCTTAAGATGGAGAAGATCACCATCTATGTTGAACACCCTCGTCCTATTGAGCCCCCTGCTGAACCAACTCCACCACCACCTCAACCCCTTACACTTACCCCAAAGGAGCGAAGAAAACTTCGTACACAACAGCGTCTGGCTAGGGAAAAAGATAGGCAGGAGATGATTAGACAAGGCCTGATAGAACCTCCAAAACCAAAAGTTAAAATGAGCAATCTCATGAAAGTTCTTGGCTCTGAAGCAACCCAGGATCCCACCAGACTTGAGATGGAAGTCAGAAGTGCAGCTGCCGAGCGTGAACAAGCTCATGTTGACAGGAATATTGCACGTAAGCTCACTCCTGCCGAACGTCGTGAAAAGAAAGAGAGGAAGCTCTTTGATGACCCAAATACACTAGAAACTATAGTTTCGCTATACAAGATAATTGATCTCTCACATCCCCAAACCCGGTTCAAGGTTGATGTCAATGCCCAGGAGAATCGGTTGACAGGATGTGTTGTAATTTCAGATAGCATTAGTGTTGTGGTGGTTGAAGGTGGGAGCAAATCTATTAAGAGGTATGGGAAGCTTATGCTTAAGCGTATAAACTGGGCTGCTGCTGTGAAAAACGAGGATGAGAATGAAGACGAGGACGAGGAGAAACCAGTGAACAAGTGTGTGTTGGTTTGGCAGGGAAGTATTGCTAAACCAAGCTTCAATAGGTTTTTTGTGCACGATTGCAGGACTGAAGCTACTGCCCGGAAAGTGTTTTCTGACGCTGGGGTTGCTCACTATTGGGATCTTGCAGTAAACTTCATGGAAGACCAAATATAGTTCAACGAGTTTTGATGGAACTGTGTTATCCGCAAAACTTCTGTTTGATTTGAGCTGGCTTTCTTTCGTCTTCTGGCCCGGTTATCTGTAAGTTCAAGCTTTATCCCTGATTACTTGATTCAAAGATTTAATTTCAAATTGCAACTGTAGCATAGCCTAGTAATGTTTGCTTCCGAGTTTGACTTTTCGTTCTCAGCACCCATGCCCCGCCCCCGATTTTGGGGGGAGGGGGGGGGGGGGGGGGGGGTAACCATCAAATCATTCTAAGCAGCATATAAATTCTTCAAAATATGCTTGCAGAATTTAGAATAAACTCGAGAAAATCTGGAAAGAGAGCGAACGAGGATGATCTTCGACCCACTTATTTGCAAGAAAATCTGCAACCTGATTTGCTTCCCCATAACTGCTACCAGACTTATACGTGGACAAGTATAAAATTTATATGTTAAGTAAAATGCATCAGTATTTTTTTTTTTGTAAAATAAGAATTTAACATGTTTTTCTTGTGTTAAAAATGACACTTGTATGTTTTATTAATGCTTTGTTTGGTATGATTAAAAAATGGAAAGATGAAAAGTTGGAGAGATAGATAAAACATCATGTTTGGTAAGGATGAAAAATTGGAAGGATAGAAAATTTTGATGGATTAACTTTTTTTTCAACTCATTAAAATTAATCCCTTCAAAAAGTGGATGAAAAGTTAATTATGTGTGTTAAAATGTATATTCTTTGCTTATATATCTTTTGATATATGTATATATTATATTTATTAACAAGTTATTGCCCATGCCTGAAGGCACGGAGTAATAAAAAAAGGGTTAATTACAAAATGCTCCCTTCAAATTTAGGTCACATTTCAATCAAGTTCCTCTGGTTCCAATTCAAGTAATTTGCCCCTTTCAAGTTTGGACATTAACTCAGCTACCTATTGCCGTTAAATCTGAACCTAAAAACTAGACAGATGTTTACCAAGTTAATATCACCAGAACCTTTTTCAACCTGTTGATGTTGCACAGTCACTTTTGCCACTAGCAACCTCAACCAGGTAGGAATCCCTTTGCTTACCAAAACCCATCCGCCCCTTCCATGGCCACCAACCCACCAGTGCCCTCCTTCTCCGACCATCACCACCTCTATAACCCACTCTTCTTCTTGTTCTTCAAATGATATAATAGGAGTTGGCCGTTAAAGTTTCTTGTTTGTTTGTAAAGTGTCTATGGAGGGGTATTTCAAGTTTCCAGTAGTTATAGTTTTTTACTTGCAGGGATTGTGTTTTTCTTCACAAAAAATCAACCTATCTATGGGTTTGGGAGAGAGTGCTTAGTCTGGAATTCCCAAATTCTAAGTCTTTGATTACCAACCAAAAGGAAATTTGTCTTGCTCAGATTTTGACAATAAAATTTGAATTTAAATTGAACTTTAATAAGATTTTGATGATTCAGTTGGTGTTGTTGTGGCATAGATGATGATTGGGCGGTCTTTTTCTTCTTCTCTTTCCTTTTTGGTTGGATGGTGTCTGCTGGTGGCGGTTGGGCAGTGGCTGGTGATTGGGTTGTTGGGTGATGGTGGTTAGGTGGCTTGTGGTAGCAGCTGGGTGGTTTGGTGATGTCGTGATGGGGTCGGCAAGGTCTGAATTGGTTGTGATTCAGGCTCTGCTAGCGCTCTGGATTATTTGGTCTTGTGTTCTTCTTTGCTCTGTTCAAGCAACAACTCTGTTGTGTTCACCAACAGAGTACCAACATGTTTTTTTCCAAATTGTTTCAATTCGTTTTGGCCAAAAAGGACATGTATTGGAGCAGTGTGTTTTGGGGGTTGGGGCAGCAGCGGTGGTGAGGTGTTTTTATAAGTGTGGGCTCCGAACTCTGACTTCGCACTACATTGACTTTGCCTTTGCCTCTCCCTTCGCCAATTGGAATCGGAGCGAAATTTTGGAAATGGACAAATTCTGAAACAAAAAAAAAAAAAAAAAAACAGACCATAGAGAGAGACATAACATATATATATATATATATATATATATATATATATATATATATAGAGAGAGAGAGAGAGAGAGAGAGAGAGAGAGAAGGAGTTATTGTTTGAGAGAGCTTCAATTGGAGATTTGGTTCTCAGATTTGAGATCTGAGACCATCACAGGTGAGATCTTCAATCGAAGATGAACCATCGTCGGAGGTGAACCCATATGAGATCTATCGTTGGTGAACCCATTTGAGATCTATTGCTGGTGATGTGTTCACTAGTGAGCCATCTAAGATCTATTGTCGAGAGAGATGGAGGGGCTAGGTTGCTCCTGCTCGTCCGAGAGAGAGAGAGAAAGAGAGACAGAGATGGAGGGGCAAGAGCAACCCAGAACTATGAAGAAGTTTTACTATGTGTCCGACATTAAATATCCTATATATATATATATATATATATTTTTTTTTTTTTTTTACTTTCATATATATACTCACTTATATCCAATAGGCTTTACATCTTAAATGTTGGACTACTGGTCCAATTTATCAACTTTCGATATTTTAGAACTATAGGTTTATATTTACATCTTTGGGTCTAGTGAACTGCAGGTCCAATATTTTGTATTTTGTTAATAGGCTTCAAGTGAATTGTTTTTTTTCACTTTGACCAATCATTTATATGTTGACAATCATATATTATGCATAGTTTAAGATCATCACCATTTTAGATTTCAATAGCTATTATATCATCGATGATCATTTTTGTGCGATTCCACACCTCATCTATGTATGCATACTTAATAGAAATTTATTCATTTGCAAATATCTATATCTTTTTAGGAGTTTGTCTCTTTAGGGATTTTTCTCTTCCGGGATTATTATTTGAGATGATGTGGGTGATTTTTATTTTTTATTTCAACAATTTTTTCTTAAGTCTTATGTAGTTGCCCTTCAGGAGCTGAATTTTTTGAACATATGTGTCAACCACGCTTTAGGCGTGTAAGAAAGTTCATGCTGTTCTTCAGGCGACAGATTTTCTCCCTCTAACGACGAGAAGTGTCTCAATTTTCATTTGTAGGTACATAACTTCTTGAGATTTCATTATTTTTAGGCACTTTTGCCTCTGTAAGAGATATCTCTTTAGGAGATTTAGTTTACTAATTTTGAACTGATTAGTATTTCTATTGTCTATTTTGTGGGTGTGGTTTTTTCGGGAGTGCCAACTTTTTTTTTTATAAAATTTTCATTGTATCTTTTTCTTTGGTCTCTTCGGGAGTACTAACTTCCTTCGGAAGAATTAACTTTCGTAGTATTTTTCGTTATTTCTTCCTATTGTGGAGAATCTTGTCTATTGTTATGACAAGTCTTTTACGCTTCTAACGTAGTCGAGATAAATTCATTTCATAATATTTTTTAAGCAAAATAAAAAGATATTTATCTTATATATTCATATGCTATAAAAGACTAATAATCTCAACCTTTTAATAAGATCCAATGTATTGCAAATACCCTATTTAAGTATTGAAGGTTAGAAATATCAAATTAAAAGTACACATGAAATATAACACTATCATAACTTGAAACGAAGTTCAACTTGATTAAATAGGCTAACATATTTTTAGAATTCACAAAACTTACATGAAATAACTAATAGTAATAAATGACTCCAATTAAATTGGCTTACTCAAGATAGAAAAATATATTATCCTTATATTCAAAATCACATATTTATTCACCGGACATAATCGGTTCAATGGCTTGTCACTACTTTTCAAGCTCGTCCGAACAGCTCAGCCAACTCAGCTAAGCAACTACTAGTACTACTAAACACGTCTACCAGCTCAGTTGAGCAGCTCCACCAGTCCAACCTTAGAGCTAATCAGCTTGTCGTGGCCCTTATACTATTCAGTGAAGGGTAATAAGCATATTCACACATGCAAGTAAAAGACTTGGCTCTTCAGCCAATGTAAGACCTGGCACTTCAGCCAATGTATGACCTGGCTCTTCAGTTAAGGTATGATAACATGACTCTTCAGTCAAGGTAAGACCTAGCTCTTTAGCCAAAATATGACATGGAATGAACGACCTGGCTCTTCAGCCAATGAATGACCTGGCTCTTAAGCCAAACTGATGGTATAGAAAAATCGAGAGCCATGAGGTGAAGAGCTAGATAAGCTCTAGGTGGGTTTGTCGTGTGTGTAAAAAAGAATGAGAATACACAAGAAAATAAGTGGTTCACCAGTTGAAAAGCTTGGCTAATCCACTCTAATGGAGGCTCTTGCTCTTTGATCGTATGTTGTTTTCTTGAAGAATAAGTGTACAATAGGTTTTTTTCCTTGCTTGAGGCCCTTTTTTGCACAGTGATCATTGCCTTTTATAACAGAATATTAGGAAAATATTCAGAGAATATTTAGTATGACTTATTGTCCAAGGTATGGTTTGATGGTGAAAATTCTTTTCTACCCCTTTTGGTAGTTTCTATATTGCTTGTTGTCTTTTAGAATTCCATTGTCTTTTGTATATTTTTCGATATCAACACAATTCATCTATGTGGCGGTATTTTGAAGTAGACATGATGGTGGGTTAAGGTCATTTGGTGCTGATGTCGCTGAGGAGAGGGAAAGGGGTTGGGTTGAGGTTTGTTGGTTTGGGTGTGATGGGAGTCATTGGACTTGGGAGAGAAGGTATGGACTATGGAGAGATAGAAGGGTGGTTTCTGGTGTGTGTTTGAGTGAGACTGTGAGAGAGAGCCAAGGTATGACTTGGCTCTTCATCCAAGATAAGACTTAGCTCTTCAACTAAGGTATGATGACATGACTCTTCAGCCAAGGTAAGACCTAACTCTTCAACTAAGTTATGACATGGAAGGAATAACTTAGCTCTTCAGCCAAGGTATGACATGGAAGGAACGACTTGGCTCTTAACCCAAGGAATGACTTGACTCTTCAGCCAATAAATGATCTGGCTGGCTCTTCAAGCAAGGTAAGACCTAGCTCTTCATCTAAGTTACGATATGGAAGGAATGACCTGGCTAAGACCTAGCTCTTCAGTTAAGGTATGATGACATGGGTCTTCACCGAAGGTATGACCTAACTTTTCAGCCAAGGTAAGACCTAGCTCTTTAGCTGAGGTACGACATGGAAGGTAAGACCTAGCTCTTTAGCTGAGGTACGACATGAGAGAAATGACCTGGCTCTTCAGCTAATGTATGATTTGGCTCTTTTGTCAAGGAATGACCTCAGCTCTTCAGCTAAGGTATGATGACATGGCTCTTCAATTAAGGTAAGACCTAACTTTTCAGCTAAGGTATGACATGGGTCTTCAACCAAGGTATGATGACATGGGTCTTCACCTAAGGTATGACCTAGCTCTTTAGCCAAGGTATTGTCTCGCTCATCAGTCGCTGCAAAATTTGACTCTTCAATCCAGACTCTTCAGTCTAAAGAACTCTTCAATCTCACCATTGTCAGGATCATCAGCCTTAAGCTCAAGCTTTTCAACTTCAACATGATCAGACTATTCAGCTTCAGCATTGCTAGGCTCATTTGCTATATCGGGCACTTCAATCTAGCTTGACTCTTTACCCAACTCGATTATTTAGCCTAAACAAGTTCTTTAGTCTTATCAGGGTCTTTGGCTTAGCTCGGCTATTAAGCCTTATTAGGTCCCTCAGGTTTATTGAGCTCCTTAGCCTCACATTCAATCAAGCTCAGCATTGGTATCTTGGACTTACTTGATTGATAATAAGTCCATGGCTCGCTCAAAAGCACAAAGTTTGGACTGCTCAGTTACAACAATTGAATTCTGGTTGGTCAACTCATCATAAACTTCTCAGGAGGCTCCTCAGCATAAAAGAAGAAGTTAGCTCAACCTGCCTAAGTCCAAACAAAATAAGGTTTTCAGGACTCGTAGAGCTTCTTCGACAAACCCCTGAAAATTTTCAAGCATCTTCGAGTCGATCTGAAATGCTTAGCCCCAACCAATGGACAGCTCAAGTCAGTCCTTGCTCGGGGCTGGGGGTAACTGTTGATACCGAAAAATTTACAAAAGGCAATGAGATTCTAGAAGACAACAAACAATATAGAAACTACCAGAAGGGGTAGAAAAAGATTTTCACCATCAAACCATACATTGGGCAATAAGTCACACCAAATATTCTCTGAATATTCTCATGATATTCTGTTATAAAAGGCAATGATCACTGTGTAAAAAAGAGCCTCAAGTAAGAAAAAAATCATATTGCACGCTTCTTCTTCAAGAAAACAATATACGATCAAGGAGCAAGAGCCCCTATTAAAGTGGATTAGCCAAGTTTTTCAGCTAGTGAACCACTTATTTTCTTGTGTATTCTCATTCATTTTTACACACACACGACAAACCCACCAAGAGCTCATACAGCTCTCCACCTCATGTCTCTCGATTTTTCTATACTATCAGATAATATCACCAAGATTCATAGTTGTCAAGTGGATCTCAGCCTCAAGGATCAAAGAAAGATAATTGTTGCCCAAAATATCAAGAGCGACAATCTCAAGTTAGGCACATCAAAAAACAGGAATGCAGAGAACTTAACCAAAAGAAACTTCATGCATAATTCTGGTAGAATTCAGGCGGAATAAAAGAATTATATAATAATCTATCACTCCTCCTTCTGAAGGCAGTATTATGAAGACTAAATACTATTCGAGAGGGTCAAAACTTGTAATCAAACTTCTTTTATTTGTGCTTTGACAATTATAGAATAAAAAAAATTGATTTTCTTCAAAGAAATTTACCTGAGATTCTTATAAGCGCGTAAATATTAGAAATCTAACACTTTTCTCAAATTCACTTGAACAATACTTGAGCATCAAGTTCACTTGAACAATACTTGAGTTATTCGTGCTGATAACGTGTTGTCAAAGTAAGAGAATTATAGAGATTACAAAAATAATATATAAAATGTACAGAAAGAATTTCTCAATTTGTGTATTTCTCAATGTGGTGAAGACCTTTTTTTTATAGACCTCTAATAATAATAGTCATCAAATACAAACATTAACTATGGATGGAGGTTATAAAGTCTTACTAATACGTATTTAATTGGTAGGTTAGAGGTCATCTACATTTATATATAATATATACAATGATGTATATAGGATAGATATAATGTAATATTTACAATAGTTTACTTATTGAAGTGGTAAAACTATTTTTGACTTATTTGGAAGTAATTAAAATAAGTTGTCCGAAACACTTTTTTTTTTTTTTAAAGTGCTTATGAGAAGTCATAAATCCTAAAAGCACTTTTGAAAAGTCATTCTAAACACACTTTTAGGGGGCTTATTTTTCCTATTAAATTTGGGGAATTAATATTAGCCGTTAGATTAACTTTAAAGTAAAATTCAAAACGATTTTAACCGCGTAAAGTAAAAGTTATTTTTTATGTTATACTTTATTATATAGATTAGGTATTGCACGTGCCTGAAGTTAACGTAATTTTCAAGTCAATATAATTCAAATAAAATACTAACAATCAATGTCTTTCTTTATATGTTCTACAAACTTTTATTATTTTATCAAAAAAGTAAAATTTATCACATTCAGTAATAAAATTAGACAATTAATTCAAAATGTTCAACTTGTGAGAAAATATATTAAAATAATAGTATAATAGTTATAAGCTTCTATAAGAAATTGGCCTCAATTTCCCACTTTCACCTGTTAAAAACCAAAACATAGCACAAATTCCAGAATCCAAAAATAACCCATTTTAGGAAACCAAAATAGTCCACAACCCCAAAAAATAAAAGATCACAGAACCAAACAACACGAGAATAAAACACAGAAATCGAAAAAACGAAAAAATCTAGTCATTGCTGAAGTAAATGGCCAAAAATAATTACTTATATAGCTAACGTATATCTAATAGCATAAGAAAACACACTGAATTATTTTGACTAGAACCATGCTGCATACACCACCCAATCACTGCACCACACCACACCACACAACACTACAAACACTAAGAATCCAGAAATAAGAATTATCAACCATAGTTAATGGATCTAGCAATAAGAATCCTCTGCTCATTGATGATGATAGCCTTGTGGTCATGAAGTCGGCCAAATACCAAAGCAGACTAAAGTGAGTGAAAATAAAGAGTGTCTGAGGCGATCTCTCATGGACTTGGAAGATGCTGTTAAATTTCAATTCCCTAAAACCAGTAAGGGTAGAAAGGTTTGCCGTTTTTGCTTCCGGCTCCCCATCGTACACACTTGTTGGGTCGAAAAATTCTGCCCTCCCTAGACGTGTCGCCGGACATCATCAACACCAATAATTCGCATCTCCTCTTCAATAAATTGATTTCTAGGGTTTTACTAAAACGACATTCTAAGCTAAAAAATACACATTTATGTGTTTAATTTAAGTGAGGACTTTCATCGAGTAGTTGACGGGTTTACGTGATTTCATCGAGCAGTTAAAGGAGCTGAAGCAATGTGGGCGGTCTATGAATGGGCCTTTGGTTGTGGGTTGACTGAGCATGGAGGCAAAAGGTGAAAGTGGCTAGGGGTGGAGGGGCTCTGGATGGTGAGTGGAGAGAGGGGGACAATTTTTATCAAATTCAAAACTGGTCTCTATAAAATTTAGTCTATATATATATATATACATATAGACTAAAAAAAAAAAATTGGACATATTCCACTGTTTAATTTGGCTAATGACATTGGAATATAATCTAATCAATTCCTTTAGTTAAGCGTAATTGATTCTCCATTCAAATTAGATGTCTTAATTACCAAATCTGATCAAATCTATTAATTAACCATAAGTTATCCTTAATTGAAATCAAATCTCTTAATCAAATTAATTTTATTTTTAAATTGTCATTCTATCTACGGTTTTTGTTTGTTTGGGCCTATTGGACTTGTGGTCCCTTGTTTTTAAATTCTTTTTTTGTGAAATTATTATTTTTTTTTTAATTTTATTAAAAAAAAGTAAAAAAAACCAATTAATGCATTACTCTTCATCATGATAACATGGCTATGGGAAAACGCCTTGTGTGCCTAATTATTAATTGGACAAGATTGATCTATATAGTTGTAGCATGCCATTTTGTCTCCATAATCAGCCTTGACAATTCTATAAACGACTCATGAAATCAACATGAGAATAATTTATAACTAGGGAGTTTATGTTTAACCTTAATTGGCTCGAGTAGCAAACAAATGGATCTATTAGGCTTGTCGAATAAATGAGGCAACACGCACCCAGTTAAATACGATACAATTTTACTGAACAAGGTTTATACATGACATTAATTCAGTATGACATAAATCGACTATGTTTGACATAACATAGACTTTGTCTTTCAGGCTGGGTTGTTGTTGCTGCCCTTGTAGGTAGTCTTTGTTGGATAGTTTTAGCTTATATCAATTAAGAGTGATGTGTCTTATCTAGACCGATGACAACCTTAGCTAAAGCCACTATAATATTGGAGTCAAAATGCATCCTGCCTTGAACAAAGATGAACAGAGACTCCTTGGGACGTCAAGTTCGGATCTTGGCCTATCCTATCTGGCAACAACCTCGTTGCGCGGTTGGAAACCATTCGTGCGGCTCTAGGCATCCTGAACTCTACAACTACTAGTGTGGCATTTTCAGGTTCTAGATACTCGCATTTTGTTGAGCAAAATTGTGATTGTCTTCTCTCATCTAACTCATTAGAGTCGAATGGTCTCAAAATAGGCTTCAATAAGAAGCGATTACGTAGGTATATATAGATATATCTTACTGGTAAGCTCTTTCATTGGTCCTTTGTTATATGTCAACTGGCCGCAAGAGGCTGAACTCCCAAGTCTGGATTTCTTCTTGGTGGATTGCTTAAAAAACTTTTTTAAGCGAAAAAGACGGACTTTCTTAATTCGATCTAATCCATTCTTAGTTGGCTTAGTTTGTTATAAAATTACATGCCTCAGTCTTCCTTTCAAGAATCTAAACATGACACGAGACATTTCCTACATGTGAGACCTAATGCAAGTTGTGGAGGTAGTTGCACTTTCTTACATGTGGGTGTCAATTAGGCAAAGATTACTTCGGAAATGGTGAGTTGGAGAGTTGCCCGAGGAACTTGCCGGTTCATCTAAGTGACATGGAGTTTCTCCTTGAGAAAATATTCATTAGAACGGTGAAACCACGTGATAATGTTAACGTGATATTACTAATCAATAATATTAAAACAAATAAGCAAATGAATTTTACTAAAATTAATAACTAACCCTCCGTATAAGTAAATAATTACTAATTCTTCCTTCATATAAACAAAGAATTATTCAAGTGAGATTTACTTTTTTCACTTGGTGTTTTATTATTAATTGGTGATATCACGTCAGCATAACCGTTACATTCAATATTTACTCTTCGTTCACCCCCACTGTCAAGGGATTGAGCCAAACAGGCGGATTTGCAATATCTTTTAGTCATTCCCATATGGAGTGTTTCTTCTTCTTTTTTATTGGCCAACTCTTAATATAGAGGAGAAATTCTAGGGTATCGTACCAAAAATTATATTTTTTTAATGGTTAAATTATAATTTTTTGATGTGTAAGTTATAATTTATAAAGACATAATCGATCCTAAAACACTACAATCTATCACGGAAATTATAATTCGTAAAGAGAAGTTACAACTCGTTGAATGAATTCCATAATCGATAGACTTTTCTCAACTAGTTGTAACTTTACCTTAAAAATGTATGACATTATCATTAAAAATAGGAACTTTTGGTACGATACCTTTTTTTTGGTACTATAGATACTCCCTGTAGAGTAGTCTAGTTATAGATCTAGATTCCTTCCAATACATTTTTATCTTCAATTCTCTTCTTGACGGATCATCATCATTAATCAATGAATGACCTATTTATATACAATGGGTCCTATTTGAATACATGATAAATGATTCATCAAGAAGGAAATTGTGAAGAAAGTGTATTGAAATGAATCTCAGTCCTCTAATTATCTCTAGAGATCCCTATCAATATTTATTTTATTTTATTTTGATAAATCACGTGAAGGCAAGTATAATTTATTGTATATAAGTAGGTACATCCGTCATTTATGGTAGATAATTTGTTAATAAAAAAAATGGAGGAAAAAATATCGGAGGAGATATAGATCTAGAAATCTATAATATAAAATAGAGTAGGCTTCAATAAGTCAATCCGACAGTTTCAAATAGACTTATTCAACGACCACCAATATCACTATTAAATTTTCGTCGTATTTTCAGGTACGGGTCATTCCTAGTTGATATATAAACGTACCCACTTTCTAAAAGCAAGAAAAAATGTGTTTTGCAAATACATTTTTATATTAAAATGTGCATGCTAAATTCATGCTTTCATGTTAAGATTCATAAAATAAATATGTCGTGAAAATCAAGTTACAGATATAATAAAAGCTAAAGAAAGAAAACAAATGGTGTATGATGGGGTCTCAGAAACAACGACCCAAGCCCAGCAGTTGATCTGCTAATGGGTTTTGTTAGTTGGTTTAAAAGATAAGTTGATCTATCTAGAGTAAAGGGTACAGGGTATACGTGGTTCACCTTAACCGATGGACTAAGGCTACGTCCACTACAATGGAGTATCTTGCTCCTTGAGGTCGTGTATTGATTTCAGGTGAGGACCAGTCGGTTACAGGCACTGGACCTTTACAAATGTATATACCTTATCTTGTTGAATATCTGGGAATAGAAAAGACAATGGGGAAGGTGAAGACGGTGATTCTCAGAGGAAGTTCCCGAGAGAGCTCCCAGCTACATAGCACTGTTCTATTTATACGAGTCATTCGTCCTAGGGTTCCTGGTGGCTCCTCCTGCCTTTTTTCTGATCCTGTGGGGACCTCCAGGCCTTGTCCTGCAAAAACTTGTACTAGCCGGCGCCCCTGTGCCCACGATCTCTGGATCGTTATGCACCACCTCCTACTGCCTTCGGGAAGGCGTGACTGTCTTAGGTTTCAGAAATGGTCCCCTTGGACACGTGGCGCAACGGAATCCTTTCCAGGACAAGGGGGTGATTTCTCGTTCCCAGATTGTCCTTTGGGTGCTACTGGATTGGGCCGGGCCTGGACTGCTGGTCCTCCGGAGTCGTTGGGCTTGATCTTTGGGCCCTTCCTGCTCTTTATCGTGGGCTAATTGGAGGCACTTCATGTGGGCTAATAAGCCCACCTTTTGGGTTCTCAAGGTATATTGGGCTCTGAGACCATGGCGGCCCATGTCCAAAATTTCATCCTTATCAGTTGCCCCCCAGCCCTTGATTACATCCTTATGTAGATCCCTTTTAACAAATTTTAATTTGATTTCTCACAATATAAGATCCAGTTATATATAATTGGCCATGTGATTTTAAAACATGTGATCATAACGTTAAAAAAAATTAAAAAAATATATATATTAGAAAGATCCAAATTCATTTTTATATATCTCTAACCTTGCGGGATAAGGAAGCAATCAACCTGTACCTTAACAGCCATAGACATAGCATAGCTGTAGTGTTTGTAGACAAAGTACAAGATCGGTTATATAATATAAGGAAATTTTTTTGAAAAAAAAAAGAAAGAAAGTACCGTTCTATTATTTATCACTTTTTAAATTATTTTTATTATTTTTGTAGATAATTTTATCACTTTTGTGATTAAAATCGACCGTAAGTATCATAAAACTAGTAAAAATAACCACAAAAGTTATTCAAATAGTAAAATTTAGAGGTATGATGCCAAATTTTTTTCCCATTACAGTAGTCAAGTCCTTAAAATAAAGAAGGGAATGGTTTTTTGGTTGATTGCTTGCTTGACGAGTCAGCTTTAACTAAAAAGATTCCAAGAACCTCACTTGGATTTAATTACATCAAGTTGCCTAATTATTTGCCTTGAAATTTTTCTGAGCTTTCTTCACCATGAATCAAGGATGGAACCAAGTGGTGCCCACCCTGAAATTTTCTTTTTGAATATTGCCTATACAAATTTAAAATATTAATTGAGTATATTTGGGTATGCCCACTCTATTATTTTTTACAATACTAATTAGAATAGAATCATCATCAAATGATTAATAACTTTTGGTCAATCTTCATATACATTACGGATATTTTTGATAAGTTTTGAACATATTAGTCATTTTGTATTTTTTTTCCAACAAAAGATGGAGTTAGTTTATTATTGGATAAAATATTGTAAATAGATGAAAATCAAGATCACAACTTATAATTTCATAATTAATTAAATTTAAAAAAATTCGAATATAGATATGTTTATCTGTTGAGATTTGATGATGCCTCGGAATTAATCTCCCAGGCCCAGCTTGATATGGCTCTGTTGGGTTTTACGGGGTAGGCTTAAGGAAACTAAAGTTTATGCAATGACAGACAAATAATGTAAGTGGTTCACCCTAGCCGATGGACTTGGGCTACATCCACTGTAATGGAGGCTCTTGCTCCTCGATGAAATGTATTGATCGCAAATGGTTATAAGAAAATTACAGGCGCAGGGCCGTTATGGATCCTTTCTTATCTGGATATTCTAAGATCAAGGGCAAAAATACCAGAAAGAAGGTTAGGAAGAAGGCTCAGGAGTCGATCCCCCCTCCTTGCTTCTACTGTTCTATTTATATCGTGCCTCTCCCTAGGGTTTTTTGTTCTTCTTCTTCCTTTTCCTGATCTTGTGGGAACCTTTCGTCCTTTCCCTGTAAGCCTTTCTGTCCGCCGGCGGTACTGTACCCACGACCATCTTGGTTCGTTCGGCACCACTTCTCTCTGCCTTTTGCAGGGTGTAACTCTGAGGAATCAGAGCCGGTTCCCTTTGTCCTTGGAGCACGTGGCGTAATAGGGCTCATCTTAGGTTATGGGCTGAGAATCGGATTAGGGCTGGGCTGGGCTGTTGGCTCTTTGGTCTCTTAGGCCCCCTGCTCTCGATGTAGGCTGGTTGGAACCATTTCCTTTGGGTTTCGAAGTCCACATTCAGGATTTTCAGGGCGTATTGGGCTCGACTATCATGGCGGCCCAGGCCCAAAAACCTATCCTCATCAAGATTATTATAATTTGACTAAAGTGGGCCACCACCTAAGAGAAATTGTGAGAGATGAGAATATTCAATTGAGTAACTGGATCGGAGATAAAGGGTTGATTGGTAGCATGATTGTGTAAATAGAGAAAGATATTGTTTGATTGTATTACTAATGAAGTTCTTATGCAATGTTTTTAAAGTGCCAAAATAAATCGGGTGTCAATTTCAAATGGTTGTCTTAAACTTATTATTTTATAAAATGTTATAATTAATCTTTTTTGATATTTTTTATTAGTATACATGATGTATTTTGATTTTTTCGCCTTTTGTGCTTATTGAATTTTTAAATATTAAATATCTATATAATAAAGTACAAAGATTGAAGATATAAAAAAATGTCTTTTGTTTTTTCACGGTTGAGATCATTTTAAATTTTACTTTAAAGTTAATTCGATGGTTAATATTAACTCTCCAAATTTAATAGAAAAAATAGCCCCCTAAGAATATGTCTGTAGTGACTTTTCAAAAGTGTTTCTAGGACTTATCATAAGTATTTTTTTTTTTTAAATATTGTTTAGAACAACTTATTTTAATTACTTCCAAATAAGTTGAAATTAATTTTACTACTGAAATAAGTAAGTAAAAATAAAAATAAAAAATAACTTTTATTTTTTTTAAATCACTTCTCTATAAAACACTTCACCACCACCATCGTCTTCACCACCGTTTCTGCCACCCAATGACCACCACTACCGGCACCGCCCCACCCCATCACTACCCCCACCACTATCACCATTACCACCACCACCACCGTCACCACCCCATCACCTCTACCACAACCATCACCATCATCATCACCTACCACCATTATCATCTCATTCTTATATTTATTACCACTTCCACCATTACTCGTTGTCGCCCACCACCACCGCCAATCATACTTATCACCACCATCCATCATCGCCCACCATCGACGCCACTCACTTTCACCCACCACCATCACACCTACCACCATTACCGCCATTCGCCACCACCCACCACCACTGTAGCCCACAAGCACCCGTTGTCGCCTACCACCAGTCACCCCACCACCACCTTCGTCACTGCTCACCACCATAACCCAACAACGCCACCACCACCACCTCCGTCACCCATGACTACCACTACCACTACCACCATCGTCACTTAAAATTCACCACCACCATCGTTGTTGTCATCCACGACTGTCATGGTCGTCACCACCCATCACAACCATCACCATCTCTCACCACCACCGTCATCAACCACCACTACCACCACTCACCCCTATTACAACCGATGTTTAAATTTTTTTCTCTCTCTCCTCTATATTTGTGATTAATTTTGAGTATGAATACAAATATATTTATAATTTACAATTTTTTTTATTACTCCGTGTCTTTAGGCACGAGCAATAACTAGTAATATAATCTATACTACTAATAAAAGTACCTTAAGTGAAAAAAATTTGATTCACGATTTTACCCTTATAAAAAATTTTAAATACCACATTATCTTTTTATAGTTAAATATCTAAATTACAATCACAACCTAATATTTTTAAATCTTTAAATTACCCTCTAACATCTCTTTTAATTCTCTATTATCTTAGTATAAATATCAATATCTATTAAAAATTTTAATTCACTACGCAACCCTTAAAAAAATATGTGTATCATTATAGTTTTCAATAACGTGTTCAAAAAGTCTATCAATAATCATTACTTTTTTCAAATAAAAAAATAACATTATGTCTATATATGTATTTTTTTCTATCTATACTACTAATAAAAATACTTAAGAATGAAAATTTTTTGATTCACTATTTTACTCTTAGAAAGAATTTTAAATACCACATTATCCTTCCGTAGTTAAATATCTAAATTACCATCATATACTTATGTGTTTAAATCTCCAAATTACCTATAATATCTCTTTTAGTTCTTTATTCACTATGTATAAATATCAGTATCTATGACATTTTTTAATTGATTACGTTACCCTTAAAAAATATATACATCACTATAGTTTTCAATAAAGTGTTTAAAAAAATCTTTAGAACTTTCATCAATCTAACATTACTCATTTCAAATATAAAAATAACATTATGCTTATATATATATTTTTTTTAATCTAAAATTTTAACCATTTCATTTTAAGATAAAAAATAATATTTTATGTAGTTTTTTAAAAAATAATTTATGTTAAATCAACATAATTCTTCAATCACATTAAAATTTTCATGTTTTATTAAGAGTTTATATAAAAAAATTGTAGTGTATTTTTAAGTAAAACTTGAATTTTAGAATTTTAATATTCTTTTAAAATATATATTATATGGTAGTGTATTATATTTTAGGGTTAATTGCACTTTTAGTCTCTGAAATATTCATGTTTTATCAGTTTGGTCTTCATTGTATCAATTTTGTCAATTTGGTCTCTAAAATTATTGGTTTAAATGATCTTTACACAAACAATTTATTAAGTTTTTGACAGAAATAATCACGTGTTGGTCACGTGATACTAAATGATGGAATGACATGTGGTCACTTTCATAAAAAAACTTAATTGATCGTCTGGTTATGGACCATTTAAAAAAGAATTGAATATTTTATGGATCAAATTGATAAAATTCATATATTAAGGATGAAATTGACAAAAAAAAATGCATATTTTAGAGACCTAAAGTGTTATTAACCATATATTTTATCCTTATTGACCTAAGAAGATTGACAATTATTGTTATTTTATTCAAGTTGGAACCTAATCAAACGAATTCCAAATAAATTTTTTTTATCTTTTTTCTTATAATTAGAACAACAAATCGCTGGGAATATAAAATATTTTTCAAATTTATAGTATAATACGAACGATAAAAATATGATTTTTGATAAATTTGATATAATATTTAATATATGTACACATATACCTAATATTTTTTATTAATATTGAGTATACGAAAATTATTCACGTGTAAAGCACGTGTTGCATTGCTAGTAAAATATAAATGTATCATATAATTTTTTTCATATGATAGAAAAAATTAAAACTTATTAAAGTGTCCACCCTAAAAGAATTTTCTAGTTCCGTCCCGGCCATCAATAAGAGATTTTTTCTCATTAGCAAGAAGCAATTTTATTAACCCCAAAAGATAACCTAGTAGAGAAAGGGATGGGCTAGAAATTCAGATATTTTGAATTCGACAACTTTTTTAGGGTCAAACCATACAAGATTTATCTCATGAATTCTCTAATCCTAATATAGATGGTCTATCTTTAACCAGACCTGAGAGTAGATTGACCATAATACCAAAAAAAAAGAAAAAAAAAGCAATCGTATTGTTTCTTAACTTGTGCTGCAATTAAACTTAACCTCATTGAATCGTAATTATTGATAAAACGCAAAGTAGGTTTTTCTTGATTTCTTCCACAATGAGAAGTTTTGTCCAATACTCTTAACTCATTCCAGATATCAAGAACCTCCTATAATAAAGATATAAATATGACTTTGTTGTCAATTGGTCCAAAGTATCCAAAAATGGGAATGCCCTTAACTTGAGGTTTACTCCTTTAAAAGGGCAACTCTTAATTTTCTACCCTAGCCAACCTGTATGCCTAACATAGGCCTAACAACTTACACTTGTAAGTCGGGCTTACAGCTAATCTGATGATTGCATTAAATTAAGCGACTATAAATATGATCAATTTATTAATTTAGTTGTGGTCGAGTTGGTATGTGTAAATCAGTGGAAGAAAATTCCACAATTGAGACCTATTTCTCTATCAACTGAATCAATCACTCATTTAATTTTCCAAAAAAAAAAATACTCAGTTGAGATGCTTACAAAACTAACTAAAATCTTAGACTAAAAAACAGAAAATAAAAAATAAAAAATCATACTTCTTTCATGTTGTAGCTAAATGCATCTGTTATGTCAGATTGAATTATATGTATTTGTCATTAACTTGATCTAGTTATCGTTTAGAGCAATGCTATTGGAACATAATTTAAAGATTTATTGATTGTGATTAAAAAAAAACACAATAAGAATTTGAGTTGGCGCCTATTCCCATGCAAATGTTGCTTCTGAATCTTCTTTTTTGACTTTTCACTTTCCAGGTACTTTTACAGCGTCATTTATAGGTGAGTTAGTTCACAATTCGGTAGCAGTTATAATACATTCATCACCCATTCACCTACCAATTTCTTCTACGTACCCTCCCATCACTGCATCTGCATGTGCATGTCCTCTTTCTCTCTCTCTCTAAAATATTCATTATAACGGTGATATTTCATAATAAAATGACGTAATATTAACAACCAATAATAATAAAATAAATAAACAAATAGACTCCATAAAAATTAATAATTAATTTGCTATGTAAGCAAATAACTCTCGACTCTTCTTTTATGTAAGTTTATTTGAAATTTTATTATTGATTGATGATATCATGTAAATCAATTTAGAAAGAATTGAATCGAAACTCCAATATCCTGAAAAAGTTCAATATAATCCAGTGTACGAGATTGAGTTTTTTCTGCTGCGAAAAGTGATGGGTACTACTCTACTTGGAGCAATGCAGGTGACCGACAAATTAATGTAATTCATGGTCCCTGGACCCTAAAACATTATAATACTAGATTTTTATTTGCGGTATCATAAAAAAATTCAAAAAAATAATTGAACTCAAAAAATAATTAGTGAACTCAAAAGATGAATGCACCCTAAAAGTTAATAAACTTTACCCAAAATGTGGAGTCCAGATTCTTTGTTGTACAGTAAGGGGTGTTGTTCCTTAAAACGAAGTTGTTTTATGTTTAAAACGGTATTATTTTGAGAAACAGTGGACAACAGAGAATCTGTATCCTAAAATGTGATGCAACTATAAAAAAAATTAGGGTGCGTTTGGTAACGTTTTCGTTTTTATGTTTTTTTTTATAAAAAAATAGAACAAAGTTTTATTTTTTTTGTGATAAAAATTAAAAATATAGAACATGTTTGGTAGTCATTTATATTTAAAAAATTATGAAAACAAAAAATAAAAACTTATTTGGTATTATACCAAATATTCACCACCCAACACCACCACCAACAACCTAACACCACCCAACACCACCACCAATCACCAAACACCTCCAAACACCCAACCACCTACCACCACCAAACTCTCATCACCACCACTGAAATTCACCACCACCACCACCCCCTGAAAATTCACCACCATTCCCCTGAAATTCACCACCACCCAACACCACCACCAACCACCAAACACCTCCAAACACCCAACCACCTACCACCACCAAACTCCCATCACCACCACCGAAACCCAGCCCCACCACCACCCCATGAAAATTCACCACCATTCCCCTGAAATTCACCACCACCACCCCTGAAATTCACCACCACCCAACCCCACCACCACCATCGAAACCCACCCCCTGTAACCCCGAAACCCACCACCCCTATAACCCCGAAACCCACAACCCCTTGTAACCCCGAAACCCACCACCCCTATAACCCCGAAACCCACAACCCCTTGTAATCCTCTGAAACCCCGAAACCCATCGCCTACCCCAAAATACACCACCCATCGCCTACCCCAAAATACACCACCCAACCCCACCACCACAAGGCCACAACCCCCAGTAACCCCGAAACCCACCACCACCACTGAAACCCACCCCCATCCCCGAAACCCACCACCACCGAAACCCAAGCAAACCCCACCACCCAGCCATCCAACACCAAACCAAGCAAAACCCACCACCATCAGCCATTCAACCACCACCAAAGAAGATGAGAGAGAGAAGATGACGAGAGAGAGAAGAAGACGACAGAGCTCTTCGGTTCTTCGCAGAGAGAGAAGAGAGAAGACGAGAAGAGAGAAGACGAGAAGACGAGAGAGACATCAGTTGGGTATGTGAGCAGTAGGTAGAAGAGGCCCTTTTATACTTCCAACCAAAAGTCCAAATTTTGGTGTTAACAAGATTCGATGGCAAGAACTCATTAAAGGGTGAGGCTGGGCATACGCGTGTTTTTTTTTTTTTTGATGTTTTCAAAAGCATCATTTTTAATGTTTTCATATTTTGGCCTTGTTTTTAAAACGGGACAGTAAAAAAAAAAAACAAAAACACATCCCAAACGCGTTATTGTTTTTTTTTTTAGCAAAAAATGAAAACAAAAACAAAAAAAAACACAAACTTCAAGTTACCAAACACTACCTTAATGATAAGTGATATGGTACTGAATTTTTTTCTCGATATTATTGTCAAACACCATATTTCATATCCTAATGAAGGACTTGAACACGGTACCCAAAAAAATTTGATAATGTACCTTTAAAATTTAAAATTTTAATGGTTGTTTTTATAACTTTTGTGAGTCATTTTATAACCAAAAAATTTAGGGTTAATTGTTTTTTACCTCTTTCTGGTTTCAACTAGAAACATTTTACTTACGTTTAAAATTATGCACATTACCTCCATATAGTTATGTACCAAAGTAAAATGGTTATTTTTATCATCCAAGTTAACAAAAAGTGTGTTCCACACACCAAAAACATGTTGTGGACTCTGTTTCCATTATTTCTCTCCAAAAGAACATTGTCAAAGTTCCTAAAATACCTTTTATAATATATGATTTAATACCCTAATAGGTAGGGCATGCATTGGTCCCAAATCAAAAAACATGTAAGAAAAACATAAGTAATTTTCAGATCAAGAACAAAACCTTACTTAAGGGAAAAAGGGACTCAACATGTTTGATTGAAATGTGTTGGTTTATTGTCATGTTCCATTAGTTTTATGAACAGGAGTAAATCAGACAAAAAATCTGATTTTAAAACGTTAGTATTATAATAATTTTTGAACTCCATTAATGGCATCAATTGCTTCACTTTGCTATATAACTATAAGAGGGTAATGCATAATTTTAAACATCAAATAAGTAAAGTCCTTCTAGCCAAAATCACAAGGGTAAAAAGAAATTAACCAAAAAATTTATTTACTACTGTTGTGGGTGTTTTTATGACTAGTGGTAATTATTTTTACCACTTTTCTTCAGTACAAAAAAAATTTATCACTTTTATGGGTAATTTATCACTTTTTTCGGTACCACAACAGTGATAAAAATACCCACAAAAATAAATGTCGGTACGGGATTGAGAAAAAAAATTTCAATATCATAGACAACTCCATAGAATTATGATAGGACTCAATTATTTTTTGTTACAAAAAGTAAGAATTATTCAGTTTTTTTTTTCTTCAATTTTCTTCTACACGGAGTCACATTGTGGCCAAGGGGGACCATGGCCCTTTCAATTTTCAAAAATACCTTTAGGTTTTTAAAAATTTCTATATGAGTCATATATATTACCCGATTTCACACAACAACTGTTTTTTTTTTTTTTTTTCCTGTCATAAGACTTATCTGAGCTTATGTCTTTGTATATAAGAGAAATACCAATCCATGTGATTAATATTTATCATTTTGATTTTAAATGTCAGGTCATTATGGTTTCTGAATATGCTAATTGAATTATCCAATATACATATGTATATAGAAAGTTTTGAAACCTAAAGGAAAAATATATATTTTTGAAAAATTTAAGGGTGGTACATGACATTTTTGAAAACTTGAAGAAAGAGGGGGGGGAACATGTTTAACAACAAATATACAGCAAAATGTATATGGTCACTCTCTTAAATGCATAGAATCCCGAGTTATGAATTGAACCCCACAAGTAAAACCTCCACCTCTAAGAGGCCATATCTATGAAAAGGTACTATGTTGAGCCCAAATATTTATTGATAACTCATGTGATTTCTGTCCCAAAACATTAAAGCATAGGGGAAGAGCAGTAGACAGTACAAACCGAAATTTATTATTTTTGTGGATATTTTTATCACTGTTATAGTACCGAATAAAAGTGGTAAAAATAGTTACCACAACAGTGGTAAATCACCCACAAAAATGATAATTTTTTTTGTACCGAAAAAAAGTAGTAAAAATAATTACCACAACAGCAATAAAAACATTCACAAAAGCGATAAAAATGTCCACAAAAATTATATATATTTTTGTTGTAAAAATATCTACAAAAATTATAAAAATACAAATAAATATAATAAATTTTAGAGGTCGTAGTCAAGTCTGTCTTACAATAAATACCAAAGAATCAAAATCTTGATCTAGTACTTCCATTCGAATCCTACACTCTTAAGCTAAGTGTTAGTCTGTGTACAAAACAAACACAGGCAAAGCACAAACAAAGAGCAACAGAAAGTTGAAGCCAAATCAAGCAGTAGCAGCTTGTGGTTATCTGTAGGGTGGTGGGACCACTGCTGCACTACCTGTAGTTTTGCTAGCAATTTGATAGTTTTTTTTTTTTTTTGGGGGGGGGGGGGGGAGGGTGGGAGTGAGTACTGAAGGGACGGACTTAAACCCTTGACCTTAAGAAGTTAAAAGTCTTTACAAGACAATAAGTACATTGGACAGTAATCTAATGATTTGATTTATAGGATTACGATATTTCTATGTTGTATAGTATTACTATATTATGAGTACTTTGTTGACAATCTTTTTTCTTCGAGTTTTAACTCCTTTTAATATACTCTCTCAATGCCTTTTCCACGACTAATCACAAATACAAATGGAACCCACTTCAATCCATGATGGATTATTTACAATTGATAAAAAATAAAAGAAAAATATATTCGAGAGATTAGAATTTCTTCATTTTGCCCCCATGCTAATCCAAATGACAGTTTACACACCATCTGAACATAAAGATGATGGACTAACAGTCCCTTTAAATATTAGTGCACTGATAAAACTGGAAGCTAATAGCAAAAAAGATTGAGACAACTCTTATTTATGTAAACCCCACCCCAACCTACCCAACATATTCAAGACCCTACCCACCATCTTTAAGGGGCTATAAAAAATTGTCTCTTTCACCAAAGAGAATTTGGATACTAGACGCACGATGGGAATACAACAATCAGAATTTGAATATAGTACTAATATGAACTCCGTACGAGTTCACAAGTGCATGTTGGAGTTGAATTATGTATTATCAGCTTGGTTTTCAACATCTGAATCTGAATTTAAAAGATCAAGATGCTCGTACAGATCTATATATCACACTTATGAGTAATTCATTATTTCGACAAAGAATAATGTATATATGAGGAATTAGAATGCACCCAAAAGATATAAAAAAAAATCCGAAAGACGATAGAATTTTAAAGATGGGATGTGAAAAATCAGTAGTAATATGTTTGGTGATATGGATAAGTAAACCATAATGACTAAATATATTTTTTTTCCTCATTTGATTTGAAATTGTGCTCTATAAAGTATAAACAATAGAGCAATGCTACAAATAGCATTTCCCTAAACAATACTACTCCTACATACAAACCACTAGTTGCTTACTGTTGTTTATAGTAATTTTGGCCCATTTAATAAAATGTAAATCTCTTTTAATAAATTTTAATTTAGTATATTTGGGTATGCCCACTCTATTATTTTTTACAATACTAATTAGAATAGAATCATCATCAAATGATTAATAACTTTTGGTCATTCTTCATATACATTACGGATATTTTTGAATAAGTTTTGAACATATTAGAGTCATTTTGTATTTTTTTTTTCAACAAAATATGGAGTTAGTTTATTATTGGATAAAATATTATTGTAAATACATGAAAATCAAAATCACAACTTATAATTTCATAATTAATTAAATTTAGAAAATTTCAAATATATATATGTTTATCTGTTGAGATTATTATAATTTGACTAAAGCGGGCCACCACCTAAGAGAAATTGTGAGAGATGGGAATATTCAATTGAGTAACTGGATTGAAGATAAAGGGATGATTGGTAGCATGATTGTGTAAATAGAGGAAGACATTTTTTGATTGTATTACTAATGAAATTCTTATGCAATGTTTTTAAAGTGCCAAAATAAATCGGGTGTCAATTTCAAATGGTTGTCTTAAACTTATTATTTTATAAAAAGTTATAATTAATCTTTTTTGATATTTTTTATTAGTATACATGATGTATTTTGATTTTTTGCCTTTTGTGCTTATTGAATTTTTAAATATCAAATATCTATATAATAAAGTACAAAGATTGAAGATATAAAAAATGTCTTTTGTTTTTTTACGGTTTAGATCATTTTAAATTTTACTTTAAAGTTAATCCGATGATTAATATTAATTCTCCAAATTTAATAGGAAAAATAGACTCCCTAAATATATGTTTGGGATAGTGCTTCTAGAACTTATTACTTCTCATAAGCACTTTTTTTCTTAACTTCCAAATAAATCAAAAGCAGTTATACTACTTAAATAAGTAAGTAAAATAAATAAATAAATAACTTCTATTTTTTAAAATCACTTCTCTACAAAATACTTCACCATCGTCGCCGCCACCATTGCTGTCACCACCCCCATTACCACCGCCACCGCCCCATCACCATCACCACTACCACCATCGTTGTCTGCCACCCCACCACCACCGTCATCTACCACCGCCACCACCCACCACAATTATCATCTCATTCTTATATTTATTTTAACTACAACTATCATCTCACCACCACCGTCGCCCATTATCACCACCCACCACCACTATTCGTCGTCGCCCACCATCATCACTACCCACTGTCACCCTCCCCTACCACACCTACCACCATCAACCATCAACCATCACCACCATTGCCACCCACTGTCACTCACCCCCACCACATCTATCACCACCACTCCACATCTATCACCACCATCATCGTCATTTCCCACCACCACAACCCATAAGTGCCACCACCACCACTGCCAACCACCATCACTGTTGCCCACCATCACCACTGTCGTTACTCATGACTATCACTACCACCATCGTCACCCAAAATCCGCCACCACCATCAACGTTGCCACCTACGGCTATCACCACCACCATGGTCGTTGCCACCCACCACAACTATCACCATCTCCCACCACCATCACTGTCGCCAACCACCATTACCACCGCTCACCCCCATTACAACTGATGCTTAAATTATTTTATTATTTTCTCTCTCTTCTCTATGTTTGTGATTGATTTTGAGTGTGAATACAAATATATTTATAATTGACAATTTTTTATTATTCCAAGCCCTCAGGCACGGACAATAACTAGTAATATAATAAAACATAAATGTATCATATAATTTTTGTCATATGATAGAAAAAATTAAAATTTATTAAAGTGTTCATCCTAAAAGAATTTTCAAGCTCCGTCCCTACCATCAATAAGAGATTTTTTTCTCATTACAAGAAGCAATTTTATTAACACCAAGGGATAGCCTAGTACAAACAGAGATGAGCTATAAATTCAGATATTCTGAATTCGAAACTTGACAACTTTTGTGGGGTCAATCATGCGAGATTTATCCCCTCATGAATTCTCTAATCCTATGATGGACGGTTTACCTTTGATCGGACTCAAGAGTGGATTAGTCATGGTGAGTGTAAATTGGCTCGGACACCCCTGATCATAATATCAAAAAGAAAAAAGAAAAAAAAAAGCAATCGTTTTGTGTCTTAACTTGTGCTGCAATTAAGAAATTATAATTTAAACGTGTCAAGTTGCTATTCATTTCAAACAAGTCAAGATTCGTCTCAAAAAACTTGATAATGATCCCAAATTTTTCATGATCGATCATAAATTTTATTGATTTGTAACTTTTAATCTCATTGAATTAAAACTTAACCTGATTGAATCGTAATTATTGATAAAACACAAAGTAGGTTTTTCTTGGTTTCTTCCACAAGGAGAAGTTTTGTCCAATACACTTAACTCATTCCAGATGTCAAGAACCTCCTATAATAAGGACATAAATATGACTTTGTTGTCGATTCTGATTAATTGGTCCAAAGTATCCAAAAATGGGAATGCCCTTAACTTGAGGTTTACTCCTTTAAAAGGGCAACTCTTAATTTTCTACCCTAGCCAACCTGTATGCCTAGCATAGGCCTAACAAGTCTTAATTTTTTTATTAGTATACACAATGTATTTTGAATTTTTTGCCCATTTGTGTTTATTGAATTTTTAAATATCAAAAATAATATAATATAATATAAATGTATCATATAATTTTTATCATTTAATAGAAAAAATTAAAAAATATTAAAATGTACACCCTAAAAGAATTTTTTGGCCCCGCCATTGTCATCAATAAGAGATTTTTCTTCATTAGCAAGAAGAAATCTTATCAACTCCAAGGGATGCCCAGTAAAGACATGAATGAGTTATAAATTCAGACATTATGAGTTCGAAATTTGACAATTCTCTTGGATCAGACAATGAGAGATTTATGTCCTCATGAAATCTTTAGTTCTAGCGTGGATAGTCGTCTTTGACAGGACTCAGAAGTGGATTAGTCGAGGTGCGTATAAGTTGGTCCAAATATCCTTAACCGTAATACCAAAAAAAAAACAGTCATATCGTACCGTAACTTATTCTACAATTAAGAAATTACGATTCAAATGTGTCAATTTGCTATTCATTACGAACAAGTTTAGGTTTGTCTCAAAAAACTTGATAATGATCCCAAGTTTTTCATGATCGATCTCAAATTTTTAGATTTCATTGATTCGTAACTTTTAATCTCATTGAATTAAAACTTAACCTCATTGATTAGTAATTATCAATAAACACAATAGATTTTTCTTGATTTCTTCCACAATGAGAAGTGTTGTCCAATATTCTTAAGTAATTCCAGATATCAAGAACCTCCTATAATAAGGATATAAAAATGACTTTGTTGTCGATTGTGATTAATTGGTCCAAAGTATCCAAAATGGGAATGCCCTTAACTTGAGGTTAATTCCTTTAAAAGGGCAACTCTTAATTTTCTAACCTAGCCAACCTGTATGCCTAACATAGACCTAACTACTTACACTCATAAGTGGCTCACAATTAATCTAAGAGTTGCATTAAATTATATCATTATAACATTATTCTTTTTAATTAATGGTCAATTTATAGGTAAATGTATCTGTTATGTCGGGTTGAATTTTATGTATTTGTCATTAAATTGATCTAGTTATCATTCGAAGCAATATTAGTGAGACATAATTTGAGGACTTTATTTGATTGTAGTTATTGTATTATTAGTGGGTCCTAATATTAAATACATTATGTTATCCATCTAATAGTTACAATGGATTAAATTCCTAAATTATGTCTCAATAATGTTAATGTATCATGTTAATGGATGTGTTTATTTTAAGCTTGAATTAAAATTCAATCAAGGAAATTTTTATTCATTAATTTTGTATCGAACTTGTTGCGTAATGAAGGACTTTCCCGTGAGAGATAGATGAGTAATGCTATACATACCAAAATTTTTATTAAAAAGTGTTTTTACCACATGAGTTTGCAATTTTATATTAAATCAAAAATATTTTGATCAGTATTTGGTGGGTCCAAGAGTGATCTAGAACTATCAACTCATTTGATAAAAGAGCAATGCTATGTAATCCAAATCTGCAACGCAAATGAAGGAGAATCATTTGATCAGTGAGTCTCATTTAAAAAAGTTGATGAGACCCACTGATTCAATGGTCTCCCTTCATTTGAGATGTAAATTTAGGTTACAAATTTGGGGTATATAGTATTTTCCTTGATAAAAATATTTTTTGATAAAAATTCAGTAATGTTATGTAACACAAATCTGTAACCTAAATTTGTATCCTAAATGAAGGAAGACAATTGGATTAGTGGATCTCATTTAAAAAAATTGATGGAATTCACTCACCAATAATCTTCTTTCATTTGTGATACAAATTTGAGTTACGTAGTATTTCTCATAAAAAATTTAGTATGAATAACATTTTTCGAGGTAGATAGGGACTGGTACCCATGTGAGATAGATAGATAGGGACCGGTAACTAAACGAGGATTTGGCATTGAAAAGGGGAGATTAAAAAAAAAAAAAAAAAAGAATTTGACTTGGCTCCAATTCCCATGCATATGTTGCTTCTCAATCTTCTTTTTTGACTTTTTTCATCTCTACAGACTTTTACAGCGTCATTTATAGGTGAGTTAGTTCACAATTCGGCAGCAGTTCCACACATTGATCGCCCATTCACCTACCAATTTCTTCTACGTACCCTCCTAACTGCATCTGCATGTGCATGTCCTTTCTCTCTCTCTCTCACACACACACAAACACAGAGTTGACTATAATACTGAAAAAAAAATTATACTATACTTTCATTTATTATATTTGTGATTATTTTTATAATATTTATGAATTTTTTTTCACTTATGTGAGAGTAATATTACATGAACTTTAAAAATAGACTTGATAATCATAATTATTGAATAAGTAGTGGGTCACTATAAATGTCGGGACCTACAATGAAATTAATGGTTATAATTATCCAGTCTATTTTTTAAGTTTAGTTTTTAAGTCCATATCGCATTGATCCTTTTGTGATATTCAAAAAAATGTCATAATAGTTACTATAACAGTGATAAAAACATTTATAAATATTGATGATGCACAAAATTGTCTTGTGCAAGATCAACAGTCAAGAATATGAATAGGTACAATCAATGAGCAATAAACAAGCAATCAATGAATCAAAACCATAAACAGAGAATTAACACAGGGATTTATAGTGGTTCGGTCTCGGATGACCTACGTCTACTCTCTGGAATGGCAGCGATGGCCGATGTTCTTTATTAATGAAGAAGAGTCACCGGAGTGTTACAGAGTTTTGAAAGAGGGAGAGCAATGTGTAGAGGTACATGAGGTGTGGTGTGTGTAGATCATGAGATGTCTCTCCAAGTGGAGAGAGCTTACATTATATAGGTTCACTAAGGCGGTGAGGCGGTCACTACAATTTAGTAAGTATAGTTATGGTAGGATTCTACCACTTTGGTAGGTACAGTTATGGTAGGATTAGATCTCCGGTGCGTATCCCGATATTTTCTCCCTCGTGTCCCTATTCCGTCGGAGGAGGTCCTGAGCTGGACTAGGCTTGAGTCGGAGGAGGTCCTGAGCTGGACTAGACTTGAATCGGAGGAGGTTCTGAGCTGGACTAGGCTTGAGTGGGAGGAGGCCTTCATGGAGTCAGGAGGCAAGGGAGGAGGAGACCAAGGCAGACAAAGGAGGAGGAGGCCAAGGGCAGGCGCCCCCATGGGCGGCGCCCACTTGGGCGTGGCCATGGTTCCAGGCGCCCCCTTGGGCGTGGCCAAGGTTCCAGGCGGCGCCCCCTTGGGCGTGGCCAAGGTGCCTCCCATAGGCGGCGCCCCTTGGTCCATAGGCTTGAGTTCTTTGGACTCCGTATCGATTTGTAGCTGTATTTTTTGTTTTCTTTTATGCCCTCTGTAATTTGGGCTATTCAACTCCACACGGGATTTTTTTTGGGCTTTCTTGGTCCGTTTAAATTGGGCTTGGTCCAGTCAAATTTGGACTCGTCAAATATAATGATTTTTTTTTGTACCAAAATAAAAAGTAAAAAAAATTATGATAAATGTGGTAAAAATATTCACAAAAGTGATAAATTACCCACAAAAATAATAAATCATCCATAAAAATAATAATTTTTTTATTATAAAATAACTCACAAAAATTATAAAAAAAATTATTAAAATCGTAAAAGTTGGAAATGTAATACCAAAATTTTCTCTTCCGTACCTAGTTAAGTCCAACATACACCTTCTTCTGCAGAGAACCTGCAGCCATCCAATGTACGAGATTGAGTGTTTTTCTGCTACGAAAAGTGATGGGGTTGAGGGTCAATTTAATGACAACAACTAATTGGTACTTCTCTACTTGGAGCAATGCAGGTGACCGACAAATTAATGCAATTCATGGTCCCTAAAACACTATAATATTTAATTTTTATTTTTCGATATTATAAAAAACTTCAAAAAAGTAATAAATTTTATCTCAAAAAATGATATGTTAAACCAAAAAAGAGTGTTAATTGAACTTAAAATATAATAAGTGAACCCCAAAGATGAATACACCTCAAAAGTTGGTAAATTTTACCCAAAATGTTATATAAATATCTTAAAAAAAAATTATAATTAATAAGTGATACGATACCGAAATTTTTTTTTTTTTTTGATATTATTGGCAAACATCATATTCCATATCCTAAATGAAGTACTTGACTACGCTACCCGAAAAAAAAATTGGTATCGTACTTTCAAAATTTACTATTTCAATGGGTATTTTTACAATTTTTGTGAATCATGTTATAATCAAAAAAATTATTATTATTGTGGGTGATTTTATTAATTTTGTAGGTATTTTTATTACTGTTGTTGGTATTTTTATCACGGTTGTGATAACTATTTTTACCACTTTTCTTTGGTAAAAAAAACTTATAATAAGTTATAATATGATCGTGTAAATTCCTATGTGTTTGGTGATGTGGATAAGTAAACCATAATAACTAAATATATTTTTTTTCCTCATTTGATATGAATGTGTGCTCTATAAAGTATAAACAATAGAGCAATTCTACAAATAGCATTTCCCTAAACAATACTACTCCTGCATACAAAGACCAAACTACATCTTAGGCAAACTGTAGATTACCATCCACACCTAACTCCACAAAACCAGCAGTAACAAACACCCATTACTCCACGTGGCACAAACCCACATGCCCCTCCTCAGTCTCCTCCATCTATAAGAAGACTTCAAGTAAAGAGATTAGGAGATGTAGGTCACCATCCATCTCTATCTCACCCCATAAACCCTAACCCATACAGTTCATACCTCAAGCTCAACCTCAATCCCAAATGTGTGAGTATATATGAAACCAATTTTCTATATATAGAAACCCAAATCAAGATCCCATTGAAGAGGTTTGTTTCCTTTTCTCAAGAAACACAAAAGGTGTTCTCTTTCTCTTACCTACTCAGTTTGAAGCCCACAACCATAACTTCATAACCATCCGGCTCCTCCTAGTTTCAAGCGATTTTATCGCCGCCGTTTACGGTGATCTTAACCGTCGGAGCTCTTCCGTGACTTCCCAAAAAATCAGTTCAACACATGTACTCCCTCTCTATCTCTGTATATACATCAATTTCTCTCTCTAAAACTCCATTTCTGTGACTTCTGAGAACACACCCACATCATACATAGGTATACAGAATAAGAGAACACGAATGTCTCGTGTGGTGGCGGAAAACATATCGCCGGCGAGAGATAGCATACCCTTTTATGACCGGAGACAAACAATGGAGATGTCACCCGCCGGCGCGTCTACTTCACCGACACTGGGTCACTTGCTAAAGTGCGTCGGAGATGTACGGAAAGAAGTTACTGGCGACGAAACGCCAGTTCATCAAGTCCTCGAGATGAACGAAGGCATTGTCGAGCCTCGGGCTTTGCCGTTCGTGCTTAGCTTCAATAACCTCACTTACAGCGTCAAAATCCGCCGGAAAATGACCTTTCCCACTCTTTTCCGCCGTAACAACCGCCTCGGAACGGCCGCAACTTCCGCTGAATCTCTTGCCGGAGAAGACGTGTTCACGAGGACCAAAGTGTTATTGAACGATATCTCCGGCGAAGCGAGAGAGGGAGAAATACTGGCCGTGCTCGGAGCTTCTGGATCGGGAAAATCAACCCTAATCGACGCTTTAGGGAATCGGATCGCGAAAGGTAGCTTAAAAGGCACAGTCACTCTCAACGGCGAGCCTCTCGAATCGCGGTTACTCAAAGTCATCTCAGCCTATGTAATGCAAGACGATCTTCTCTTTCCGATGCTCACAGTCGAAGAGACACTCATGTTTGCCGCCGAGTTCAGACTCCCCCGAACTCTCTCGAAATCGAAGAAAAAAATAAGAGTTCAAGCTCTGATCGATCAATTAGGGCTACGAAATGCTGCCAAAACCGTGATCGGAGACGAAGGCCATAGAGGTGTCTCCGGTGGCGAACGCCGTCGAGTATCCATCGGAATCGACATAATTCACGATCCGATCATACTTTTTCTCGACGAACCCACCTCCGGGCTCGACTCGACAAGTGCTTTCATGGTGGTTAAGGTATTACAACGAATCGCTCAGAGTGGAAGCATAGTGGTAATGTCTGTTCATCAGCCGAGTTATCGGATAATCGGATTGTTGGATCGTTTGATATTTCTCTCTCGTGGTCAGACTGTTTACAGTGGATCTCCAGCGAATCTACCGTGGTTCTTCTCCGATTTCGGCCATCCGATACCGGAGAACGAGAATCGAACCGAGTTCGCTCTCGATCTCATTCGAGAATTAGAAGGCTCACCTGGTGGAACCAAAAGTTTAGTCGAATTCAACAAATCATGGCAGGATTTAAAGCGAAGTAGAGCTCGAGATAATGATCCAAATCAATCCCCAAGTCCAACCCATAATTTATCGTTGAAAGAAGCAATCAGTGCGAGCATTTCACGAGGAAAATTGGTCTCTGGAACAGCAAACGATTCGAGTCCTTCTTCAATGGTGCCCACATTTGCAAACCCTCTCTGGATCGAAATGGCGGTTCTATCGGAGCGATCGTTCAAAAATTCTCGACGAATGCCGGAGATTTTTGGGATTCGATTGGGTGCAGTTTTGATTACTGGGTTCATCTTAGCTACAATCTTCTGGCAACTAGATAATTCACCCAAAGGCATTCAAGAACGATTAGGGTTCTTCGCTTTTGCCATGTCCACGACCTTCTACACCTGCGCCGATGCATTGCCGGTGTTTCTTCAAGAGCGATACATATTCATGAGAGAGACTGCTCACAATGCTTATCGCCGATCATCCTATGTTCTCTCTAATTCACTGGTTGTGTTGCCTTCTCTGGTTTTTCTCTCTCTTGCTTTTGCGGCTTTAACTTTCTGGGCTGTTGGATTGGAAGGTGGAATTTCTGGGTTCTTCTTCTACTTCGCCATAATCTTTGCCTCATTCTGGGCCGGAAGTTCCTTCGTCACCTTTCTCTCCGGCGTCGTACCTCATGTAATGCTCGGATACACCATTGTCGTCGCAATCTTAGCTTATTTCCTTCTCTTCTGTGGCTTCTTCATCAACCGCGATCGAATCCCACCCTATTGGATCTGGTTTCACTACATATCTCTAGTGAAATACCCATATGAAGCTGTGTTACAGAACGAATTTGCAGACCCAGTAAAGTGTTTCGTAAGAGGAGTTCAGATCTTCGACAACACGCCGTTCGGAGCAGTTCCAACGCCATTGAAGGTGCAGCTTCTGAGCAGTATCAGCAGTACTCTGGGGATGAACATTACGACCACGACATGCGTGACCACCGGAACGGATATACTGCAGCAACAGGGGATCACTGATCTCAGCAAGTGGAATTGCTTGTTGGTCACTGCTGCTTGGGGGTTTTTTTTCAGAGCTTTGTTTTATTTCACTTTGTTGCTGGGAAGCAAAAACAAGAGAAGGTAGAGTGTTAAAAGAGGTTCGGATCGGGTTGGGTCGGGTCGTGTATAAGACGTGTATGATGGGAAGGTTATTAAGTTTTTTATTTTTGGAATTTAAAGGAATTTTTTGCTTTTGGTTAATTGGGTTGTTTGATTTGGGTTAGTTCTCAGTTAGGTCACCTTTCTTGTTATTAATCAATTATATAATCAGTGTCCCCTTAGGTTGGATGAATTATCTATTGATTCAGGACCTTCAAGTCAGCAAAGCCTAGCTCCAAGTTGAATCCGCTCCAAGTTTTAAATTTTTTATTAATGTAGTCAAAATATATGTTTAAAAATTATCAAAATAAAGAAACAATAAGTGAAAGTTATAATTTGTGGTTGAGATTATAATGTGAGATTATTTAAATCTTGAATCAATTTACAATTTCTTTTATAATTTAAGGTGGGGACTTTGAGTAATCAGGAACATGAACTCATTTCATTTCGGATAGTACAATCCCAATTCATAAGACGTTAGTGATATCTACGATCTTTGTACATGTGCCAATCTAACAACCAGATCAAACAAAATAATATTACTAGCGAGAATCTCATTTTGCCTCTTGAAAGATAACAAATTTTTTTTCAAATTGCACCATCAAAGAAGTAAAAAGGTTGCAATCTAGTCCACCACCTTACTTCTATTTAAGCATCCCTCTGTTTTGTGATCACGTGAGAAACACATGATTATATGCAAGGGATTTATAATCAAAAAACACCAATTGGAGCTCAAATTTGTCATCATCCTTGCATAAAAACCCTAAATCACTTGTAATTTCGAGGAGAAGAAATAGAGAGATCCAGAAGGAGAACAATGAGAAATGCAAACAATGTGTTACTGTGGTCGAAGGGTTGAAACGAAGACATTCTAGATGGAGTTAAACCCTAGAAGGAGATTCATCACATGTGCGAATGACGAGGTCAGTTGTTCTTCCTATTTGCTAATTACGGTTTTTTTAATTCTTTGTGATGGTGTAAACCTGCGCGAATGAGCTATGAGACTGGATTATGTGGTATGAACGATCTGTGTGGGGCTTGATATGACATCTGAGCTACAAGGCTCGTGTATCGAAGGACGAATGCTCTAATTAACCGACATGTAGTGCGTGTGATACAGTAGAAGTATAGTGGTTCACCGGCTAATGAGCTCGGCTAGTCCACTCTCTAATGGAGACTCTTGCTCCTTTCTCTTTATTGATGAATTGAATGTGTTACAGTAGAATACTCAGGGTATTAGGGTTTCCAGTTGCTCTCTCTTCCCAATGGAGGCTGTCCTTTCCTTTTATAGCCTCATGCTTACCTCTAATCCGGAGTCATATCCTATATTGAAGGGATCAAGCCCTACCTCCATCTATAATCCCGGGATCGCTTAAAATCCATTCGGCCGGCTTTCAAAGGCCTCCTCCTGGTATAAATCTTCGTCTTTCTCTATGGGATCCTCTCCTTGATTTTAGGAGAGGATCGTGGTTGGTTACAGATTTCATGCTTTGGATTGGCTTCAATCTCCTTATGATGGTATCTGCTGTCGACTTGCTGTCCTCTTAACATTTATCACCTTGTGTCTCCAGCTGGGAGTACAAGTGTTGACTGGTCGAGCTCAGACCGTGGCTGGGTGAGCTCGGTTTATCTTCCCTGTCCTCCAGAGCTGAGCTCTTTTCCTGAGCTCGTGTCTGGGGTTTATTTTAAGTATCATCAGTTGCCCCCCAGCCCTTGCCTTAGGATCTTAGGCAGGGGCTGACCTGTATTCCAGTCAGAGTTAAATATGCACGTGGCTAGCACGTGACTTGAAGATTTTTGACGGTTAGTAGAAATCATGACTCTCCTCGACTCCCGCGCATGTCTCAGCCCACGTTCCCCAAGCTTTAAATGCCCCAAAACGGTTACCTGAACCGTTTCTGCGCACTATTCATCTTCTTCTCTACTTCTTCGTCTCTGTTCTTCTTGCGATTTCAGACGATCTTACTCAAACTTTCCTGATTTCTTGCTCTAAATCGGTTCCCCTGTGTTCGATTTGAAGACCCACAGTGCCTCCCCTTCTGATTTGGCCCTTGGTTCGTTCGTTGCTTTCTTTCCACTAGGTACGTGTTTTCTGCCCCCTTTCTTCGTTCTGGATCCCTCGAGTTCGAGGTGGTTGCTGCGTTTTTGGTCTTTTAGGTTCTTTTATTTCTGGAGTCACGATTATTGCTTATCCCCTCTTCCTCGCTTCGTGGGCTGGAGTTCGATTGTGCACATACTCGCTGTTGGTAGTTATTGTGCTGACCCTGGGTTATTAGGGAGAGTTTGATCAGTGTTCCCCCTCTTTATCGCTCCTTTAATCTTCCTTTTTCCTGCCCAATCATGTTCGCCTCCTCCGGTGCTACTTGTTCCTCTGTCTCCCTACTGGGCAATAGGTCTGGGGACACTGATTTAGGAGACGTGGGTGACGAAATTGATAACTTTCCTGGTGTGGAGGCTGTAGAAACCGAGGTGGGTACCGAGGAGCCTCCCTCTACTTCTTCTCCCATGCCCCCCAGACCTGATAAAGGCAAAGTCAAGGTGAGTGGAGTCGGGGTTGAAGAGAAGACCTCATATTTGGGGTCAGCCTTCAGGCATGCCGAGTCTGTGGGCTACAGCAAAGAGGCCCCTGAGCTAATGAAGGCTTATAAAGTTCGGTACGGTTTTCCTCCTGGGGTCGAAACCTGGTGTCCAGACAAATCCGTCTACTATGTAGAACAAGTACGCAATAGGGTCTGCTTCTTTCTTGCCGCCTTTGATAACGGTCTTCGCTTCCCTCTTCACCCCTTCATCAAGGTTGTTCTGCAACATTTTCATGTGTGCCCTTCCCAGATTTCCCCCAACTTCTATGGCGTCATGGTTGGTTTTCTAGTCATCTTCAGGAAGCATAAACTTGGGGTTCCCAGCATTTCCTTGTTTCTAGAGTTCTTTAACGTTAAACCGACCTCTGAAGGCTTCTTGTATGCCTCTAAGCGTGCCAACGTTAGGCAGCTTATTTCTAACATTCCGACCTCTCATAAGCACTGGAAGGAGCATTTCTTTTTTGTCGAGGGCACCAATTGGGAGCATAATCCTGCTGATAAGAATGATACTCTCGGTATCCCTACGGCTTGGACTGAACCAGATAACTTGCGTGAGTCTTTACTTGAGTCGACTGAGCTCTAGTCTGGAACTTATAGGCCTATTGTCTTTCTCTTACTTGCACACTTTCTTCTTTGCAGGTGATCTTTTTGAGCTCAGCCCTGAAGATAAGAAGGTGCTAGCGAAGTTGACGAAGATCAAGCCGGAGAAGTACGCCGACCTGATTGAGTCAAGAAACTTGGTGCAGCTAGGTCTGAGCCTTCCTGTGGCGACTTTAGCGATTCCATTATCTGTTTTAGGGGCTGACGAAGGTAATTTTATCGTCACTTGTTTTCCTCTCTTCATCATTTTTCCTTCTATTTTTTTTCTCCTTACATCTCCTTACTCCATCCAGACTTTCCAGGTCCTTTTACCATGAAGTCTACTCCAGAAGAGATTCAAGCTAAAGTTGCAGAACTGATGAGAGGTGGCCGGTCTGGAAAGCGCAAGGCTCGGGTCAGCTCTGGGAGTGGTCCAAACACTCGAGCTAAAATTCCCAGGTCGGAGGTGCCTTCACCCCCCCTCTGCTACTACAGAATTGGTTCCCTTCAAGGCACCGCCTTCCTCATCCGGCATCCCTCAAAATGTAGTCATCTCTCCTCCTCCAGTGGCCCATCCTGGGTCGGTGCCTGCTCGAAAGGGAGATCAGGCTTCCCCTTCCTCCTCTGAGGTTGAGAAAGCCTTGGGAGTGATCCTTGACCTCCAACCCAGAAAGTTCTCATACACTGCTTCTGGGAAGGCAGAGAGAAAATCTGAAGAAGATGAGGATTCCTTCTTTGACAACATGGATCTTGCTGCAGGGGCTCTTTCTTCTATTTTCTCTGAGTCTGATGTTCTGAAGGCCGCTTCCATGCCTCTTGAGGAGTCCATTTCTTCAGCTCTTCAGGGAGCTGCTGCTGTAAGCGCTATCACTTCTCCTTCTTCACTTATTTTTGTTTCGTGTTCTCATGCGTTCTTTCGCATTTTCAGGCTGTCCTTCATGTGAATGGTCTACTGCATCGGGTTCGGTCCCAAGAGAGCTCTTTTCAGGTTCTGAAGAAGTATAAGGCCAAGGTTTCTGATTTGTCTCTTGAGAACGAAGACCTCAGAGCTCAGAATGAGGACCTCAAGGCTCAGGTGGGGAACCTCAATGAGCAGTTGGCGAAGCAGGCTTCTGACCTCAAACACACATTGACCGTCAAGGTCAGAGCGGAGGAAGGGGAAAAGAAAGCTCGGGATGAGCTAAGGTTAGTTAAGGAAGATCTGCAGCATAAGGTCGAGGCGTGGTCCAAAGCTACCCATGAGGCTTTTGATGCCAAGAAAGAGCTCATCCGGGTTAATCAAGATTATCTCGCCCTCAACGAGGCAAACGGCAAGCTCTGCGAAGAGCTTGAGGAGCAGAAAAACTTGGTCAATCAGCGGGATAATGAGATCGCCGAGCTAAGAGATGAGGCCACTACTTTGTGGGCTACTGGGTGGCTTGCCTTTAGGCGCAAGGCTATGAAGGCTTTCCCTGATCTCGACTTCAACTTCTCAATTCCTACTGAAGAAGAGATGGAGGAGTCTGGTTCTGAAAATGAGGAGGATGCCTCGGTTCCTTCAGTTGCAGCCTTGAGTCAAGACATACCTGCCCCTGGGACCTCTGGAGCTCTTATCGTATTTTCTGAGCCTCCAACGGCGATTCCTGAGCTCCTAGCTGCAGATCCTTCTGTTCCTGTTTCTGCACCATTTTCAGTTGACTTGGTGACTGAAGCCCTTGCCCAAGATCCGGAATCAACGGGAGTGGGGACCCAAGACATTTCTGGAAGCTCTCCCCTTGCTTCTGCTGAGCTGCGAGATCCTTCAATTACCCCCCCTCCCAGAAACTTAGGTCTTTTTAATTGTAATTATTTGTAAGGAATTTTTTGAGATGTAACTTTGACTTGGGCTAGGACCTTGTGCTACTTTGTGGTATTCATCTTGTTTCTCCATTGCTGGTTTATCATATTCATGTATACCTTTGACTTTCGCTTGCACACTTACTTGTTTTGCTTTGTTGTTTTTTTTTTTTTTTTTTGCTTTATGCTTACACATATCCTCCTTCCCCCTCTGCTTTGAGGGGTGCTGTGCACTTCTTGAAGCAAAATTACTAGATTTGAAGAGTACAGGAGACTTGGTGTTATGCTCAACTGCTTCTCCTAAGCTTTTGAGCTCGGTAGTTGGTCTCTTAGGGATCCAGTCCCTATTCTTCTTTATTCTGAGCCGCTCAGATTGATATTCTGAACTGGTGTGCTCCTTCTGAGCTACATAGCTCGAGTTTGCGAGCCTATGAGCTCTTGCTGAGCTATACAGTTCGTCTTTCTGAACCTAAAAGCTCTTACTGAGCTTTTTGGCTCTTTTGTCTGAACTTAAAGGTTCTTTCTGAGCTTCATGGCTCTCTTGTCTGAAATAGATAACAAATTCCAATGCTCCATATTTTTGAGAATAGAAGACTTTCTTCTACGTTTCACATTTCTCTTTCCCCCACCTTGCTTTGAGGAGTGCTTTAGGCCTTCTTTAAGCAAGGCTATGAACTTTTACATGCTGTTAAGTTTCTTTGATGAACCGAGGAACCCACCAGGAACCCTTCCTTTCTAACGTGAGTAGGGCTCTTAGAATTGCAGGCCTTCAAGACTTGCTATACAGGTGCTCTTGTTTTTGACTGGGCTGGGCTCAAATATGGAGGATATGTTGCTTGGTGGGGTCAGAATTCTTGTATGCTGTTTTGAGTGCAAATAGGAGGGGTAGCTTCTTTTCCCGCCTTTTTCTCCAATCGTTTTCCATAACCGCAACCACTTTCCATAATCGCATCCACTTTCCATAACCGCAACTACCTTTATTAATTAAGAAACTAAACAGGCAACTGATTCCCCCTTTCTTGACTCTTGGTTCCCTGAAAAGCTCCCAACTTTCCCTAAGCTTCTTACCATCTGTTGAATTCCTCTTTCCCTTTCTTGCATAAAATATTCTTGACTTTCTTCTTGATTTCTTGCATCTTTTTCCTTACCAGCACTTCCGATGGCTGCTTCTGCTTCTTCTCTGTTCCAGGAACGCACCTCCTTTGGAATCGAATGGAAGTGGCACTGTCGCTACCTGTCTCCTTCAATACTTGAATCTTCTGATTTGGTGGATATCAAGAAACGGTTTTTTCCTGATCTTGACTTGCCTTTGCGAGTCCCTACCTCCAACGAGCCCTGCAACTACCTCCCTCGAGGGGAAGTCTGCTTCTTTGAAGGTGCTCTGGACATGGGACTTCGCATTCCCATTCATCCGGCTGTTGGGCGAGTTCTTGCCTACTATGGTCTGTGTCCTTCTCGCCTTTCTCCACGAGGATGGGCTGCTATGGTAAGCTTTTTCTTGTTCTGCCGCCTGCATGCCCTTGGCAGGTTCCCCTTCGTCTCTGAGTTTCTATACTTCTTCGAGATTGAAGAAGATGATGCCCCCTGCTTCAGTTTCTTCCGTTGGAAGAATTTCAGTTTACGCCACTTGGTTCTAGATCTTCCCTCCAATCCTGAAGGGTGGTCTAAGCGTTTCTTCTTCGCCTCTGGAGAGTCCTGGAGGTCTCCTGAGGATTTCTGCCGTAAAGCTAGGATTCCTCGGTCCTGGAAGAGCTTCTCTCGCATTGGTAAGCTCAAGCCGAGCTTTTTTGAACCCTTCCTTTTGAAGATATACTCTTACTATGTCCCTGCTGTGCAGGTTCACCTGATCTGGATGTACCAGGGATGGTGAATATCAACGAATTGCTGCTTGTGGAGTCTAGGACTTATTCCGAGCTGATGACGAGTGCAAACCTCTATTTGCTTGGGGCTGAGGCTACTGAGTTTGAGTTTTCCTCTGTTCCTTACTCTTCCTGGACCTCTTTCTCTGATTCTGATGAGGACGGGGATTCTGACGAGGGTAGGAGCACCGGCACGAGTTCAAGGAAGCGTAAGAGGGATGGCTCCCCTTCGCCTGACTCTCTGTCCACCATCTTCCTTACCTCCAGGGGTCAGAAGCTTCTTGATTCACTTCACAGGGCTGAACAGGAGAGGGACGAGCTGAAGAAGGAGAATGCTAGCCTGAAGGAAGAGGTTGCTGAGCTGAAGTCTCAACTTAAAAAGGACTAGGATCTTTGTTTCCTTGTATCTTTCTTTTCTTTTCTTGAATGATACCAGACTATGATTCTTTGCGCACTTTTCCGAACGTTTATATTCTTGGATACTCTGAATTCTAGGTTTCTTATTCTTGAGTATGCATGCCCATATATGAGCTCTTGGTGTTCAGAACGCGGACGTAGAAGGAGAACAGAAGATCATGTTTGCACTGACCTTAGTTCCTGTCTAGTTCCAGAGATCTGACCGCGAACCTTGATGGAAAACAGAAGATTGTGTGTACAGACCTTAATCTTCAACTGACAACGCGGGTGATATCCGCTGTTCTGTACACATTGGGGTCCGCGAGTGTGTAGGCAGTGCACCAGGACCACTAGTCATGGGGAAAGATTGTTGGTGTCCCCAGGAAGAGACCAGCTTTGGATTTGACTGTTGGTGTCTCCAAGAAGAGACCAGTCTTGAATTTGACTGTTGGTGTCTCCAAGAAGAGACTAGTCTTGAATTTTATGAGCCTTGAAGCTTGTATGAGCTGAAGAGCTCATCTTTCATTTATAAGCTTTGAAGCTTATCGTATATCCATGAGCTGAAGAGCTCATCTTGCATTCATAAGCTTTGAAGCTTATCGTATACTTATGAGCTAAAGAGCTCATCTTGTATTTATAAGCTTTGAAGCTTATCGTATATTTATGAGCTGAAGAGCTCATCTTGTATTTATAAGCTTTGAAGCTTATCGTATATTTATGAGCTGAAAAGCTCATCTTGTATTTATAAGCTTTGAAGCTTATCGTATATTTATGAGCTGAAAAGCTCATCTCTTTACTTTGGAAGCTATTGAAGGGTGAATAAAAGACTTGCTCATTCTGATTTAAAAATAGCTTTATTACAAGTAACACTTACTGAAAAAATCTCTTAAGGTGCTCGGCATTCCACGAGTGAGGTAGGACCTTTCCCTCCTCTGTTTGCAATTCGTAATTCCCCGGTCGGATTACCCTTGACACGATATAGGGCCCTTCCCAATTGGGCCCCAATTTTCCATGCGTAGGATCCTTTCTTGCAAGCAGAAGCCTCCTAAGTACCAAGTCTCCAGCCTTGAAGCTTCGGTGCCTTACCTTCCTGTCGTAATACCTTGCAGTTTTCCTTTGGTAAATGCGGACACGCTGCAGAGCTCTGTCCTTTTTTTCATCCAAGAGATCGAGGTTTAACAGGAGAGATTCATCATTGTGCTCGGCATCTGCAAACTCCACCCTTGGTGATTGGAGCCCTATCTCCACAGGGGCTACTGCCTCGGTTCCAAAGGCCAGAGCAAAGGGGGTTTCCTGAGTTGCAGATCTAACGGTGGTCCGGTAGGCCCATAATACCTCAGGGATGTATTCCACCCACTTGCCTTTCAGGTTTTCTAGTTTGGTCTTCAAGGCTGACTTTATGGTTCTGATTGTGACCTCTGCCTACCCATTGGATTGGGGATGTGCAGGAGCTGAGAAATAGTTCTTGATTCCAAGCTCGGCACAAAAGCTTTTGAATTTCGAATTGTCGAACTGCTTTCCGTTGTCAGACACGACCGCTCTGGGAACCCCAAACCTGCAAACTACCGATTTCCAAACGAAGTTTTGAACTTTTTGCTCAGTGATTGTTGCCAAAGGTTCGACCTCTGCCCATTTGGTGAAGTAATCCACTCCTATGATGGCAAACTTGCACTGTCCCACACCGGTGGGAAAGGGTCCCAGAATGTCCAAACCCCACTGCTGAAAAGGCCATGGGCTTACCACCGAGGTTAGGAGCTCGGGAGGATGGTGGGACACATTGGCATGCTCCTGGCAAGTCTTGCATTTTCTTACTAAGTCGGTGGCACTTTTGAGCATGGTGGGCCAAAAATACCCTTGCCTTAGTACTTTTCCTGCCAAGGCCCGAGCCCCTATGTGATTGCCACATATACCTTCGTGTACCTCTCTGAGTATATAATTGGCATCCTCATCCCCCACACACTTAAGGAGAGGCGTTGAGAATCCACGCTTGTACAGACCTCCTTGTAGCAAGGAAAATCGGGCTGACCTGGCCCTTAGCTTGGATGCCTCCTTAGCATCACTTGGCAAAGTCCCATTCTGCAAGTACCCTATGATGGGGTCCATCCAGCTCGGCTGAGCTTCGACTGATAGCATGTCCTCTTCTTCGATACTCACTAAAGGCTCTAGGAGGTGCTCCACTGGTATTAGTCTATCCAAGTCTTTTTGCGAGGCAGTTGCTAACCTTGCCAACGCATCTGCTCGTGAATTTTCTGCTCTGGGCACATGTCTGAACTTAACCTGCACAAATTTTTTCATTATTTCTCGTACCTTTTTGAGGTAAAGGACCATCTTTTCGCCTCTTGCTTCGTAGGCCTCTTCTATCTGTTTTACCACTAGTTGAGAGTCGCTGCAGATCTCCAACTGCTCTGCTTCCATAGAACAAGCAAGATTAAGCCCAGCGATGACAGCTTCATATTCTGCCTCATTATTTGAAGCTTTGAACCCAAATCTGAGGGCATATTCGACGTCTATTCCTTCTGGGGAGGTCAGAATCATTCCTGCCCCGCTTCCCTGAGCATTGGCAGCTCCATCTACTGAAAGCTTCCATATGGGGAGGTCTGGTATTAAATCTGTGGTTTCCATAGGCGCTGCTGCTGTGAACTCTGCGATAAAATCCGCCAAAATTTGCCCTTTGATGGCAGTTCTTGGCTTATGTCTGATATCAAACTCACTGAGCTCTATGGCCCATTTAACCAATCTCCCTGAAGACTCTGGCTTATGCAATACTTGTTTCAACGGCTGATCTGTTGGGACCTCGATAGTATGAGCCTGGAAATAAGGTCTAAGTCTTCTAGCTGTTGTAACCAGGGCTAGAACAAGTTTTTCCATTTTTGGATATCTCTCCTCTGCCCCCCTCAGAGCTCTGCTACAGTAATAGACTGGTTGCTGAGCTCTGTCTCGCTCCCTAACCAGCGCTGCGCTTGTCGAAAAATCTGAAACTGTTAGGTAGAGGGTGAGGACTTCCCCTTCTAAAGGGCTTACCAAAACGGGGGGAGAGCTCATATAGCTTTTTAGGGCTCCGAATGCTTCTTCGCACTTGGCATCCCACTGGAATGCCTTCTTCAGGACCTGAAAAAATGGCTGGCATTTATCGCTTGACCTAGACACGAAACGGCTCAGGGCAGCTATCCTGCCTGTCAAGCGTTGCACCTTTTTTGTGTTGGATGGTGATTGCATTTCCACCATTGCTCTGACCTTTTCTAGGTTGGCTTCAATTCCTCGGCTGCTAACTATGAAACCCAGAAACTTCCCTGCTGAGACACCGAATGCGCATTTCGCAGGGTTGAGCTTCATTTTGTACTCCTTTAGGATTCGGAATGACTCAGCTAAGTGCTCGATGTGGAGCTCTGCTTTGAGTGACTTTACTAACATGTCGTCAATGTAAACTTCCATGGATGCTCCTATTTGTTTTTGGAACATCCTATTCACCAAGCGCTGGTAAGTAGCTCCAGCATTCTTCAACCCGAAGGGCATGACTTGATAACAGTATGTTCCTTGTTCAGTTACGAAGGAGGTCTTCTCTTGATCGCTGGGGTCCATCCTGATTTGGTTGTAGCCTGAGAAGGCATCCATGAAGCTGAGGAGCTCATGCCCGGCTGTGGCATCCACTATTAGGTCAATCCGAGGCAAGGGAAAGCTATCCTTGGGACATGCTCGGTTGAGATCAGTGAAGTCAATGCACAGTCGCCACTTTCCATTGGTTTTCTTTACAAGAACCACATTTGCTAACCAGGTGGGGTAATCAACCTCCCTGATAGCCTTGGCATGGAGGAGTTTGCTGACCTCCTCATTGATTGCCCTTTGCCTTACGGGGGCGAAGCTCCTCCTCTTCTGTTTGATGGGTTTGCAAGTTGGGCTCACACTTAGCTTATGGGAAATAACCGAAGGATCAATTCCCTCCATGTCTTCTTGCTTCCAAGCAAACACTCATATATTCTCTTTTAGGAACTGGATGAGGAGTCCTTTGAGCTCAGCGTTCAGTCTGGAACCCACATAAACGAGGTGTTCTGGCTTTTCATCAAGCTGAACTGGTTCCAGCTCTTCCGATGGCATTGGTCTTGTCTCCATTTCATCTCTCATGTCGAGTTCGTCCAGTTGGATGTTCTCAACCTCCTTTCTTTTTATAGAAGCCATATAGCACTCCCTCGCTATACGCTGGTCTCCTCGGACTACCCCGATTCCATTATCTGTAGGGAATTTCACGACTAAGTGATAGGCAGATGGGATTGCCTTCACAGAATTAAGGGATGGCCTTTCAAGCAAGATGTTGTATGCAGATGGTGCATCGACTACTAGGAATTTCACCGTGGTAGTGGCTTGGCAAGGCGGGTCCCCTAGGGTGAGCACGAGCTGGATCGAACCTAGGGGGAGCACCCTTTCCCCGGAGAATCCCAGCAAGTGAGTGTTTACTGGCTCGAGTCTCTCCCTTCCTATGTCCATTTTGTCAAACGCAGGTGCGAAAATGATATCCGCCGAGCTCCCGTTATCGATTAGGACCCGATGAATGGTTCTATTAGCCACCACAGCTCGTACCACCAATGGATCATCATGTGGATACTGGCATCCCTCCAGATCGGCGTCTGAAAAAGTGATAGATGTATCCAAATGTGGTACCTTGGACACAGCGTGTACTTCAAGAGCTTCTTCGGCTCTGATTCGTCGAAGGTGTGCTTTCCTGGCTGAGCTGGACTTCCCACCTCCTGCGAATCCTCCTGATATTACTCTGATCTCCCCCAGAGGCTGCTGGTGTGGGGCGGGTGCCTGCTGTCGAGGTGGTGGAGGTGGAAGGGCTCGGTTCTGGTGGTCATTAGCTACAAAGCGACGTAGCTGACCTCGCTGAATCAAGAACTCGATTTCCTTCTTTAGCTGAATGCAGTCGTCAGTGTGGTGACCATGATCTCTGTGGTAATCGCAGTACTTCGTGGGGTCTCTCTTGGCCGGGTCTGCCTTCATCCGAGGTGGCCATCTTAAGAATTTCTCGTTTTGGACCTCATACAGAACTTGCGACACAGCGGCAGTGAGTGGGGTGAATCGCTGGGGTCCATATCTGGGCTGCAGTTCAGGCTGCATGGGGCCCAGGCGATCTCTGACATTTCCTCTTCTCTTTGGCGAGCGGTCCCTATCTCTTCTGGGAGACCTCTCTCGCCCTTTTTCCTTCCTGGGACTCCTGTCCTTTCTCTTCTCCTCTTTTTCCTTCTCCTTTCGTGAGGATGTTCCTCCTACTTTAGAAAGGAGTGCCTCTTCACCATTTATATACTTCTCTGCCTTGGCTAGCACCTCAGCTATGCTTGCCTGAGGGTTCTTTGATATAGAGAACATCAAGTCCTTTGATTGCACTCCCAACCCTACAATGAAAGCAGTTATGGCGAATTTTTCGTCTGGGACATCTACCTTCAATGTCTCCGAGTTAAACCTTTGGACATAAGACCTCAGGTTCTCTTGGGGACCTTGTTTCACGTTCAGCAGGTGGTAGCTTGGCTTTCTGTATATCCGGGCTCCTATAAAGTGAGATACGAAAGCTATGGAGAGCTCTTTAAAGGATGAGATCGAGGCTGGTGGGAGCCTGTGAAACCAGGCTAAGGCAGAGCCTTTCAATGTGATGGCAAAAGCTCTGCAGCATACGGGATCCTGGTATCCATGTAGCTCCATCTGGTTCTTGTAAGTGTTGAGATGATCCACGGGATCTTTTGACCCATCAAAGACCTCTATTTGAGGCATCCTGAACTTCGGTGGGAGAGGGAAGTGTAGCACCCCCGTGGTGAATGGGGACTCGGTTTGCTGAACCAAGACATCCATTGTAACCGGAGCTTTACTCCTTACAGCCTCCTTCATGTGGCTGAGCTCTTGTTGGATGTCTTTGAAGCTTTGCTCCCAGCGCTGCTCTTTCCTGTCCGGTGGATAAGGGAAAGAATCATCCCTATCGCCCCCGTCGTTCTGACTTTGCATCTCGTCGTTATGGCTATTCCTAGGGGGTACATAAGGAGCATGCCCCCTGGTCTGGCTGCTTTCTCCTCCTTCGTCGACCTCTCTGAGGGGGTCCCAGTGTCGCCGTTCCCTGTAAGGGGGGTTATTCTGGCCTTCTTGGGCCGGTCGTGCCTCCTGTGGGCGTTGTACGAGCTTTGATAGCTCTGCATTTTCCTTTAGCAATCGTTGGTTGACGAGGCGAAGGGCCTCCAACTCGTTATTAATGGGGGAATTCGTCTCCTGGATGTTCCCGGGTTGTCTGCCGTTGGTGGCTTCCTGCTGATCTTGCATTCGTGGTAGGTTTGTTTGACTTCTGCTCATATTTCGAGTTGTTACCATCAGTCACTGAAGGATCAGCTTATTTGTAAAGGGAACAGTCGATTCCCACAGACGGCGCCAAACTGATGGTGTAAACCTGCGCGAATCAGCTATGGGACTGGATTATGTGGTATGAACGATCTGTGTGGGGCTTGATATGGCATCTGAGCTACAAGGCTCGTGTATCGAAGGACGAATGCTCTAATTAACCGACATGTAGTGCGTGTGATACAGTAGAAGTATAGTGGTTCACCGGCTAATGAGCTCGGCTAGTCCACTCTCTAATGGAGACTCTTGCTCCTTTCTCTTTATTGATGAATTGAATGTGTTACAGTAGAATACTCAGGGTATTAGGGTTTCCAGTTGCTCTCTCTTCCCAATGGAGGCTGTCCTTTCCTTTTATAGCCTCATGCTTACCTCTAATCCGGAGTCATATCCTATATTGAAGGGATCAAGCCCTACCTCCATCTATAATCCCGAGATCGCTTAAAATCCATTCGGCCGACTTTCAAAGGCCTCCTCCTGGTATAAATCTTCGTCTTTCTCTATGGGATCCTCTCCTTGATTTTAGGAGAGGATCGTGGTTGGTTACAGATTTCATGCTTTGGATTGGCTTCAATCTCCTTATGATGGTATCTGCTGTCGACTTGCTGTCCTCTTAACATTTATCACCTTGTGTCTCCAGCTGGGAGTACAAGTGTTGACTGGTCGAGCTCAGACCGTAGCTGGGTGAGCTCGGTTTATCTTCCCTGTCCTCCAGAGCTGAGCTCTTTTCCTGAGCTCGTGTCTAGGGTTTATGTTAAGTATCATCATTTTGTAAAATTTATTCTTTGTAAGTTGTTCTTCCTATCTGGACATTGAACAACTTATTTTTCCAATATTATCGAGAAAATCATTATCGATTTTAAGTGTAATCAATCAAGCCAAATAATACCGGGTTTGCTGTGTTGTGTTACTCATTTAGAAGAATAGTTGGAACAATCCATAGGAAGGCAAAGATGCTTTGGTACTACATTAGTGGTTCTTGGTTTCTGGTGATCATATTTGTCTTCATGAATCAACTTGATGACTATGGCTCTCAGCTAGGGATGTTTCAAATGGGGAGATTTTGCCAATGCAACCATTGTGAATGTGTTGATTGGAGCTAGTTGAAAACTAATATAATTTTTGGCTAACTTAGAGCTTTTTTGTATGTAATATGATGATAGTTATTGTAATGCAATATTTGTGTAATGTGATGATCGATGTTGTTATTTGAAAACTAATGAATTAGTGTTGTTTACAAAGTATTTGCTTATGCTTGTTTGTGGTAATACAATACAAAAGATGCTAACATATTTATATTTATATATATATCTATACTACTAATAAAAGTACCTTAAGATCAAAAACTTTTAAATTTTTATTTTTAACCTTATAAATGATTGCAAATATCACTCTATCCTTTAACAATTAAATATCTAAATTATAACCATCTATATAATAAAGTACAATACAATTAAAATCTCAAAAGATAAACAAAATGACTTTTACTTTTCGCGGTTGAGATCTTTTTAAATTTTATTTTAAAATTAATCCAACGACTAATATTAACACCCTAAATTTAATAGAAAAAAAAGCTTCTAAGGGTGTGTTTGTGTTAAGTTTTTAAAAGTGTTTCTAGAACTTATAATTTCTCATAAGTATTTTTTTTTAATAAAAAGTAGTGTTTGGAACCAATCAACCCCCACCCCCACTGCCCCACCACCACCACCACCGTCACCCCACCACCACCATTACCCCAACCACCACCACCACCACCACCGCCACTACCGTCACCGCCACCACACCACCTCTGTCATAATCGCCACCACCACCATCACTATCGCCACCACCACCATCACTTACCACTGTCGTCACCCTATAACCACTACCACTGTTGCCACCCCACAACCACCACCACTGCCGCCACCCTACCACCACCCCCACTGCCCCACCATCACCATCCCCCTACCACCATGCCCACCACCACTGTCGTCACCTTATTATCACTGTCACTGTCCCACCATCACCGCTATCACCACCACCCCTACCGTCCCACCATCACAATCACCATTGCCACCCAAGGTTGCTATTATCACAACCGGTTGTCATCACTCATCACCGTCTTCCACCACCATTACTGCCACCCACCACCATTACCACCGCTCGCGACCCACTATAATCAGTGCTTAAATTCCTTTATCTCTCCTATATCGTTGTAATTTAATCTTCGGTATGAATATAAATATGTTTATTATTGACATTTTTTTTATTATTCAAGGCACGGGAAATAACTAGTATCCTTATATTATGTCTACATATGTGTATTTTATTTTTCATCGCAACGCATGTTATGCATTGCTAGTTCTAAAAGAATATGCAGTCTAACTGCATTACATGCGTCTCACTAAATGGAGAATATTTTTAACCAAAGTCTCAAAAGTGGCCAAAAAAAAGTTCCAAAAGTCCCCTCAATGTGTCCCTGTTGTGTTTTTCATGAACTTAGTTGTAGATGAGATAGTACAGACTTGGTATTCTGTGGGAGGACAGGTATGGGAGGAATTAACAACTTCACTACTAATGACTTGCTTGTTGGCCTCTAACCACAGTTTGATGCATTACTTGGTGTCTTCTGAGTAGATTTATCTGAAGAAGTTACTGGTGGCCTTCAAGGATAATGATTTGAATCAGCCGTAGATGGCGAGGCAGATTTATTTGAAGCAACTGTTGGTGACCTCCTAATAGACTGATTTGACATATTTGACAATAAAGTCCTTACATATAATCACGTGTTTCGCACGTGATCACAAAAGCAGACGAACGCCTAAACGGAAGTAACGTGGGAGATTAGATTGCAACTTTTTTACTTCTTAAAGGATACAATTTGAAAAAATTAATTTTTTGGGGTGCAATTTAAGAATTTTGTTATCTTTTAGGGCACAAAATAGAATTTTCCCATTTTACTATTACATCCAGATCCAATCTTTAAAAAGAAAATTGATTCTAAATTTTTACATGTGTAAGGATTTTTATTTATTTTTTATTTTTGGGTTTTGAATCTGGTACTTTTAAGAAAATTCTAAGGCCACAAAAAAGGATGTGAAAAATGGGTACAGACAGGGTCTCTTATCCTGTTATCTGATCCGAATCAATCAGAGAGAGAGAGAGAGAGAGAGAAAAAAGGAAGCAGAAATGGCCACTGTACCATTCTCAACTCTTCCAATCTCAAAGGCAAACCCACTCTTCGCATCTCCACTGGCTCACTCCCAGCAAAAACCCCACGCCCCGCCCCCTCACCTCTCCTTCACCACCCGAGCTACTCCCGAAAACTCCGAACCCGAAACCAACACCACCAACACTGACTCAACCCAAGCCCGAGAGCCCGACAGCTTCGACGACCGACTCTCCCAGGTCCGACTTCGCTACCGGAGCGGCACAGGAAAGAAAGCGGAGATCCGAAAGACCCGAAAAGGCAAGAAGGGCACCTCTTCCAGCGCCGGAATATACCTCCCTCCGGTCCCGCTAAAAGAGCCGGTCTCCGGCGGCTTGAAAGTGGATTTCGGGTTCAGCCCGTATTCGGAGCGGATCAACGGTCGGGTGGCTATACTCGGACTATCCGCTTTGATTCTGGTGGAATTAGCCACCGGAAAGAGTGTTATAAGTTATCATTCGCCGGCGGTGGTGTTGATTCAGGTGTATTTTGTGGCGGCGGTTACGGCTTTGTATGTGAAGTGGGAGAAAGAGAGGGTTAGTGTTTGGCCACAGTGATTATTACCTTCTGAGAAATTAATGTAATTTAGTTTAATTTTTTTTTTTTTTATTGCATATGTGTGATATTTAAGAAAATATTTACATGTTCTTAAATATTCTTGATGGGCTAATAAGGCTTGGATTGGATTAACAGGGGAGAGCTTGAGTGTTTTTATTTATTTTCTCTCGTTTTTTTTTTTTTTGGGTCCCTCAAACTATTTTTATTGATATATTCAAAAATATTTGAGATCATAACAGATGATTAATGTTAAAATAATTTGGATTAGAATTTGGGGGACTTAAAATAATTAATAAAATTTGTTAATTTAATGATGTGACAATGATATGATCGAATAATTCTAAGGGATAATTCAAGTGGTAAAGAAACAAAATTGAGTTCGAATCTTAACAACCTCTTGAGTCAGACCATAAGAAATGAATACTTTAGTTCTGGTATGAATAGTATGTCTTTTACCAAATTAAAGTCACACAAACTCTCAGCATAACAAAGACAACACTGTTTGGTTGAAGTTTGAATTGGGGGGATGACATTGATGCGTCTATTCTACTGCTAATAATAAGAACCATCAAACTCTGTCCAAATCGAATTCAGGTCTTAGTCCTGATAATCACCAATCGTTTTTTTCATAACACATACATCTAACCCTCAATACGATATTCAAATCTCAAACTTCCAAATTTAATTCGAAATTAAAAGGCGAGACGTGAACTGAAATTACAATTATTCCAACACACTCGATAGTAAATCATCTCCCGTGTATTGATAGATACTTGAATACTATTGAGTTTCACTTGGTGCATAATGTACCATCACAAAAGTTTAAAAACAACAATAGAGGACAATCACAAATAAAGTTAATTATCAAGCCAAACTTTGCGAGCTTGAGCCGAACTTGTCGAACTCATTTTCTAAATAAACCTAAAATATTGTTAAAAACTCGACTCGTTTAGAAAATGAGTCAAGCCCAAAACAAGCCAAACTCGATCCGAGGCCAAATAACTCGACTATTTTACATATAAATGAGTCGAACTTTACGAGCTCTAAGAACTTTTAGGCTCGTTTTCTAAACGAGATTATTCAAACTCGGCTCATTTAGAACATGAACCAAGCTCGAGTAGAGTATTATCCAAGCCTGAATAACTCTCCTCAATTATCAACCCTAATCACAAAAGTAAACTTTTTCCAAGAGTAGGTGTGATTGCTGAATCAAATAGCTTCTAATCACCCTCAATTTGTCCAGTGGCTATCCAGCCATCATACAACTAAGTTAAGCTGATCCAGCACGAGGCAGTTCATTTACAAAACACAGTAATGATGATATTTTTCCTTATTCCATTTTTCCCTCCAGTACACATACCATGATTTGTGTTCCATGAAGAATAATGATAATTTCTTTAAAACAAAGAAAATTATTCATACAACATTACACTTAACACGAACCATGCCACTGTTGTAACCATAAAAATTTTAAGGGGGACTCTTAATTCTTCTATTTCAATCAGATGTTGCTCACCTCATACGGGCGTGATCCTCCGCCGTATCCTCGATGTGCGGGGTTATCAAACTTGTCCGGGTTCCTGGCAACACCTTGGAAACATCAGTTCTGCTGCTCCCTCAAACACTAGATCTTCGGGGGCAGCACATTCCCTAATGGTTTTCTTTCAATATAGTTGGATTTCAGCTATCAAGAATGCTTTGTCAAAAAATCATTGACGGCTAGACTGGCATCTCCATGGGCCACGGCATCTTCGGGCTCTGGCATGTAGAGACTGGACATACAAGCCTGTGCATCATAAACCGATTCAGTTATTCAATAAAACCAGCAAAAAATAGAATATACACTTTGAAAAAATAGAATACAAGGATGATCACTTAATGATATATATATCCCCCCTCCCTCTTTTCTACGTAGCTCCGCATTTGGCTGCAGATAATCTGTCCCAAATCTAACTCCTATTCAACACAGATATTGAACCCCTGGAGCATATCGATGATTCCATCCTTCTACCACTATCTTACAGAAAAAATGTCTTTCCCTAGCAAAACCCTACGAAAAGCCGCCACAGCTACAGGTTAAAAAACCCCAAACTAAAGAATATAGCAACATGAATAACAAGCATGAAATGAAATTTTACATCTGTGGGCTTAAGGGAAATGAACCTTACAAAAAGGTTCTGGCGCAGCATGAAAATAACAGCCATTAAAGCCAATAGGAATTTAACCCTACCTCATTGAAATTTATGTTTGGGAATTCATGACTACCCAAATTCCTGAATAATCGTAAAAAGATAGCATTTGGTAGAAAGCAAAAAGGTACAGCTGAAACTTTAGGATCAGAAATTTGGATTAATTTCTGATTGCGATGATATAGTCCAGGTTGTAAATTGTAAGCTGGATATAAGCCATATGCAGCAAACCAAAGTTACAGAAATAAAATGCTACAATCCAGGAACATGAAATGTGTAATACACTATAGAGTTCTCTTTGAGCTCCAAACCCTACCCAGTGGTCCAGTACCTAATCTGTGGCCTTAATATATCATAGGATGAAGGAGCAAATATACCTTTGTATCAAGTACCATCTCCCCAGAGTTATCTGCAGTAAGACACCCACCATGAGCTTTCAACCATTCCACACATTCCTCCAATCCATCTGTGTCCTTCTCACCACTTGCGTCAACTGTAGGCATGACAGTGGGGAAGCCTAGGACCTGAGCAATGTATGAAACAGGAACTGTAGGCCGACATGAACGAGACATGCATCTCACAGCCGCGTATCTCATCTTTTCAACATAAAGATCTACATTGAGAAAAACTATATTATCTACCCATGTACTCCTGATAAATGCCACTGAAAAATTGTCAACATTGGAAGCAGAATTAAATAATGAAAATTGTCTACACACCCATAAGGCAGGTACTAAGGTTAGGAGCAGTCTTATACAGTCTGAAAAACAATACATAATTTCCAGAAGTGACAGCTGCACGAACTGCAAGAGCATGTTTTACAGCTTCATCCTGTCTAGCTTCAACTGATAATCTGGAAAAACCAACACAATGACCATTCATTTTAGCATTGTAGATTAACTCAAAAGGGGAAAGAAGACAAAGACAATCCCTTTTCTTGTAAATTACACTACGATACATTACCCTATGACCATGCATCCTATGCTGAGATCCTACGAAATTTTTTTCCAGAATATCATGACTTAAGCCAAATCCATTGGCATTGGCTGTCAAAATTCAGTCCAATAAAATTGAAAAAACTGTTGCAAACTACATACATATATTTCCAAGTCTTGTGAGAATGACCAAAAATACCACAATCTTGAATTAAAGTGGGGATTTAGTGATGACATTTACTTTTCTAGTTTTTTCCATCTTTCTTCTGTCAGCATGTGTACATCTGGGCAGAACTACGGTTCGATGTTGGAACTGATGTATTTAATAGTTTACAGGTGTTGATATTTTTTAGGGGACGTTTGGAAGTTGATTACCATTATCTTCAAGTCGAATCACACCAAAAATGGGGAACAATCTTGGAAGTCTTGCTCAACGTGATTTTAGATTATTTTGGTAAATACTGGAGCCCAGCACACACACACAACAGTCAAATAACTTTAGAATACAAAACATATGAACATTGCAGCACCTATAAGGGTGTTGCATCTTGTGATGATTCATTCATACATGATTTTACACAAGTATCCAAACAAGTTTCAAATACAAAAGTCATCTTGGACACGCACGCATTCAATCTAAAAAGTTTGCAAGTTACTAGCATCAAATTTCTACAAAGCCATTTAGGAAAAGAAATGCACAGAACAATTGCTGATGCAAAGGAAGGGAAAGAAAGGGTATAACCAAATCCTAGAAAGAATTAGGTCAAGAAGCACAATTTCTCCACAGAGAATTCTCAATTGCTTAAGAGCATAATATATGTTTAATTCAATCATTAAAAACCATTTCTTCAAAGTGTTTGTGCGGGGCAATACCACTAATAAGTTTTAAACTAGTGATCTGGTATATGAATCAAGACTATAGCCACAACATGTACTTTTGCGAAAGCTGATAATAATTAAAGGAAAATGCTGAGCATATGTAAAATGTTTTAAAATCTGAACATGTATCCAAAAACTGAAAAATCAACATAAATGGTCCATGGTACTTAAATGTATTCCACCAGTTCTTAAGACCAGAACAGAGTTAAATTTAAGCTAATTGTTGTGCATGTCCTTTCAATTTTCAGCCAAGCACCGACACAACGTAACTACTTGAAGAGCATATGACATGTTTACTAACCTTGACATTGCCGATAGGAGATCCCTGTTATTATTAGAGTGCAAGATGACACAAAGTAAATTGTAAGCCGAAAATTCCATATGGCATCCCTTAATTCCTTCCGCATAAAGTGTTTTCAATTGTGACTGGCACTGCACACCGGATAAAAGTAAATCATAAGTCTTAACTTAATATGTTTGTCAGTGATGTGAATGCATGTCTGTGGGTGTGGGTAGTTAGCATTGCATCTATTCAACTCTAGGTCCCAAAATAAGGATTTCCATCCACCATTCAACAACTATTGGTATGCAAACCTTTAACACTTCAAATAATTGTAGTTCAAATAAAATGAAACATCCACAGGTGCAAACAACTATAATTAAGAAATTTGGTTTGGTGCCAAATAAATAAATCATAGTTGGCATAATAGTAAAATATATATTACTCACAAGATCACTCTTTACATATATAGACTAGGAACATCATATGTAGGCCGACAGTTATTTAAAAAATGGAGAAAGGAAATTGAGGCAGATGACTATTTTTTCCAGTATGAAGATGTTAAGATGGACAAGGGAAACACAAAAAAACAAAAGATAATGGTGTAAGAGAGGCAATTGCTACGCTAAAAAAAATAGGAATTTCTGAAAATATGGAGGTGGCACCAATTAGGATCAAGAGAGAATCAAAAAACACGGTTCACACGTTGGCAACAAATAAAAGACCAGGAAAAGCAGCACCTAAGAGTGGTTTAATTGAAGTTGAAGATTCTACAAAGAAGTCAGGGGGCCAAGTCGATATGTCAAAGCTGTCTATAAGAGGTTGTCGCCAAAAATACAGGCCATTAATGATTAAAATATGTTTGCCTACTACAACTGCTTTAAATGTGAAACCTTGGTTAGTTAATTTGAAAATTTGTAACATCAGTAACAAACAGAACTACTGACGAAGTCATATACTCTACTACTCTAAAATTCAAAAAAACCTTGTCCCAACATTTTTGGAGTTGGTTGCATAAATCATATTTCATCATTGTGCCCTATTACGCGTCATCCTCCATGCTAAAACCATAAATTATAATCTCTTTCTTTACTATTTCATTCAAAGTAAATTTTCCCTTTGATTACCATTAATAGTTATCACATAACTCTTTCTCACCAGTTCCGCAGTAGGCTGTCTATAAATGTCAAAATCACCCAAGTTGATTCTCCCTTAATTTATCTCTCATATATGCTACCTCTACTATTTAACAAATATTCTCATTTCTAATTCTTTCCTTACAAGTTTTACAACACTTCCATCTTAACATTCTCATTATTAACCAAAGTACATCATTAACATAAAATTCTGCAAATATTTCACAACTCATCTCGGGCTACCTATTAAAGAAAGCCCTGTCCATGTATCTATGCTAGTCTCTTCAGTGGTAGTTAACGGCAGCTTGCCCTATGGCTGAAAACAAGATGTACAATGCGATAGCAATCCTAAACCATTCAACTTGAGCAAGTTCATTTAGTGATAACCCCAACCTCCAAATCAATATACAAGAAGATAACTACGAGGATGGGAGACAACAGACTATGTATCTAGTTGATCAACATGTAATTACTTACATTTTAAAATGATCACAAAAGAGAAACGATAAATATGAAAAAAGACACGTCAAAAATATTCATTGAGGCTCGCACAGATAGTGTGATATATAATCTTCAGCCTTCAGCAGGCTCATTTGACAAATGATAGGAGCAGATGAAACAGTTTGATTATTATTTATCACAAAAAAGGTGGTCCTTGACTAAAATTCACCCTCCATCCCTTATTGAATATGCTTTTCGTTTTGGCGAATCCTCAAACATTCCCATTCTCCCATACCAATTAATGCCTTGGCCTAGTAGTAATGGTCTAGCTACTAAGGAGCACACCCTAAGGTTTACATCTCCTCATGGATTGGGTGGGATAAGGGTTTCAATTCTCATAGGAAATATACGAATAAGGATGTAATAATCCTATGTCACAAAGTTAAAGAATTATGGTTTGCATTTACCTTTTTTTTATAATCCTCCACTACAAATCAAAAATCGAGGTTTTTAAAATCGGATCCTACCTTAGATCGATGGGGAAGGATATAGGATCGGATTGAGAATCGTAAGATCCTACAAATTGAAAAAACGAGACAAAAAAATATGCAATCCTAGTATATATGCAAAATGATGTGTTACAAAAAAAATATAAAATTTAGAGGTATCATTATTTAAACAGCCTGAGCATTGAAAATGGTTAAAAATCAAAGGTGGACTGTTAATCTTGTGGGATGTTGTGAGGATGAGTAGGAGAAATGAAATATTTTGATCTTAACTTTTAGATAGAGACGAATATAGTGGAGAGACTGAAAAATTGATAGAGTATTCAATAAATAACTTTAATGGTTCGACATCTAAACAAAAAAATAGAAGAGAGTGTAAATGGAAGACTATTTGACAATTATTAATTATTAGATCAAACCTAACAGTTGTTTTTAATTTTCAACGAGAGAGAAAAACTAATAAAGAGAACTTTTTGTAGCAAAAGAACTTTATGCAACTTTTTCACCTGTCGAAATTCCCTAATAGACTGACAATATACAAGACAATCACATTTAAATTGAGTCTTTAAGTATTAAAACAATAAATATGAATTGGGTCAGCTTAATAATTAAATGCGTCTAACAAACAAACTCAACAACTAGGATCAGTAAAATGCCAATTTTGATCGAAATTCTACGATCCTATAGGATCCAGATCACGATTCACTAAGATTCTATTAATTTGGGATTCTACATGAGACTCGGATCGATTTGTTTGTTCCGGATCGTAGTAAGATCAAATTTATTCATTTTGATAACCATGGTAAAAGTACATCAAATGCTAAGTGGATTTATTCATTTTGTGCATGGTGTTCATGTAATAAATAACTTCCGACAAACTTCTGTACTTTCAAGAGGACAATCTCTATAGGACAAAGATACTATTATTTTTAGCATCAAAAAGGAAGAAATTAGATAGATACCAAACAATAGAACATTTTTCACAAGTAAGAAGTAAAAAACCATGCCAAAGAAGGGAGTCTTAAAGTTGAAATTGCTCCCACGAATGTAAGCACCAACCTGATTATATTCTGCCAAGTCCCCAACTTCTATTGCAAATCGAGCATGAGTTTCATAGACCTGAAACAGAATTATGTGCACCATCATTATATTGTCAAGAAGTTATTCACAAAAGTATGAAATTTAAATTTCAAATAGGAAAGACTAAATGGTATCCCATGCGAATTAATGACAAATCTTAGGAAAGTATGCCAATGTCTCCTGTGGCAAAAGACAATCACTAAAGAAGTGCACAAACTCCAGGACAAGCTGAGACAAAGCCAGGAAATTGTGTTTGTGGGTACCCATTGCAGGAAAACTAAGGACCGATCTTTGTTATCTAAAAAACTTACATAAAAATCAACAGATCAACCAAGATGATGTTACTTATGCCTGTTTATATTTATTTGTAAATAAATACGTCTGTTTGTATTATTACATTAAATGGGTTTTTACAAGCCAACCAGAAAATTTTTCCTTTTCTCGTTTTTTTAGTATGATTCACTATCATTTTTTTAAGAGAAGCTCAATAAGATTGCCTCAATGATATTTGATCCACTGCATAATTTATAATTGTCCTATATGAACCTAAAATTACAAGCAAAGAAATTATAATTGCCGGTTGAAATGTTAAATAGAAATACTAGAAACCCAATTTGTTGGTCATCAAAAATGTACAGTTTCTCCAAAATACTAAATTTGACACCAGAGTTTAGACAAAATAAAATCTTAGATATCAGTGTAGTCAACAAAAGATTGAACAAAGGAAAGTAATTAAATACAAAAACTATGCAACATAATTGTAAGAAAAATAATTTCATATTTTGTGGAACAAACATTTGGAGACATTCATTAGTTCTTTCATCGTTTTCTTTTTTTCATTTTTCTCTTCATTTAGAAAAAATGCTAAACAATCTTTTGATAAAGCTTTATTGTTTCGCTTCCACTTTAGTTCTAAGCACATATTATTATTTCTTTGCTATAGAGAGTGAGAGGGGGGGTGGGAGTGTTGGAGCTCCCTCTGTCTTAGCACACGTTCAAAAATTGTCTTACATACCAGCTAAGTATCTCGGGAATGAAATATACCTTAACTGTTAGCTCATTGCGTATGTGTTGCACAGTAAGATCTTGGCGAATAGATTTTAACTGATCACATTTGTAAAGGTAATTCTTTTCAGAATTTTGAACCATACCCAGAGCTTTTTCTAACACTTCTTCAGGTCTCACCTGCAAGAAATAACGTTTTTAAGCACACCCATTACACAATATACAAGAGAACCTATCAATTAAACATTTAAGCTTTGCTTCAACTCCAAACCTCTATAAGTGGAAAGACTAAAACCCATAAAAACTTACAGTGGAAGGATCAGGTGCAGAAGTGAGACGCAAGTATCGTTTCTCAATTTCTTGGCAGGTCCCTTTAACAGTAAGAGCATCCCAGTCAATATCTTCAACAGCCCTGCTACTGCTGTCTTCAAAGTTTTTGCTAAGCACCAACGCACTTGCCCGTCTAGCATACAAATTTCCAGCCCCAACATTCTTTGGCCTAAAATGATTATTGTCAGCTCGATTTCCACGTACCTTTTCAAAACGTTTTGAGCGATTCTCACGCTTCTTTCTTTCCTCGGGTGAATCCCCAAGTGCTATTGCAGCAGAATAATATGCAGTTAAATTTTGTTCCTTGTCACTATCACTGGATGCTTCACCATTATCCATTGAATTCAGAACATCACCCAGACACTGCCTCTTAGCTGGCCTCGGGGATTGGGCATTTTTATTAGCAGTTTTCTGGTCCGAGAAAGAAAATTTTACACTACTAAAATTATCCTCCTTGTTCTCCGATTTTCTCCCTGAAAACTGCACGGCTAACTGAAATGAGAATAGACATATTGAACTACTTAGACTAGATGATTACTTCCAAACAATCAATGTTTTAACAGGTATGTCCAAGTTGATATTCAATGTTGAATAGTATTTAAAGTCTGATATAAAACTTTTCCCACGTAGTGGTCTTTTAACAAACAGTCATCACAAAGAGAACTACCAAAAAGATGAAATGTGGAATTAAATTGTAGCACAAAAGAGTAAGCAAAATGAAATATATGCACACACAAATGTAAGGCGCCCATAATCAAAAATAACGGAATAAGGGCTGTGAAAAGAAACATAAAGAGAAATTTGTGAAATGCCTTATAACTGAAATAATGAAAAATTGAAGACCTGCTTGTCCCTTTCATTGAAATGAGTCCAACTACCATAGTTTACAGCAGCATGACTCACGGATGCCGTTTTGTCAACAGGTTTCTCCTCCGGCACAGGCTCCCACCTACTTTTGGATCGCCTACTTGGACTTCTTTTGTTCTTTGGCAATGAAGAGATAGGAGTGGAAAAAACACTGCTGCAGAACAACAAGAATAATTAAGGATGAATCAACAGAGACGAGACATTTTTCTTCTCCATCAATGATGATAATTATCCCTGGAGGTAACAAGGAAAGAACTGGTTAGGCTCAAGATCCACAGGAATCCACTAAGCAACAATCAGTTGCATTGTGTGATCATCTAATCCAATAATGAACAAAGACTTTGAAATATAGTAACTTACATCCAGATCAGGTATAGGTTAATGCCATCTAAAGTACCATAAAACATCTCATGGCATTCTTGTTATTTCAGTAAGTTTAACTATTTACTTTAAGACAGCAAATGCCAAGTTAATGGGATGTGACTGCCAAGAATGAAATATGCATGAGTGCGTGTGGGTGAGAGGGCGGAAAGAGACAGAGAGTCATGGGTGTTTTTTTTGTGTGTGTGTGTTTTTTTTTTTTTTGGGTGGTGGTGGTGGTGGTGGTGGGGGGGGGGGGAGGGGAGACATACTCCTTATTAACACCATCCAAATTGGGCAGTGGGAAAAGAGGCTCAGTATCCCAGTCTCGTGTATAAAGCGTCCCATCAGCAGTTGCCCTAGTGATGACCTGAAACAATATAGCATCCTTGAAATAGTTAGTACCTCTTAGTACAGATGGATGGTTATGAGCTTCAAACTATCACGACAACAAAATGCAACAAAGGGAATATTTAATAAGCTCTGTATGTATATATTTTTTCTGATCCCATAACAATATAAATGCATGCCCATAATTAAAAGGCACGCATATCTTCAAAAAATCTGAAAAACCTTATTGCCAACAAAACATCAAGGAGAAAGATACAAAAAACTATTTCATCTCAGACCCATTCTCATGATATTCTACATAATGAAAAGGATTTAAAATCTCACATCCAATGGAAGGGTAAATTCACTAAGAAATAGAAACAATAATCAAAATTGCAACGAAAACCAAAAGGGAGAGAAGATAGTCTACACAAGGCAGCTGAAGATTAGATCTTCTAACATACAGAGAGAAATTCAAAAGAAGGCGATTATGTTGGCAAAGTCGGTAGTTTCCTCTTCTTTTTTCATTTTTTCTGACTAGTACTGGCCAGGCCAAAAAATGTAGCTTTATCTTTGGATTTGAAGAAATGACCAGGGGGCAAACTAATGGGGGAAAATATCCATTTTTAGTCAGGACTAAACCAATCATTGCTACAAAGAGATTATAACATGTTTAATAAAAGAAACATGTGCATTTCTTGATTATAGCAATGTGCTTACAGCATAAGTTTTGGACCTAACCATTCTTGAAATTGCCAAATAAGGACAGCATAGAGTCCAGCACATCAAAAGATAAGACTTTGGCCAAGGAGATAATTTCCAACCATTCAGCTCCATAAGCCAGACAGTTAAATTTGATCACAAGATTTTCAGGAAATTACGTAGCTAAATTTTACTAGTTTATATACTTATCATCAATATTTCCTTATGGAATTCACAAACTAAATACATAACATATGGAATAAATTGTAAAGTATGAAAATTCAGAAGCATTACAAGGAATATATTAAACAAACTACCGAGCACAAACAAATAAAAAAATAAATAGAAGAAGTCACCTAAGATGTTTTACTCATAAGCAAAAAAACCTACTACCATGCAGCCACGTTTGTTGCACAGAGCAAGCTATTTTCTTGACTTTCAATAAAGGAAATCCTGCAACCGATAATCGGTACAAGACCAGCAAGGAAAGATCACCAAAATGAATGCAAATACAAAGCAAAAATCAGAATGTCTCATCCGCCATAAACAATTGGTCCAGACTATAACATTACACATGGTGGTTTAGTTGTACAGCTATTCTGATAACAAAACCATAATCGGTGAAGCTGTAACTTGTTTATCATATATCAATACATAGAGTATGTTTTTGTATCAGAAATCAAAACCAAAGAAACATATAGAGTAACATACAATGTTATCTCACTTTGTGTTTGCCTAAAATCAAAGTTTTTTACATTCATTTGTTCACGTTTTATGAGACAAGTAGTTCAAGAACTGCAACAAATAAACATAGTTTTCCACTACAGAAAGTGAAATGTGTGATCCAAGGATATTAAGACTTCAAAGTCAAGCCATATGGAGAAAAGTAGTTTTTCCGAAGGCTGTCTATGAAATTGTGATGCTTTGTTTGATTCGTTGATAATAGACAAAGGGAAGGGGCAATTGTGAGAGTGAGGAAGAGGTGAGGTAAGGCATACAGCCCATTTTATCTGAAGGCAATCGAAAGAGGGCCTCAAACACTTCCTTGCATATCTTGTCCGCATCAGAACATGACAATTCATTCAAATCACAACTCTTTAATTAGAAATGCATAGAACGAAACCAGAATAAAATAGAAAGCCATAGGGCATACCTCCTTCAAGGCAACCTGGCAAGCCACCATTTGTGTGTCATCTTTACAACGAGCCAAAGCCCTTTCCACATAACCCCGCAGGGACTTTGGAAACATACCAGGCTGAAAACAGCAGAAATGTCAATGAGTTCAGTATGATATCATTATTCATGAATCCTCCATTCATCCCAGGGAACTAAAATATGACACCATGACAAGTAATACGAAATAGGCTTTTATTATTGGCAAATCTGTGATGAAATCTCAAAAGGAAGGTGTCAAGTAAATATCTAACAAATAACCAATTAATCAGATTCAGCCAATTTTTTTTTTTTATATAGAAAACAAACTTTCATTGATTAAATAAAGGTTTACATCGTGGGTGGACAATATATCCAACCAAAAATGAGATTAAATAGGGAGTTACATCAAAATAAAGCACACTATGTCATCATAAAAACCTTCCCCAACTACATGCAGCTATCCAATCAATAGGAAGGAAATAAAAAGGCACATCCTTGAACTCGTTTGCTGTCGAAGCCCACAAGGATGTCAAGTACTTTACTTTATCCCAAAGAAACTCTATCCTTTCTTCTCTGTCTGCAAAAATTCTGTTATTTCTTTCCAGCCAAAACTACACATTCCCATAAAACGGATGTTTTACACCCTTTCCCAAACATCCCATAGTTTGTCTTCAAAAGAGAAGAACAACTTCTCGGAACCACCCAACTCAGTCCGAAGTCCCCCAAGGCTCTAAAGTCTAAACCACAATTCATCACCCCCGGACAATGAAGGAAAATATGATCTACACATTCACTAGTTTTCCTACACAAAATACACCAATGTGGAGAGAGACAAAATTTTGGTCATCTTCTTTGCAACACATCACAAGTACTAATCTTTCCAAGAGCCACATTCCAAGGAAAAACCTTAAATTTAAACGGGACTTTAGCCTTCCAAATCATCTTATGGGTTCAAAGGTTGGGACACACTGATCATTAATCAGCGTATGAAAGTACAATTTGCAAGAAAAACTCCAGAAGATTCGGGAACCCAACTTCTCCAATTTTTTGCAACACATCAGGAGTTCCTCTGTTCATTGAATTTCAGATTCAGCCAAATTCAATGAACAGAGGAACTCGGAGAACATAGCAAGACTTGACATCAGAACTACACCATAGTCCGTAGCAACTTCATGGCCATCCATTCGACAATACTTTCCACTAGAGAAAGGGGTGCAAATGAACCAAACTGAACCAAGTTATAGGCAGTTCAGGCTCCCCTCACCTACCTCAAGAGGGTTCATCTTTGGTTAATGCTAATGACTAGGTTGGTTACTTTTCCACAAGGGCATGAGCTCAAAAACAAAATCATTCTACCAAAAAAACAAGAGAACAGACTTGGGGCATAACTAACTACATATAAGGCAATATTAGATAGTTGGCCAGCCATAAATTGAACACAGATAAAAAAATTGAGAGAGAATTGAACAACCAGAATCAAATGATATGACATGGAACAACGAAAATTTTGGCCTTTTAGTTTCTTCTCCCATGGTAACCTCTGAGCCTTTGTGTTTCAGGCACAATGATCATGATCCAAAGTCTCCAATACCATCAATGAAAGAGACCAAAAGAAAGAAGGATGGATTTGTATTCAAATAAAGAGAAAGAAATAGACGAGAAAAGAAGGGCTGTGAATGTCGGTTGTCTAAAATCATTGGCTATCTTTTAAAGAGGCGCAATCACCACTTTGCGAAAGGGAAGTAAATAGCAGGAGAAGGAGAAAATAACCTCATTTCAAATGGTAACTATAAACATCAGTTATTTACTCTTAACTGAGATGAAGTATGAATCCTTATCTCATTGGGTTGGTCAAATACTTCTTTTTTCCTCTCAAGACATGTCCTAGCTTCAGCCACTCGTTCGTGTTTTCTATATGGTCTTGATGGACGAACCCAATAAAGTTATATTTAGAAACTAAGTATAATCACGTTCACAAACATATACGACCCAAACTGGGTATGCCTAAAGTCAGCTTGTTTACAAGACTGCTAAGAACTGAACAAGCTTGGTTGTCTAGATGATGACCGAACTGTGTTATTGAGATGTCAAGCACTGGCCATTCATAAACAGCTTGGCTAATTTGTAGCCCTAGTTAGAGCTGGATGATAATGGAAAAAAAAAATTAAAGTCATAAAATATCAAATTCTGAGCCTCGACTTCAATAAATAAAGGCAACACGTTAAAAAGTGAAAAAGTAAAAACATAAAATATCACATTAACTTCATATTGCAATAAAACGTCCACAACATCAGATAGAAGTAAAAAGCAAGTTCCCAACCAAATGGTGTAAAACAGAAAACAATTCAGTTTCAAATCCAATGTTTGTGACCTAAAAATCTATCTTATATGTAGGCATAGTTTTAACATGTTTTAATTGTGCAATCCATTCTAGAGTCCTTGAATTCAACCTTGGGTCCTTACCAAACCACATTTCCCTTCCAGTCCCACATACCGAAACTTTCTGGGTCCCAAGTAACCTTGCTCCAGTACTTACATTAGCAGCACCAAGGACACATAACGCACATCGCACAAGCAGTTCTGATTTTTTTCTTCTTCGCTCATGAAAAAATGTAGGATGGGGAGACCCTAAGATGGCAACACTGCAGGAAACTGGCTCCTATCCATCCCACACCTGCAGTAGGCATTTTTCATCCTACAGGAACAATGATCAAAGTAGCACCACCACCAAAAACCTATTGGGCTCCCAGGCAGAGGCAAGCAGGGTCACCATCACCCCTCCACAGATCGAACTCCTAACCTTGGTCCATTCAAACCTTGAGGGAACAAAAGTAGTTGAACACATCTTAACACAGAAGAACCAAAATAATAACAGTTGTACTTGAGATCACTCCTATTTACTACAGATGCAAACGTGTACATATATAACCACAGCAATGCTTCTCCAAGAAGTCAAGAAGCAGTATCCCTGATCAGAGTAATTAATAATGGACAATTTTTTCCCAATATGCAAACATTAAACGAGACATGTAAAGATTCCTTCAGCGCTGATGCCACATTCCCAACTTAATTCAACAAATTGTTACCTTAACTGCTGGATATCGACTACACCAATTGTGGAAGTTACTCCATTTATAATCATATATGTCACAGAGTGACTACCGAACTAGAACATCCCTTTTGGTCTTACTCTACACTTCTAACCACCAACCCTATCACCCATAAATAGTGCAGTCATTCTACATTAGATGCACATGATAAATACCAAGTCAGATTCCTCCATGACCAGTCCGGTTTATAGCCACTTCCAAATCCGAAAAAAACCGCTATTTTATTATAATCTTCCTTCGCTTGCCACTCATCCATCCCAAGCCCCAACACCCCCATATGTGTAGACATCACACTTGAAACTTGAAAACATCTTCTAGCATGCCAAAGAATTTAGAATGACATTCACAAGAAGGTAACAGTTTACAAAAGTAATGGCATATTGAATGGCAAATTGCAAGTATAAAGCTCACATTCCTGGCACCTAGCCTCACCTCAACCCCCTCTCCTACTGCCCCATCCCGCACTAGGAGTGTGTAGGTTATGGCATCCATCCCTCCTCTCTCAACATGAGAGTTTAGATGCATCTGAAATCAGTCCCTTTCCTCTCAACTCATTCACTTTGACACCCATTTTTCCATAAAAGTGGTATCATTTAGCCTTTTGGGAGAGCAGTAGAGTACAACAATTCAAGAACATGGTTCAAGGTCGCGGTATCGGCCAACGACTCGGAGAGCTCTAGGACACATCAGTCGCGACATCACAGCGCGTTATGGGGCGATATGATCTAAAAAGAATGTTGAACATGACAAGAGATTCAGGTCATATCGCGGAGTCGCGGAACTGTATTGGCCGATTCGGTGACAATAACTAGGCGACTCATAATTGACTTGGATAAAACTCGGGCGACTCGGCCGAATCGTGCGAAACTCGGGATTTATACGTATCGTGTAACAGTATAGCCTCGGAAGGTGCCGAGTCGTATCCGACTCGTATCGATATTGGCCGATACTTTGAACCATGTTCAAGAAGCAATCAGGGCATACAGAAAGTAGGACAGCAGGGTCATAGCAGAAAAGTAGAAAGACTCCATGCCTGGATTCTCTACAATGGACAAACATCAGGAGGGATGGGGGAGAGAGGGCAAATTTGTGGGACCTACAAAACATAGAGTGGATGCAACTCTTGCCAATTGACATAAACAGAAGTTGGAAGCACAATTATCTCAACATAAATCATACAATACCAAAGGTAAAAGTGGCTAAGCATAAAAATACATGATTGACATATTTCAAAAAAAACAAATGAAAACAAGAACCCACACCAACAACACAACAAATTTACAAGCAATGCCCCCCCCCCAACCCCAAAAAAAAAAAAAACATAAACAACAAATATTACAAGATACAGGTACAATGCAGCTACAAACATTTCAACAACAAATCTAGGAATACTAATCAAAGATCGACATGTTCTCGATATGTTAACTATAGTGACAAGCACGAGAAGAATAATCACATCAGTCACTCCATTTAGCAGACTGCATAGATTGATATCTTGAGTCAGCTATCCATGCTACATTATGTCAAGATATAAACCAACTGGAAAATCAAAACTGGAACTAGAGTTCTGAGCATCAAATTATTCGTGCAGTTTGGCACTTTGAAATTAACAACTTATTTCCCAATGTCTAGTCTTGCCAGAATAATGCATATTTTATTTTAAGTCAGACCATTGTAAAACAAAGCCAGGATCTTACCTTCAGTATAGAATCAGCAGCATCATGCGATGACACTTTGTCATTTGGCTTCGGCAGTGAAACACTGATATACGCTGGCTTTGTGGCTGGACTGGTTGCAGAATTATCCCTATCGGTTTTGGGTAAACCCAAGGGCAAACTGGGAGCAATTCTAGGATTTGTTGGAATCTGCAGTTTGCTTACCCTGTGAGAATCTAAGGGTGGAACAATGTGTGGCACAGTTTGCAACGAGGACTGATAACTCGGGGGTGCTGTGTGAGTAGCAGGATATAGGGTATTGGGTCCCTGGGGAAGTGCAGATTTTGGTTGATTCTGATAGCTTTCATAAGTGGGATTCATATCTAAAGGCTTTTGATCATTTGGTTGCAGTGGACCAAGATGATTGTTCCGGAAACCTGGAGCCCCATTCTTCCAGTAACTATCATGAACACCACTAAATGCAGCACCAGGCTGAGAAGAAAACCACAGAGAGTAAGGTTCAAAAGACAAGATGATTAAAATACTTATTCCTACACTATCAGGCAATGAATCTTACAACATCAATTCAATTGAAGCACCCGTTCTTAATTGTTAATCATGTGTGTGAGAAAATTAATGAGAATAGCCCCCTCAACTGACGAACACTCCCATGGCTTACATATCCATAGCATCATTAGTCGGCACAACCGCACAAGTAGTTTAAGGTAAATTTTCATATATTGTCGTTTGATTATAGGAATAGGAATGACAACATGCAACTATCTCAGCAAATGTTGAATGACATCGTCAGTAAGCATATCCACAAGAAGTTTAAAGTTTAAATTAATGATTTTCATTCAGGTCATAACATGGCTATGTGCAATGTGTGATATAAATTAGAAATTGTACTGATCCAACAACCAATTTATAGGTGCATCGTCCTTATCCCATTGTATTTAAGAGAAAAGCATGGACAGTTGTTACACAAATTCATCATCATATGGTACACCATACACAACACACACTGGTATACAATAACTATGCCTAAGAATCTAAGATAAACATAAATACAGCTTCTCCATAGTATCGAATAATCCACATTACTGTAAGAGAATATGGGCAAATTGCTTTTATAATTTTATTAGTATTGGCCTACTGAACAGACTATAACCAACAATCTTATTATCCAATTCAAGCACGACTAAGCATTGATCATTCAATTAAGGATGAACCACATATAGTAAATTAGGCAACTAGGCAGCCAGACATCCCAGGGTGAGGCATGTCACAGACAGTGGTATTTGGAACAAAACAACACTAATTTCTTTGTCTACAGCATTGACATATTCAAACATTTTTAATGGCAAGTAAATCAATCAATAAAAATACAAAATGTATCAGTATTCTTTTACATTAAATACTCCCGTTGATATCCCACCTGTACACCTGCTAAAAGGGGAACATGACATGAACAATACATATAGTACAAAGATAAGGAGTAGCACAACTTTAAGACTATATTGTCTTGCTTTGAAAGCAACTTAAAACAATATCACTTATCCTCCACCGAAGCAATACAAGCATCTATGATAACATTTCCCAAAAATTATAATAAGAAAATAACTACTGAGCATTCAAGGTTCATACAAAGATGTCAGACTGCAAGTAAAAGAGAATAATTAATTGCTTTTTGCTCACCGGAAACTAACAACATTAGGAAAATAACTTCAATGGAGGGTTTATTCACACATCCATGCTGCTATATAAAGTAAAACCTTTCTCTGTGTAACAGCATTCTTTCTAAAGCACGATCCTGTCTAGAAATAAGGGTATAGTGTGAATCTAACGAAAACAAAAACTGTGTGTCACCTCAGCTACAACTCAACTACCCATATTTGTCTACAGGAGAAACAGAGGACACTATTACCATCATTGAATCTTAAACATATAGTTCAGAAAAAGGGATTAGATCATTAGAACATGATTGTCAAAAATGTCCAATCTCAGAGATGTAAATGAAACATACTACTCTAACTTGACCTTTGTGGACATTAGACAATTTAACTTGTTGACAAATATTACTTGTTTTGAAAATCAGATGATTTAAATATTGAAGCAACTCGATGACTTTAAACTTTCAAAAACACCATTCCCAAGGAAAGGGCCACTTACATGGAGGTTCATAACAGAGTTAGGGACTTTTCTGGGGGTCCAAACCTTCATCACTAGTCCAATCAAATAACCTAAAAATCCACATTACCAACATACATTCTTCGATCCCCTTTTTCTTTCATTTTTCTTTTCCGATTTCCCTTTCAAGGGGGAGGGGGGGTGGGTGTAGATTACCACCCCAAGCAAAGGCTATATGTCACCTCCTAGAGCATAAGGCCAGCAGCCAGTGGTTGCCTAAGCACAGCAATACCCACCAACAAATAAGCTAACACCCAAAGAGTCCCATCCTACACCCAAACGCAAATGCAAAGGAAGTGCCCATGTTCAGAAATGCCATTTATAACCTTAGACGGTCTCCCCAAACATGGTTTAATGAGCCCACCAAAACTGATGGTAGATATGAAAAAATGAATAGATATATATATATATATGATTCATTATTTGTCAGTTACGATGGAGTTGAGACATTTTCTAAGTCCTACAAGTGGACGAAATTTTTTATTACTTAGAAGGATGAAAATGTCATTAGCATATTATATGGAGACTAAACTGGGAAAAGGACCTAACTTCCGACCTTTGACACTGGTAAAGGTTTCCTTCCTTCCTTCTCTTTTTCTTTTGTTATTAGGGGTGGTAGGAGTGTTCCATGCATGCTAGCATTATAGCGACTCAAATAGACATTCCAACTCTAGGTTTTGAGCACTCAGAGACCGTAACCTTATGACTTTAAGCAAAGGTGAGAATCTGCGAAATCTAATGAAGAAATACAATATCCTATAACAGCTGACTACACATGCAACATGAAAGGAGCTTCCACCTTTAAATCTATGAAGGTTGTTTTGCAACACCTAGGCATCAATGGACATTACTAGGGATCTGGATATTCATGAAAGTGAACCATACTGAAGTTTATAGCCACTGGTTGTCATAGGCAGCTGGCAAGAAGGTCAAGTCACCTCAGTAACATCAATTAGGGTAACTTTTCACTCAAGTTTTGAGTAAGAGTAGCAATTAAACAAGGATGTGAATGTTTTATTTGTAGCTCCAGAATTTGAAAGTTTGAATACAAAGAAGCCTTTCTTCCTATTTCATAGTCTCACATAAAAACATGTGCAAATTTCACCTTATTCAGCTCCCAGCAAATTGATAAAAACATGTTTGTGCTTTCTTGTGTGAATAAGACAGCAGGTGTGTTTAACATGTATGCTTGTGAAAAAATTGTGAATATATTGTCGGCAAATGTGAAATTTCCTGTATAGATTAATGAAATTGCATAAGAGTTGTAAGATACCATATTTTCTGCATCGTCAATTCATTACTAAGATTAATGAAATTCCTTAATTGAAGCATTATTAAGATATCACTATACTTAGGTACACAAACGAAAAAAATTTACAATCTTTCAACTCAAAACAATCATCTCTTTACCATTTCCCCTAACCAAAGTTCTAATAAAATATCCCTCTCCATTATCACTGTTACCTCTGTTCACTTTAAGAAACAAAAAAGAACAGGAAAGTAAGACAGGAGTGAATACAGACCTACTGCTGTTGAACAGTACCTCAACCTAGGCCTACTGCTCATCCTTGGTGTTGTTAAGACCAAATAAACAACAGGAAGTGAGTTCAATTTCGGGAATGTATACCTGCTTTATTGTATATAGTCCCTAATTCAAGCAAATATATTTTAATACTTGTGAGTTGGAACAAGACAAACAGCATATATAAACATACAATAATATAATTTTGTGTATGTATTCTTACATAAAAAACCATCTCAACATCATGGGTAGGAAACAAGTAGAATTTGGAAAACTGCACACTCTATGAAACAGTAAACACCAAACCTGCCCTGAAAGCAGTTCAGATGAACTGGACTCTGGCCTCCAAGGAGTAGTAAAAGGTACAGGTGGCTGGCTGTTTGAAGCTGAATACCCACCCATGACAGCAGGAGCAGGAGCAGGAGCAGGACATGCTGTAGTAGACGTACTAGGAATAGAAATGTTTTCAGTCCCAGGGGCACAGGTGACTTCCGTTTGATTGTAATAATCTGCCCAATGTTTATAAGGTTCCTGATATTGTTGTGAACTTGCAGTGGCACTGCTAGAACTATAAGCACTATTTGAGTCAGGAGTGTAGTTTGGGTATTGATGAGAAGTGTAGGATGCATAGTTCCCTTCACGCCACAAGTTGGTGTTGGTCTGATTACTGTAACTGCCACTTGGGTAACCTCCAGATGTCTGATAATCACCAGGATTGTAGTAAGTGCTTGAATAACTTGCAGGCCCAGCATAAGACCCAGTATTCTGAAATGAGGAAAGAGACTGATAAGGAGCACCTGTGCTTTGATATGCTCCTATAGGCTGAGGGTAAGACTGATTAGATTGCTGCTGATAGCCATTGTAGTAACCTGTGTATCCTGTATTGGTATATCCATAGGGATCAGTATTTGGGTATGTTGCATAGTTGCTATATGCTTGTCGTACATTTGCTGTTCCAGAAGTTGAAGTAGAAGCCAGGGATCCCATACTCAAACCATCCTGGACATTCCTTGAATGAGGCTCAGCACGCTGATCTTGGTGGTAGCTGGAATTAGTAAGAATCCCATTCTCCGTGGAGAAATTATCTGCCCTTTGTGTGGTCCATGGTACAGCCGCAGATCCACTAGATGGGGCATAATATGAAGATGTATACGCTTGCGAAGAATCAAGAACCTGATGTTTATAAGAATCATCAACATAAAGAAAGATTGCAGTCATTAAAACGACTATTAGTTAAGAAAGAACAAAGAGATGCAGTAAGTAATTGAAGAAGTGCACCAAACCATTCTAGGTACAGGAGGAGGGAAAAAACTACCACCACAAACAAACCAAAAACTGAACGTCTGCCAGTACAAGGCATAAAAAAAGGTTCTAAGCACGTAATCTTCAACATCTTTGTTTGATCATTGATGGTTCCTTGACCAAAAAATATGGAAAACCAAGTAACATGTTACCCCTCAATCTACAGAGGAAAAGGCAAAAGTAATATTAGGAATGCCCTTCTTTACACCTAAAGTAAGATGAAATCCATAGATCGGTAGGTTAAACAGCCCGAATGCTTTCCAACAGCAGCTGCCCAAATGCGCCATGGAAGCGACCCAACTCAACTCCACTTTAAAGGATTTTCATGACCAGATGATATACAAAGATATAGATTTACCAGTTAATAACAAGCTAATAGACCTTTTTCCCAAAGTAAGCTAATCAACCTTCTCCATAACCAAGAAAAGATGTTTAGCCCCTATTCACGAGGGAGCTGAAAGAATCAAGTTAACTGCTCCTGTATACTTTCAAAATATAACAAATCTCCTGACTTGGCAAAGGTTTATTGGCATTTCAATAACTTTAGAGTCGTGAACATATTCTCAATTTTTAGATTTAAGGGAAATGTGCTGTAATTGTAATCCACGCATCATATTTTGGATGCTTTTTTGGTTCCTATTAATAGTCTTTCAAGAGTAAAGACCCAGTCTTGATAGTGAAAATCAGTCTATTAGGAGTGTCTTTGGCTACCAGACTTGAGATAAACCACAGCAGTCCATAAATATCTACATTATTTTTGCATGATGTAGCTCAACCATTCAAAGGTGAAACCCACATGACTTCTCCTTTTCTTCTCAGTTCTCATTTGTTATGATTTTCAAGTTGTTGTTCACAACCCTAGAACAACCATTTAATTCATTCGTAAACTCTAACCTACGAAGTCCTGACCAATGCTATCCCATTTCTTAGCTCTTATTCATTCCCCTCATTTGCTGACAATAATTGCAGTGGATTTGTTTCCGGCCGGGAGGGCAAGGGGTTGTCAAGTGTCAACCTATAACCTCCAAGATCTAGCCAACTCCAAACTTTTAAATTGCTAAGCAAATTTCTTCATCCCAGTAAGCCCTACACCAATATGACTTTCACAACCAAACCCACAACAAAAATAGGCTGCAAAATTAGAAGTTTTCTGCACAGTCATACGGCGACTTCCAATCATGCCGAGTAGATGAGTGCTTCCTGGCACTTCTCCTACATTGCAGAACCTAAACCAACTCAGAGGGAAGGGAACCATAATGGTATAGCTTTCTACATTATGATTGGCATCAAGATGTGTAAAAATTTCCTTCCAACATCCACACACTCAAGCTGCAAGCATTAATAGAACTCAACCGTTCCAAATGCAACAAATTAAGTACACATTAATTGACTGAATCAGAAAGATATAAAAAACTAAACTTGTTAGTGTTTTGAACGTCAAAACAAAAGGGCAATTACAAAAATAGGAACAGACGATGCAGACTCCGTCCACCAGACAAATGTTTTGCAAATTCAGTGCAATCAAGCAACACCATCAAAAACAATCTAGATATCAGGACCACAAAAATCAAAGAATGGAAGCTACTAAAAGAAGTGATCCATCAACTTTCCTGAACGATTCTACACCATAAGACAGATCTAATGTTTTGCTGAAAGGAAGTAATTCAAAAGGATGGTGCATCAGAATCTCTTCAGTCCTCAAAGTAAAACCCAGGACAATCCCACACAGTTGAAAAAAGATGGATTGCACCTGGCAACTTGAAAATCTCACTGACAAAGCCATTTCATGTGGTTCCTTGTGAATATTTGGGTATGCATATGTAGTTCTCTTTCCATATATCTCTGTGTGTATGTGTAAGTGTGTGGATTGCTATTTAAATTAGTACAAACAAGTGGTTCCTTGTGAATGTGTTATATGTTACTGTCCGAAGGATAGTGTTTGTTTCGTTGAATGATTTTTTATCAGGCTTTAGTTTTCGCGCTCATTAATTTAGACTTGCAATAGCTTGTAGTTCAACAGACAATTTACAGTAAATTAAGTGGAGTGGTGGAACAGTTTGAACCGAAGCCAATACTTCGGATAAGGCTTGGTTCTGTGGAGTTGATTAATGGAACAGTATTGTGTAGATTTATTGCTTCTGCTTAGTGAGAGATAGTGTAACTTTTGCTTCAAGAAATACTGGTTCAAGGATGAAACTTGGTGAACTAACATCATTGGGGTGCTAGTCAATTTAAATAGCAATCCATACACATACACACAGAAATATATGGAAAGAGAACTACATATGCATACACAAATATATATATATATATATATGGAAAGAGGGCTGGGCAATTACCTCGACCGAATTCGGATTCAGTGTGGTTATGGTGTCAGCGGTGCCTCCTTGATTCATCATCTCATTAACATCCTGATTCATCACACATGTAATACAAAGAAATTTAGTTTACCATATTGACAGTAACCATTTATACTCACTATACTATAAATTTGAATACACAAAACAAAAAAAATAACTCTTTTATTGTATAAAATAAAATAAAAATTGAAAGAAAAACAAAACCCTAATTAATTCTTCAAAAAGAATACACTCCGAACCTTCAACAGCTCTTCTGACTTCAGAAATCGAAGCAAAAACCTTGTCGTATCGAATTCGAACAAACCAAAACCAAAACCAAATTGAAAAATGAACACGTACCAATAGATAAAAGTACAATCTAATAGAAACAATTTGTAAGTATATCTATATATATGTTTTGCGTGTACATCTAAATAGTAACCACAAAGTAGTCAATTGAAGAACCAATATCGAGAGAGAGAGAGGTAAAACGTAGATACAGCGCAAAGGGGGTCGAACGAAATTTGTAAGACAGATTGGGAGAGAGAGAGAGTTTGATTGATTGATTCAACCCGTTGTCTTTGTTGGGTCGTATTTGGGGTCTAGGTTGTTTGGGCTGTGGAAGTTTGGCGGTGGAGAAAGAAATAGACAATTGGGCCGCTAAATTTAAGCACGGCAATTGTGTTGTGTTGTGTGTTGTTGCGGGCTCGTGTCGAGAATTAATTAATTTAAATTTAATTTAAATTTGTTTATTTTTATTTCGTGTTTGTATTGATTTATTTAACTTGTGAATAAAAAATTTAATATTAAAATTTAAGTTTAAGATTATATTATCACTTAATTGAATATATGCTCCTATTTTTTTTATAAACTAAAAATTAACTTAATAAATATAACAATAAAAATGATTAAAAATATCTTTTTTGTATAATAATTATATTAATATTTGATAAACAATAAAATTCATCTCTAACTATTGATTTAGTTTAGATAATTTTTAATCATTAATTGAGAAATTTTTAATTTATATTCATATTTCGCATTCCTATGAGTCATATATGATTTTTATGTTCACTCACCGATTATGATGTTCTATCATTTACGAAACGAAAAAATTATAAAAAATAACAAAATTAAAAATAAATATATGTGCTAAAATCTTATTGGATATAAAATAATTGCACCGTACCAAAAAGTGATATTTCAATATCGTCTACGAACCCACATAAAAAATTATTTTGGTTGCATAAGATTTAAATTTATTTGAATTTGTGTGATTTATGACTAATTATTTACATTCGAGATATACGTTATAATCAGAAGAACAAAGAACGTGTAATTAGATTGTTTTTTTATTATCAAATACACAAAAACCAAAGAAAAGTTTATTGGGGATTATTTCATTTTCTCTTGTCATTTGGCACACAGACTACAAACAGTTCCACTGCTTCTTGTTATTCGAAATGCATATTCTTATGGATTTAGATATTTGGATTTTTATTTTTATTTTTATTTTTTGATATTACGGTCAAGGGTATATAAACTAACTTATAACATCTTAATTAATCTCATCTCCCGTGCTATTAAATGCAAACCATTCACATCAGAGTTAAAAGAAGTGAAAATTGAGGGTGAGTACCCCTAAGTGGACTTCTAATGACTTGAATCCTGGAAGGAAACTTATTTGGGGGTAAGTTCATGTTTAAACTTATATGTAGGTATTTAAGTCCACTTATTTTTTAAATATCAAAATTACCCTTAACGGTGTTAGTTTTGTCCAGTTATGAAAAGTCACATAGGTTAGATTATTGAGGTATATATGAAAACTCTTGATTGAGTTATATATGGAAACCGTTTATTAAATATTATGATAATTAACGGAAGTTTTAGATGGAAGTTATATATTCTGATAGTTATATATGGGAAGTTTAATGTACGAATAAATTATTGGTCTATTAAGTCAAAATCAGATCACAAAATTTTCTTAACAACAGTAATGCATAATATAGGGAGGCTGAACAATGCCAACAGATTTCAGTAACACGAATGTTAATACATAGTAACATTTATGTAACTATATGATTGAATTTACAATTAGGGTCGTGTTACCAGTACAGTCATGTTACTATACTGACACTAATGTTACTATAATGAATTTTAACATACAATTGCAAACTTTAAGACGTATATTATATAACATACAGTTTAATATTTACAGTAACATCAACACTTTGTGCTCAGTAACACATCTAATTTTACAAAATACAAGACAATAGTTTTTTTACAGTAACATTAACTTTCGAATGATTTTAGTGAAAATACGATCCACAAATTGAAAATTTACAAAATGACGAGTAGTAACACACAATCGATAGTTGAATTACGACACTCAACATCAATTGTGAACATCAAGACATCGAAATTTTGAACTCCATTTTTCAGTTCACGTACAGTAAAATGAACTTTTTCCACAATAACATAACCAAGGAATACTCGATTGTCTTGCGCAACAAAAAAATCCACAAAATCGAAATCTATAACACTTTAATTTAGTACTAATGTATGAGTTTTCTTAAATCTTGGTTATAAGGTTAATGCCCACTTTGACATAATTAAATCCCTAATTGTTATTACTTTTTTACCACGTTATTTTTTTTTTTTGTGAGCATGTTACTATTTTTTTAGTGACCATGTTACTGTGTTTGTTGAGTATGTTACTATTGTTATTTTTTAAATATTAATATTTTGTCGATGGAGTTCAAAGTAAACTGGAATAGTAAATTGAAATTATATTTTATAGAATGTAATGAATTTGAAATTTGAATATGAACAATTTTTAGTAAATGTCGGTTTCTTATTTTTCGGATAAGAAAATATTGTGACTTAAAAGATTGTAACCGAATTTGAAGGCGATTATGAAGGAGATATATGGCTGGTTATTGTGTCTATAAACGTCGTTTATAACATTCTTACAGAAAAGAGTTACAATAGTAAAATTGATAAAAAACGGACTTGAAACCAAATAAGTTTCTTTGACGGACTTATCTCCAAATAAGTCCATATCCCTCTCCAAATTTTCCTTAAAAAAATTTATGAAGGATAAATTCTTCATGGCCTGGACCAAAAAAAATTATTAAGTTTTAAAATCAAGATGTTTGGATTATAACTCATCTCTGCCACTAAGGGTGCAACTTGGGCTGGCCAACCTGAATTCAACCCCAAAAAAATAGGATTTGAGTTGAGTTTTTTAATACTTGAGTTGGGTTTGGGCTTGGGCTTGGGCAAAAAAACACCACCCGAATTGAATTGAGATAGTGCTCAGGTTAAGGCCTTGAGTTTTCGGATTCAACACGAATATATAAATCGGGCTCAACCCGAATATATAAATCGGACTCAATCCGAATATATAAATCGAGCTCAACCCAAATTTTAAATTGGACTCAACCCGAATATTAAATCGGGCTCGACCCGAATTCTAAATCGAATTCAACCTAAACATATTTAAAAATAAATATACAAATCAATATAATAATATAACTTATAATTTAAAACAAAATGACAACATCACATATCACATAACATAACACCTCATTTTATACCCTCCACAAAAGAAAAGTAGTATTTGTCTTTGCTCTTCACTGACCATGTATTCTTTCGGAATGTTAAAAGATAATTTGGTATATTTCAATTATTTTGAAAAAATAATTTCCAAATTTTTTGTTTGTTTCTATTATATTTTCGAAACAGATTGAATTTGGATCGAAATATTTTTATTTTCTAGGTGACCACAACAATGCAGTGAAACAAAATTTTAATCATGTTGGTATGTCGAAAAAATATTCAATGTAACAGTATCATAACAGCACATTATTGATTAACAGTAAATAGTGTTACTCTTATTATTTTAATAACTATTGATAATTATAAGAAAATGTTCAATGTAATGGTACTCATAACTAGCATGTCACAATAGTGAGTTTCACCAATTTTATTTGATGTTTTATTATTAATTAGTGATACCACATATCAATAATAACATAATATCAAGGGTAAATTTTATAATTATTCCTTGAACTTTTACTTCAATTTTGATTTGGTCCCTAAACTTTTAATTATTATAATTTAGTCCCTCAACTATTAATTTCCTCTCTATTAAATCTTTCCGTGAATTTTCACTGTTAGATCAAATGAAAACATATGATCTGACAATGAAAATTGATTAGATCAGACTAATCTCAATTATGAAATTCATAGTTAAATGACTAAATTAGGACAATTAAAAATTCATTAACCAAATTGAGACCGAAAACAAAGTTGAAAAATCAATTATAATTTTTACCCTAATATCAGAGTTACACCCAATATTTACTCATGGAATGAGGTGGTACGTGGAAGGGTGCGTGTTTGACTGGTTATAAAACTTTAAAGTCGTTGTGACTTATGAGTTCAAGTTTTTCGGTGCATTGAAGTCACCTTCAAGGATTTGTCTTGAATCATTATTGGTTTGAAAAACAAAAATTTATATGATAAAACATTCAGTAGGTTGAATTTTTATCACATCATTTATCTTTATCACATGTTCGATTACAAGAATAGCATAGGTTACGGTGTGTTAATGTAATACTGAAAGTTATGTTTAGAACCTATATGAATAAGGTATGTGATTTAGTGTTAGAGGTAAATAATATCATCTCGATCAGTAACAGTTAGATTAAACCTGAATAGATTCATCTTTTTTGTTCGAACTTTTTTAGGTCCAAATGTCTGAAATTTATGGCTTCTATTGATTTTTTTTTTCTATTGATGCTGTAGAAATAGAAACTAAAGTCACTTGGGATCTCTTAAAACATGGTACTTTGCTAAGTTAGGGTGTAGCAGAGGCCAACTCTATGCTAAGCCCTAACTTAGCAATCAATAACTTTACCTTTTTAAAAAAAAATATATATATATATATATATTCTTGTAAAACCCACTTATATACAATCAATACGGCTTAAATTCACAATACATGATCAATCAAAAAAAAAAAAGGATAAAAAATATATTAGAAAAAATTTCACTCTGTAGAACTTCGATATTCTGCCCGGCCCGGATCAGGTGGTTGCAGTAATCTACCAGTGCTCTATCTTGATAATTGGCCTCCAACTTAATTGGTTTTGAACACGTAAGTCAAATTTGATGTGCAAGAAATTTCTAGAAATTAATGGAGAGAAAAAAAAAACTCTTAGTTTGTAATTTATTTCTTGTAGCTTAATAAAATAGTGTTTCAACCTTAATGTCGCCTCTAAAATAGAAGAAAATATTCAATGTAATGATGACACTATATCATCACTATCACGTGGTGACACCAACCAATTAAAACACCATAACTAAGCAAAGTGAATTTCATTAATCCTATATGTTGATAATTGAATGTGATAGTTACCGATAATTATGAAAATAGTGAGATCCATTTGTTTACCTGTAGTCTTTTAATTGGTTAGTAACATTACGGGACAGTGATGACATAAAATTACCATTGCATTGAATATTTTTTCCTAAAGTAGCATCCCAAGCTATTACAAGGGGGAGAAGTGGGTCATTTAGGGTGTGTTTGTTAACTAAAATTAAGCACTTAGAATGAATGTATTCAGCACTTATTAATTAAGCCCGTTTAATAACTAAAATTTAAACTCTCTTAATATGTTAAGTGCTCCTTCAAAATAGGCTACAAAATTAAGTAGGAGATCTCTTACTTAATTCTGAAAGCTGAAAGCGCTCAACAAAACCATCTTTAATAATATTTACAATATGACAATTATACCCCGAAATATTTTACAATCCTATTAAAACTCTAATTAATCTTCTCTCCAAAACTCATAACCTATATATTTTCCTTGTCGATCTTTTTTTTTTTTCTTTCCCTTGTCTTATGTAACAAAAATATACATACATAATTATAATTACACACACAAATGACCGCACTGCACACACATTATTAATGAAATCTAATTAATTGTATTTTTTCAATATTATTTGATTATTTCTTAGTTATTATTATTATTTTTTTATCAGATGTTGTTATTCACTTATTATGTTATTCAATTTGTTATTGTTCACTTATTGTATTATTCATATTTTATTTATTTATTTATTTTGATCAAATATTTGTTAAATGTAGACTACAATATAATAATAGTGATTATGATTTATGTTATGACATATTTTATAAAAAATTTCAAATTAAAGAGTGGAAGGGTAACACTGAAAATTAATTTATTTTCAGACGTCAACTCTGTGTAGTTATCAAACAATTTAGTTCAATTCAGTACTTTAATTTCAGTGAATACCAAACAGTCCACAAATTCAGCATTCAACTTTCACCTTTCACCTTTCACCTTTCACCTTTCACCTTTCACCTTTCACCTTTCAAACTTTAGTTTTCAATTTTATCAAACACCACCTTAGATTTAAACATAACTTCAAACACGGGCAAAGCACACTTTGACCACTTCCAACTTCTAGCTCACTTTTGACTTCCTAGGGAATCTATTTTGATCCAAATTAGCTTTCAATTCTACCTAGAGTCCACCATTAAGCCATTACCAACTCTGCTAAAGACCCGAAAACTTCCTGACTATTCCCAGCTCGACATAATAAATAACACTCAAACACTTCTAACAGTTCACAATAACGAGAATCTCGTACAGTGAATATCACTATACTGGTTAGCTCTCAACATTACCACAAGGGGCAGTATAAGCCAGCAAATTTTACAGGTTTATAGTCAGCTATCACTAGAAATATGAATGGCAGCTGCAGGACTGGGTATGTATTTTGAACCCTCACCCTATTAAGAGCACGATAGTCAGCACATAGTCTAAGGGACCCATCTTTCTTTTGAAAGAGAACAGGTGTCCTATGCGGCGCTCTGACCACAGAGGATGGTCGCCCACACAATGAGCGATTGTTGTTCATTTTTAAACCTACTACCACATAACTAGATAAGAACTCCATCATAAAAAACATCAATCTATCAAATCCCATCTCCTCCATTTCCTCCTATTCCCAGAATCAAATCCTATCGTCAGCAAGATCTCTTGCTCCCAAGCTGCCTCCTCTCCATCCCAAGCGTTAAACCGGAAAATTCAACCTCTCATCAGATTAAACCTGGTTGCTAATGCATAAAGGCTTCTATAACAATACTAACTTAATATCCCATAAATAGTGCCAAATCAATTAGAGCCAGGGTCTACCTGCATTTCAAAAGAAAAATCTCCCCTATTTAGCATGCAGAAAATGGGTGGTGCAAACAAGGGCACAACAGATCAGAAATCTACAATGTTCAGATCATCTCTGCCACCACATATTTCCTAATTGAGAGTCGCTTTCAGATCTGATGAGCACCCATCATCCAACAATCACCAACACAGCATATACGCGCATCATTTGTTTCTAATGAACTCCAGAATCTTCAAGTTCTTGAGCAACAAATGGGACGTGGGAGCTCACCTTTGAAACATACATAACTAAAACCTTGACTGTTTGCTTCCTAAGACGCTTGCAAGGCCATTTTCCCCCTCTTTAGACATCAATAAATCACAAAGCAAAAGCACCGTCAGCTTATTGCTTGAAACACTACTTCAACATTTTGCAAAGGAATGTCAGCACAGTACACCTGCTTCACAAGAAATCAATAATCCACCAGATAGTAGTACACACCATGATGCTCAATTATGCAGCCATCATACCTTGTGAATCCCACCAGTGAAAAAAAGCTCCATGATGTAATGGTGCATCCTACATGCAGATTCTATTTCGCCAACAAAGCAAAAAATAATGATCAGCATCACAATCAAAAATAGTGTGGCCTACCTGCTGAGAAAGGGGTTATATATGCATTAAAGCAAATTAATGGCACAAAGCCATAGGCCCAACAGTCACCATAATGTGATCCGAGGAACACAGCTGTGGTAGTTGGATGATTAAAGAAAAACCAAAATTAGGGGCGCTTTTATAGAAGATCCCTTGGTGGCTGAAATAGATATACTTCAAAGTTTTCTCCATCCAAGCAGACAACAGTATCATCAAATAAAGTACTAGGAGAAACTTTATTGGAGGTCCAACCCAGAATTTACAAGAACTAACTTCTTCATGACCATGGGAGAGATAATGTACCAACATAATATATAACAGCGGAGAGCTTGATAAAATAAGATTGATATGCTGCATCTAACACTCAAGCCTAGACCCAAAAAAGGCACCAGCTGTATAGGAGAATTAACTACCGTAGCAAGAGAACTGAACTTCGTAGTCCAGAGACCACTTAAGCTTCGGATGTATATTAACAAGTATTGAGCCATTGATACGCCATATATGATTGCCCCATAAAAAAGCAACGCCAGCATTAGCAATGTCATAACTTTTTAAATATTCCATGCAAACCATCCACTCACTCTGCATTTCTGGCAAATCCTAATTAGGACGCTGATAACTAAAACTGTTTCTACTCGCAGTCCACTATTCCAACCAAAACCAGGCATCCCTTATCTTTTGTCATAATTCCAGCAACTGCTTGCAAAGTGTAAATGCAATTATTAGGAGGTAAAATAAATACGTCCTTGATGAGGATGCAGATAACCATATTTTCTCCCTCATCTAGTCGTCTCCCGGCACACCAGAAAAGACACTCAGTTTTCTGTTCATTAAGAGCAGCAAGTAAACTAAGTCAAAATCTTCTTCTTTTAACTTCGGTCATATCATCAAACCCATCGTCATTCCACCCCTGCCCACCATGCCGGTAGTTTCCTTCTTGCTCTTCCATGCCTCTCATTCTCCTAGATGCAATTGTAGGACGATTCTTAAACGGCCTGTCAAACTCCCTTTCCCTCAAGCTATTTCTGTCGACGAAATCTGGGTCAGGTTCTGGACAGAACCTACGAGACCTGGACCCATCATCTACTTGAAAATGAAAATTCTCACCATCATCACCATTATAAGGAGGCCTAAAAGAACGTACCAGTCCCCGTCTCTCACCCAACTTCTTTCTTTCATCGACACTTCCATCAGCACCAAATTCATGAAATCTACCAGTGCGTATGGGCCCTCCAAAGTAATCATCGTTATCCACTCTCTCTCGAGGATCTAAAATATCAAATCTCCTAGAGCTTCTAGGCAGGCCCCGGTCAGGTGGGCTCCTCCTATTGGGTATAACAGACCTCAGATTGCCATGGTCCCTTCCAGAATCCATATCCCTCATTTCGTTAGATGACCGAGACACATAGGGAGGAGAGCCTCGCCTTCTAGCCACTATCTGTTCCGGGAAACAGGCGCGATTAGGGGATCTCATCCTTTCAATCCTGTAAATTGCTGGAGATCTCCTCTGAGTTAATTCTGGAGGTCCAGTAAATCCATCTGGAGATCTTCTTCGAGGAGATGACCATGGACCAGGGGAACGCGGTCTGGATCTAACAGGGGATTTCGATCGAAATCGAGGAAGACCCCTCCTCTGTACAGAAAAGTCCCTGTTCCCTCGAGCAAACTGATCATCCAGTCCTTCATATGGAGGTTGACGACGAGTAAATACAGGATCTACAAAATCATTAGGCAAACACCTCATGAACTTTTCTTCATGCCCGAGTCCAACCAAATCAGAACCATCTTCACCAGTGCATCTACTTGGGCTCATATTTCTTGGAATTCTACCAACCCTATGCATGCCCCTTGGTGCAGGCCCATCTCGACCTCCGGGAGATAGCCTCCTAGAGGATAAATGACGAACTGAAGGTAATTCATCATTCGAAGACTTTCTTCCTCCTCTACCAGATCCAACAACAGCCCCATCTGGGACAATATCATAACCATTACATTCAAGCTCTGCATCAGCAACAACAGAAGCCCGCTTATGTCTGGGGAAACGATAATCAGCTTGACGATTATAAATTCCTGGAGGGAAATTATGCTCCGAACGCCATTCACTACATAGGTTGTCTAATCGACTCGATCCCCTTCCTCTTCCACGGATAAAATTCCGTCTATAGTTCCTGAATGACTGATCCTGACTCCTATTTCTTACAAATTTGTGGGGACCATCGGCGTAAAATTCATCTCTGTAAAATGCAAGAAAGAAAAATCAAATATGACATTTCAATGGACAGCTAAAACAGTTTTTCGGAAAAATAAAAAAGACTACAAAGCAGTAGCAACAACATGGGATAGTCACCTATTCCCTCTTGGATGTAATTTATCTCCGTCAAATTCAGAATATCTCTCTCTTCCGGTTTGCGATGTCAAAAACCTACCGGGAATAGATCTTGTTTGATAAGGAGATGTCAGATTAGAAGCTCGAGGTAAATTTATAATGCGGCTTCTGTTACCTCCACTATTAGCATCTTTAGCAGCATCGCTGTCATTTAGAGGTGCTTCTGTATTGGGCAAAGTTGAATGTGTTTTTTCCACCATGTCAGTTCCTTTAACACTCTCATCAGTAGCCTGACCAACCATTGTTACAGTCCCTTGGCTTCCATTAGTGGCTCCATCAGCTGATAAATTTTTTTCATGGCCCTCGTGGGTTTCTTTCCTTCCTGATCGACCAAGTGGTTTAATTTGAGTTGTAGGCCTCTTTTCGTCAGATCCAGATGCTGCCACTTCACCTGTCAATTGTTCATGCAAAGAACCATCTTCATCAACACCCTTTTCAACTATCTCACCGCAAACACTGCCAGCACAATCTTGGATATGATCCTCCCTTTTACCAGGATCTACCATCTTACTGTCATTTTCATCGAGATGGGATTGGACAGTACTATTACTACCACCAGGAAAACCAACACAGTCGACGGTTTTAGTATCACAGTCACCAACGCCAATATTTTCCGCCTCCCTTACTTCACCGCTAGGGCCTTCTACTGCTGAATGCACTAGTGGTTCCCGGACCTCACCATCTTCAATTTCATCATCTTCTTTATTACACTGTCTATCATCTATGTCACCAGGAGTAACGAAAGCATGATCACCATCTGATTCATAATTAGTATCATATGAATCTTCTTCTTCCAGCATATCAGCCGATATGCTTATCTTTTCCTCATCACTTACTGATCCCCCACCATTTCCACATGAATCTAGAGGAAGCTCATCCATCCGCTCCACTCTGCTCATTTCAGGAATACCACCTTTCAAGTCCTCTGCTCTGCAACTATTTATCATACCACCTGATACATTTGATTCTTTATGTTCCGGGCCCACAGAAAAAGAAACTATTTCTGCAGCAGTTTGATCACCACTCCCACATGCTTTCTGAGGTGCGCAGTTATTATTAAGAACTTTGTTATGAATCAAATGTTCTGATTGAACTGGTATCTTTCCACTTGTAGACAACTCTGAACAAGTAGGAAAAGGTGCCGAAGGCACTGTCATGGTAGAAGAAGAATTGTTGTCTATCATAACGCTTGTAGCCTGAATACCCACTGGAACTGGTTCTGATTTTATTGATTTATGTTCCACTAATTTATGAGAGCTAATGTTCAACAATTTGGCAGCTTCTGTATTGTACCTCTCCACCATTTCCTGCTTTATGGTTCCAATATCCAATCCCATGGGATTGCCTCCAACTCCCAAACAATCCTGTTTAGCATTCTCATTTAACGGCTCCGATTTTATGGCCCTAACACCAACAGAATCCATGTTTACTGTTGAAACCTGCACTCCAAGCAAGTTTGAATTAGGAAAAATTCTACCTGAATCAACTTTAGCTGATGAGCCAGATTGTTTCCCGCTAAAGCTTGGCTGACAAAACGACACACCAAGGCTCAAACGAAGGGAATCCTCAGATTTATATTGCTGGCTTGGGAGCAAGGATGAGCTGGGGAAATTAGATCTGTGTTCAACCACTCCAGGACTCTGTTTCCCTGTATCAACACCGATTCCAGCCATCCCTGTTGAGCTTATACAAGCCCTTTTATCATAATAAACAGGACCCTGTATAGCAGCATCACCAAGAGAACCCTCCCATGCATCCATTGTAGTGTTCAGGTCCCAGTTCGATCTACTACCACATCCATGGTGGCTATGGTTATTCAAATTATCATCACTACTTTTGCATTGGGTGATAGGATTTTCCTTTCTTAGATGCAAACCCAGTGAAGAAGGGTCTAATTTATCGTGGATTTGACGACTCACTTCACTTTTTTGACTTGTCAACACTGGGATACAAGGTTCCTTTAGTCCTAATGATAACAAAACATTCCCTGGTACTGTAGAAAGGTCGAGTTTAGAATCCCTTTCAACCTGTTGTTTGCTAAGGGCACTCCCTATATACAATGCAGACACTTCATTAGGTGGTAAATGCAACTCAGTACTTGCTGGAGCTTTTGGGGACACATATTTTCCAGCCTGCATAAACTTCTCGTTGCTTTCTATGTTATCCAAGAAACTTGAGCCAATCGTAAGAGTTGGTTCCCGAACCGTGTCTCTAGAGAGGTTAACTTTGTTCTGGACCAAGTTAAAATTCGTATCAGTGAGGCTCTCCTTTTTGACCTCCAATAAGGTACTCTTGCTTGCATCAGATCTGGCGGGAGAATTTGTTTCTTTTTTTACCTCCGTAAAGGAATTCTTGCTCACTACAGATTTGGTGGGAGAATTTGTCGAATCACTAACATTCGAAAGAGAAAGCTCTTGACTCGGATTAGAGTGTTGGTTCTGTATTTTATCACTTTCCACAGAGAGTGAAGACGGTTCTTGAGGCAGAGGTGAAGCCGGTCCAATTAATGGAAATTTCCTTTTCTTAATAGGAATACCTGCAGAAGAATTACTAGATTGCCGGGTGATGATCCCAGGCTGCAAATATAACAAGAATCAATCAATATTAAAGAAACAAGTAAAAGCTTCACAAAAATATAATCATAAGAAACAATAAAATAGAAGTAAAATAAACACCTCTTCATTTCCTGAAACAGGCATGACTCCCAAGATTAGCCAAGTATAAAACTCTTATCTCTGTCACTAATAAATATAACTCACAATAACCAAGCCCTGCAACACATTACTGAAGCGCCCTCAACCCCCATCCACAATGGATTAAAACTATCTGCAAGCTATTGGTTGACCGTATAAAATTATGCAGTTTTTGACAGTGTAGTGAAAATTTTAACTGCAGAAGATCCTGCAGACAAAAATATCAAACAATTCAATCACAAATCGGTTCAGAATGAACATCAGCAGTCAAACAAAACAATAAACAAGCAGAAAAGAGTAGAAACAAGTTCACAAATTCTCATCAACTCTTTACATTGAAAATGAAGATTGACACGACCATAAAGTACAAATATTTAACAAAAAATACAACCAATTGAAGGCACACAATCATTATATGACACAATAAAAGAGAATCCAACAAACAAAGTAATACATACTGAAAGAAAATTCTTTAAAAATCCCTTGTAACCTAATAAATGATCTAATAAAAAGCAACCCAAATCAGTTCCAAAGTCGTCCCAACAAAATGAATTTCCCTTAATATAAAATGTTTCCACATAAAAAAAAAATTAATTTGTCCATTTCAACAAAGGAAATTCTACCATGACACTTTACAAATTCCTTTATTTTTTTTTGACAAAAAAAAAAAAACTTCGCACATATATCATTTGGATCAAGAATTCCGGAAAACATTTTTCCCTCGAAACAGCCGTATCCAAAAGCAAAATAAAAGCTCAAAAAATCCATCTGTATCCTCTGTTCAAATTTCAAACCCTCCGCAATGAATCAGAGAGAGAGAGAGAGAGAGAGAGAGAGAATCGATCATGACAGAAACATCACAGATCAAAAGCAGCAGAGTTTTGAGGCATTAATCAGATCCAAAGAAATCTGCCTCAAACATAGCCATCGCTAACAGATTGACGGCTCTCCAAGGTCAAAACAATCAAAATTTAGCAATATCATACATCAAAGAACAAAAGTATACATATCTCTTCCAATATACAACTACTGGAAGAGAAGATACGGAGATTCTAATGACAAATCAAGGAAATTTACGGAAATTACACAATAGAGAATGGGAAGATAATAGAGGGAAAGAGAAAAACTAGCATGATCATACACAGACCACCAGCAAGGAAATTACCTGACAACAATGATCAGATTACAGAAACACTAGATTGTATCTATATAGAAAAGTAACTATTGAAAGAGAAGGAGAGAAAAACTGGGAGAAATGAAGGAAATGAAGGGGAAACTTGTTCTTGGTTTGTGACTATGACGGTGGGGAAGAAAATGGAGGAGAGAGAAATACAAAACTTGGTAGTTGCTGCGAAGTTTCCTTCTTCTCTAGTTGATTGATTAGGGTTTGTTGTGTGTGCCCCACATTCTTTAATGCTTGTTTTATTGTTGGGTGAATGACACTTTATACCCTGAAAATTTTCAAAATTTTTAATTTGCAATCTACAAAAATAAACTTTTCAAATCATACCTTCTATCGAATAAAAAGGCAACAATGTGGTATGTTTTAACAAAATTATGTTCATTTTTCACGTTAAATAATTAAAGTTTAGTAATATATAAAAGTAAAATAATGATGTGTCAAGTGATAAAATCACAATGAAAAAAGTTTATAGAGAGAGAACTACAGCAATGTCATTGGACCATGTAAATGTCACATCATTAAATCAGCAGATTAGGGTCTTATAGCATTGCTCAATATATAAATAATTGAACATAAAAATGGGAAATTGTAATGACTTCAACACATATAATTATTAGATAAAATAACTGATTATTGTTATGGACTATATTTAGGAGTGTCAAAATACAACACGATCCTAAATTAGAGAGTTTAAATCTTTCTTAAACCATTTGTTTCATGACTCGATACGGCACGATTAATAAATAAATTAAGTATGAGTGATGTCAATCAAAATCTATAATATAAAATAAGGCCGGTTTTAATAAGTCCATCTGAAGGTCTCAAATAGACTCATCAAACGACCACCAACATCCCTATAAAAACCTTTCACATTGTAATGTGTCTTCAAGCACGGGTTATCCCTAGTAAATACACAACACAACTCGTTTATATAATAATTATACACGATACAAATTTAATATATCACAATTTGTTAAACATTAATTGATATATAAATTAGTTATGAATGGAATTATTTTTGAAAAAATCTGCTAAGACAATATAGGAACCCGTCTCACCTGACATGATTGACAAATTTAACTACATTCTTCACTTTTTTATTTAATTAAGGGTATAATTTAAAATATTTAAAATTCTAAAATATAAATTACAAATTTTAGAAATATTGAGTATAAAAGTGTCATTCACCTTAAATATATTATCTGCTTTTTGACTTTAACGATAGAATTTTGTCGTGGCGGAATTGTCACGCTAGGCGTCCTTGTAGTGTGGCCCACGTGGTGACACGTTCATCATTTCCCTTGGATGCGTGCGAGGCCGGAAATCAGGCCGACTGTTTTTCTCCCTTTCCCAGTTTCCCACCAAGAAAACGACGTAAATGACAGATACTTCCCCTATAACTCCTGAAATTAGACAAATGTCTCGCCTTTTTTTTTTTTTTTTGAATTTTACAAATTAGTTTTCAGTAAATCTGATAATAAATTGGATTTAAATTAAATCTGATAATGGGTAAGTGCATTATCAGGTAATGTCCATGTGGCAATAGTTGATTGGTAGATAAGTAATTAAATAAATAGAAAACAGAAGAATTAGGGAAAGTAGGAGGGAAGTCACCAGATTAAATTTCAGCAGAAATTGATTGTTTTATAGTATAGTAAGTCAAATTTAATTATCAATTACAGATATTTATTTATATTCCATTTCTTAGATTTAAATTCGTATCAAAATGGAAACTCCTAAAATATCTATTCCAACCAACTTTCAAAGCAAGCTTTGAAGGTGCTGTACAGCCTAAAGGGAAGGGGGCCCATAAAATCTGGCAGCCCAACTTTCTTCAAAGCAGGCCTTTCGAGCAAATTATTGGAGGCCGGTCCATTATATCGACTTATTTGAAGATTAGTTGGTCAAAGAAATTTATTTAGTTTTAAGTCTATTTTTTTGTCAATTTTATTATTGTAATCCTTCTCTGTAGAAATGTTATAAACGACGTTTATGGACACAATAACTAGCCATATATATCTCTTTCATAATTACCTTCAAATCTGGCTACAATCTTCTAACCCCCAATGTTTCCTTATCCGAAAAATAGAAAATCGGCATTTACCAAAAAACGTTCATATTCAAATTTCAAACTCATTATATTTCATAAAATATAATTTCAATTTACTATTACAGTTTACTTTGAACTCCATCGACAAAATATTAATATTGAATATTAATATTTAAAAAATAACAATAATAACATATTCAACAAAGACAGTAACATAGTCATTAAAAAAATAGTAACATGCTCACAAAAAAATGGTAACATGGTAAAAAAGTAATAACAATTAGAGATTTAATTCTGTCAAAGTAGACATTAACCTTGTAACCAAGATTTAAGAGAACTCGTACATTAGTACTAAATTAAAGTATTATATATTTCGATTTTATTGATTTTTTTGTTACGCAAGACAATCGAGTATTCCTTGATTGTGTTACTGTGAAAAAAATTCATGTTACTATACGTGAACCGAAATATGGAGTTCAGAATTTCGATGTCTTGATGTTCACAATTGGTGTTGAGTGTCGTAATTCAACTATCGATTGTAAGTTACTACTCGTCATTTTGTAAATTTTCAATTTGTGAATCATATTTTCACTAAAATCATTTAAAAGTTGATGTTACTGTAAAAAAATTATTGTCTTGTATTTTGTAAAATTAAATGTGTTACTGAGCACAAAACTTTATATTACTATGAATATTAAAGTGTATGTATATACGTCTCAAGGTTTGTAATTGTATGTTAAAATTTATTATAGTAACATTAGTGTCCGTATAGTAACACGACTGTGCTTGTAACACGACCCTAATTGTAATTTCAATCATATAGTAACATAAATATTACTATATATTAACATTCGTGTTACTGAACTCTGTTGGAATTGTTCAGCCTCCCTATATTATACATTACTCTTGTTAAGGAAATTCTGTGATATGATTTTGACTTAATAGACCAACAATTTATTAGTACATTAAGCTTCTCATATATAATTATCAGAATATATAATTTTCATATAAAACTTCCGTTAATTATCATAATATTTAATAAACGGTTTCCATATATAACTCAATCAATGGTTTCCATATATACCTCAATGATCTAATCTATGTGACTTTCCATAATTGAACAAAATTAACACCGTTAGAATTAATTTTGAGATTTAAAAAATAAGTGGACTTAAGTACCTACATATAAGTTTGAACATTAACTTACCCCCAAATAAGTTTTCTTTCAGGATTCAAGTCATTATAAGTCCATTTAGGAGGACTCACCCTCAATTTTCACTTATCTATAATATAAAAAAAGACAGAGTTCAATAATTTCATTTAACAGTTTCAAATAGGTTTATTTAACGGCCATTAATATCCTTCTTAAAATCATTTACATTGCACCATATTTTTAGACACGAGATACCCCTGGTTTAAAGTAATAATTAGTACTCAATATAATTTTTTGCTTCAATAAATTCATCTGACTGTTTCAAATAGACTCATCCAACAACCATCAACATCACTTTTAAAATCATTCACATTGCACCATGTCTTCAGACACGGGTTATCCATAGTTTAAAGTGATAATTAGAACTCAATATAATTTTTTTTAAAAATATTAATGAGTCCTGTACAATGAATATAATTTATCTCTCCAGCTATTATCCTATTTTATCCTTTTTTTAACCTTATATTATTGAAAAATTACTTATTAATGAATTAAAATACTATTTATTAGATGTGAAAAAGTAAAGAAAGATGAGTGAAATTTTAAATTTTAAATATTTTAAAAAAATTGTGGGAGTAGGTATAAAAATAGAGGGAGTAATTAAATAAGTCAAATGAAATAATTTGATTGAAAATAGTTAATTAAAATTTTAAAAATATCATCACTCAACATAGAGGGATATACCATTTAGATTGTCTTAATAGAGCATAATAAGGAGACACAAGGCTCGTTTGGTTGCCATATTATAAATGGATAAATTGAATAAAGTAATACAGTCTAATATAATACATATGGATAAAAGACAAGATTAAATAGGATATTAGAATAATACATAATTTTATCTAAATTTTGGTAATACACAATATAAGTGTTGGATAATAGTTATTTAATCTAATCAATTGTTTGATTATGACATTATTCCATGATATTAATATTAAATTAACAAAAATACCTTTAAATAGTGTTTTTTACATTGATGACAGCTAGATTTTATCAGTTGGGGGGTTATAATAGTAAATGTGTAGAATAATACGTTTGAGTTGAATTATAATACCACATCTCTTGGGGTATTAAAATCTATATAATAAAGTAGTTAGTTTTTTTTGTCTTTAGCTTTTCGCAGCTCAGATCTCTTGATGGTTGTTGATCCAACGGTTCTCATGTCAAAAAATTTTAAGACTCCTATCTCTTATTTAACTCTGTCTCCCTCTCTCATACTAAGTAATACAAAGAGTCATATCTCATGTCTAACTCTCACCTATGTTCTCTAACTCTCTCTTTCATTTTCAAAAACACTCACCTATCTTCTCTAACTCCTATCTTCTCTAATTCTCTCTCTTATTCTTAAAAACACTCACCCGACACCTCTTTCTCCCTTATCTCTCATCTAACTAACCTAACTGCTACCCGAGATCCTCTCTTTTCTAGCTCTCTCATTTTTAAAAACAAGCTCTCATTTTTCCCTTATCTCAATTGCTACCTCAACCGGCACCCCTTTCTCTCTCTCTTCCTTATCTGTCATCTAACCTTCCAGCAACTCTAACTCTCTCCCCTATCTCTTGCTACCTCACCCGACACCTCTTTCTCTCACACCAGAGTAACACCCCTCTACCAACCAACACCCAACCACCCACTGTGAATTTGCGCCTGCAACACACACGCACTGTAATCTTCTAGCAACACCACCAGCAAGGAGTCCAGGTATCTCCATCTGGACCTTCTTTTTTTTTTTGTGCCTGTGTTTTCATGTGTGTGTGCCATTGTGTGTTTGGATTTTTTTTATGTGTGTTCATGTCTGTCTTCATTGTGTGTTTCTGGGTTTCTTCCCTTCTTTCTCTCTCAACTGTGCGTGTGTTTTAGGTTTTTTGTGTGAGTGTGTGTTCTAGGTTTTTTTTTGTGTGTGTTCATGTATGTGTGTGTGTGCTTGTGTGTTCATGTGTGTGTTTATGTTAGCATTGTGTGTGTGCTATTGTGTGTTTTAGGTTTTTTTGTGTGTGTTCATGTTTGTCTTCATTGTGTGTTTTTGGGTTTCTTCCCTTCTCTCTCTCTCTCTAACTGTGCGTGTGTTTGGGTTTTTTGTGTGTTTTGTGTGAGTGTGTGTGCTGTGTTTTTTTTGTATGTGTGTGTCTGTGTGTTCATGTGTTTGTGCGCTTGTGGGTCCATGTGTGTGTGTGCCTGTGTGTTCATGTGTATGTTTATCTTAGCATTGTATGTGTGTGCCCGTGTGTTCATGTGTGTGTGACATTGTGTGTTTTCGGGTTTTTTTTTTTGTGTGTGTGTGTTCATGTGTGTGGTCATGTCTGTCTTCATGTGTGCGTGGTTTTTAATAGTATAGATTTTTATATTTGTTGATTTATAATGTTTTTTTAAAGAGTTATTGAATTTAATTTATCTTTGTGACAGGTTACACTTTAGAATGACAATATTTTTGTGTGTGTTCGTGTCTGTGTGATTTTTAATGGTATAGGTTTTTATATTTGTGGATTTATAATTTTTTTTTAATTTCTTAAAGATTCATTGAAATTTGACTTAATATATTTTTTTTGACAGGTTACACTTTAGACTGACAATTACTTGATAAATTGTGTTTCCAATGACATTGAAGTGACAAATCAATTCAAGGTGAACCTACCCCTTCTTCTCCTCTTTTTTCTTACAATTTATAGGAATTTTTTGTCTTTGTTTTTTTGTGGGTCTGTTTGCTTCACTTTAGTTTCTTTTAATTGTGTTTACGCTCATTCGCATTGCATTGGTTAATGGGTTCTGTTGCAAGTTTTAGTGCAATGGTTGGTGGGTTTTACTACAATGGTTTAACTAAATGCAAAGTCTTGGGGGTTCATTTCAAAGATTTGAGGTGAGTCTCTCTCTCTCACTCATGATCTGAGGGATTTTTTTTTGTATCTGTTTTTATATTGTGTGAGTTTTGATGCATTGTAGTTGTTTGCAGTTTGTTTTCATGCTCTCAATTCAAAAAAAAAAAAAATGTTTTCATGCTCATTAGCACTGCATAATAATTACAATTCCCATTAGCTTTGTACTTTCTTTATTCATTGGGGTTTTGCTAGGGAATTGCTTGCTTTATTTATAGATTGTTTTGATTTGATTTGGTATAAATTAATTGGTTAAAGTGGAGTAGTGTGGGTTTGCTTGGATTTGTTGAAATGATTCAAGCAAATTTTATACTATCCTTGGAGGGATGTGGGTTTGCTTGGATTAGTTATTGTGATTCAAGCATATTGTATGCCCTTTCTGGAAATAGCATAACTGTTGTTGGTATGTGAAAAAAATCCTTCTAAGTGGTCACCTGTGGTGAGATAGGATGACTATTTCTACATATGCATTTCAGTTTTTTGTTTGAGTTCTGAGTTCCAAAACAAATGTCGTAGTTTACAATCATATTCATTATTGTTACTGTTTTGGGGCAATCGTGTTTATTATCGTAAGTTCCTATATTGGTAGTCATTTTTTCTTATTGTCCCCGGTTGTTCCATTTGACTCTTTTGAGGTTGGTTTAAATAAATCTAAATGTTATTTTGTGATATCATAGTATTTTTTTTTTAACTCTGTGTATCTATATATATAAATACACATCTCTCCTTCTACATATATAAGAGTATTTTTAAATAGTATTTACTCTAATGACAATTTTTTTTTTGTGTTACACAAGTGCTTTTAGGCACGGGCATTAACTAGTACCTCTATAATACAGGTCTATCGTATAAAAAATATATGATGAGTATATGTTTTTGAAATTAATACGGTATATGTTAAATATATGATGAGTATATGTTTTTGAAATTTACTTATCAAACAAAGTATTAGGCCCATTAAATAAAAAATAATACAATTTAATATTTAATCTCATCATAATACGTCTACCAAATAAACTCAATTTGTATAGTTGATTTTAAAAATATCGAGACATTGGTTCTGATGGGTTATGCCCAAGGGCCCAACCCACGTCGTGAGCCCAGTTTAAATTAAGAGCCCAACTTAAAGAGATCTAGTAAGTCCAGTCCAAAGGGGTCCACGTCCGGTCAAGCTCATTAAGGTTCGAGGAGCTACATCACCAAGAGAGTAAGCAGGGTCATCCAAGAGCCTCATCAACACCGCCTTGGAAAGAGTCAACTGCCATGTCATCCTTTGACCGGATCTTATGGGGAGCGCCGTAACTGTCTCATCCATTGACAAGAGTGCGCCAGCTCCATCAGATTAGCCACTTAGTTATTGATAAGTCGCTTCAATCTGTTAGGAGGCGACTATAAATTATAAGCTCCGCCAACACTTGAGGGGTATCACATTCAATTGAGCACATATGCTTTCACTCTCCTCTCTATCTCATAGCTTGTATCTCTCTGCTCTCCCTACACACCTCGAAGTAATAAAATACTCAGGTAACCCTAGCCCTTCAAAGTGGACATAAGTCACGTTGACCGAACCACTATAAATCCTTGTCTCTTTAGCTTATTATTTTTTTCCACTTTACTACTGCATTTATTATTAATCACTTGACAGGTGGTGTGCAAAACCAATTTGTGCATCATCAGTTTGGCGCCATCTGTGGGAACGACAAAGTTTTCACTCAACCATCCTTTTTTATATCTATGACAATCACCACTAGATCCATGAATCAGCCTGAGGATAATCCACCACGCGAGGAAGAGACTGCCCCTCCGCCAGCCAATCATTTTCCAAATTCGCAGCTAGAAACGATACATCAGCTAGTAACCCAGAATCAGCAGATCCTGCAATTGATGCTTGCTGGACAAGGAGGTGCGCAGCCAGAAGAACATTAAGTCAGGTAAGGGTGTTCACCCTACCCTACGAGTTGGAAATATAGTCTTTTGTCTTCCTACCCGATACTTTGTGGTAGAATTTTTTTTTGGCCTACCCTACCCAATCAAGTGTGGTATTCCTACCCGATTAATCGGGTAGAAAGTCGGGTAAACACTTTTGTAGCTATTAATTTTTAGATCATTTTAACAATTCAATTAAATAACATGCACCAATTTAACAACACAATAAATCAATAACACTAAAACATAAAATAACTACAACAACAATTACAATAAAACATAAGAAAGCATGAATATCAATCTATCATAATTGTTACACAAATACAATAACAATTATTTTAAGTTTAAACCATATGAAACATATTAAAATCATAAATGCTCCAATAGACGATAAGTTTGGTTGTCAATTACGATTTTTTTAGTTTATATATATATATATATATTAATTAATTAATGTAGGTAGAGTAGGGTAGGAATGCGGAAATTGATGGGTATTTCGCATTCCTACCCGATTTTTGCGGCTAGCCGTTTAGTAGGGTCGGATAGGGTAGAAAATTGCGGCCAATCGAAAATTTGAACACCCTTAAAGCTAGGGGAGCTCCTCGCCCAGGGTGCCAAAGAAGTCCCTCGTTGAGCGCCACCTTAGGAGCCCCATTGGGTTCCCCCTGTAGGGGAACCCCTCATCACGGAGCAGCTTCTCCACCTCCTCTAGACCCTCATTTCCAAGAGGATGAGGGGGAAAATCAAAGTGTTGACCACGGGAGCCACTTTCACGACCCATCCAAAGAAGCCCCTAATTATTGGGATGAGAAAATCAGGGAAGTATAGAATCAACTGGGTGACGTCTTCAACGCCATGAAGGCGCAAGGACCTGAAACTATTAAGTACCTCGTAAGGCGCACTGACACGCCTTTCATAACCGATGTGGCAAATTATCCACTTCCCCAGAAATTCAGAATGCCAACGGTGGAAGCGTTTGATGGCACAAAAGACCCACTAGATCACCTCGACACCTACAAGTCCTTGATGCAGCTCCATAATGTTCCTGACGAAATCATGTGCAGAGCCTTCCCAACAACCCTGAAGGGATCTGCCGAACAGTGGTTCGCCAGGCTCATCCCAACCTCTATAGGCTCCTTCGTAGAACTAAGCAGATCCTTTGTGACACATTTCATGGGTGGACGCCGCTACCAGAAGCTTGTCACCCACTTGCTCAGCATAAAACAGGACCGAGATGAAAGGCTGAGGAGTTACCTCACTTGTTTTAACGAGGAAGTCCTCCACATTGAGGAGCCTGATGACAAGGTCACCATGACCGCTTTCTTGGGAGGCCTACGCTCATCTAACTTTCTCTTCTCAATGATGAAGCATTCACCAAAGAGCATGCCAAAATTGTGGGCAAAAGCTCAGAAATACATAAATGTCAAGGATGTCACCAAAGCCAAGCGAGGTGAGTCTTTGCCATCATCATCACCAACTGCGCCCGACTCTAAAAAAAGAAGCCACAAAGGCACAGACATTAACAGATTTTATAGCTGAGCTCACACTGTTTGAGGATAGAGATTGTTAAGAAGACTCAACGCCAGGCGCCAAGGGCCCATCAGTGCTCCTACCCAGGCGCTCAGCACTTCAAGCACCTAGCACCTCAGGCGCCCAGCTCCTCAGGCGTCAGCCCCTCAAGTGTCTAGCTCCTCAGGATCTAGGCCACGGGCGCCCAACACCTCAGGCACCAGCCCTCAGAAGCCAGCTTCTCAGGCGCCCAGCTCCTCAGCGCCCTCCTCATCTCTAACTATTGGAATGAGCCTCTGGCTTGGTGACCCTCCCATGGGCTAACCCTCAAATTATGCCTCTGTTCTCATGCGGGCAGCCTCATAGGCAGCCTATCTCCAACTTAGCAGCTCTGTTGTGGGTCGCCAAAAGCTTGGTCTATCTCTGCACTACTCTCAAGCAGGCATCCTATGTCTCCAGTTTAGCGGCTCTCTCGCAGGTAGTCAAAATTTTGACCTATCTTTGCTCTGCTCTGAAGCAGGCAACCTATGTCTCCAGTTTTGTGGCTCCCTCGCGGGTCGCCAAAAGTTTGACCTATCTCTGCTCTGCTCTCAAACAGGTAGCCTATATCTCCAGCTTAGCGGCTCTGTTGCGGGTCGCCAAAAGCTTGGCCTATCTCTGCTCTGCTCTCAAGCAGGTAGCCTATGTCTCCAGCTTAGCGGCTCTCTCACGGGTCGCCAAAACCTTGGTCTATCTTTGCTCTGCTTTCAAACAGGCAGCCTATGTCTCCAATTTAGCAGCTTTCTCGCGAGTCGCCAAAACCTTGGCCTATCTCTGCTCTACTCTCAAGCATGCAGCCTATACCTTCAGCTTAGCGGCTCTCTCTTGGGTCGCCAAAAGCTCGGCCGACCTCAAAAGGTGTAGCTCTATCACAAGCAACCCTCAAATTCTGTTTCTGTTCTCATGCAGGCAACCTCACAGTCAGCCTACCTCCTGCTTATTGATTCTCTCACGGTCGCCAAAAGCTCGGTCTCAAGAGTCGCACCTCTCTCACGAGTAACCTCAAACTCTGTCTTTACTCTCACGCAAGCAGCCTCTATTTCTCTACAGGACGATATGTCTACCCCTCTCTCCAGGTAATCATGTTGGATATTTTAATGTTTAAGTAGCATTATTTTTTCCATCTCTAGGCACGCTTTTGAAACTCAAGTCGTCTGCAACCTGAGGGACTATATTAGATTGAATGTCAACAATCGGGAAACATTTTTTTTGTGGCCATCCGGCATCGCCACCTCGTTGCCACAGCCCTCTCGCGCTTAACACCTAGCGCAAACAAAGCATGCGTGCTCCCAACACTAAGGATTTGGCACCTGCTCCTGGCACCAGACTCATGGCACCCCCTTCTAGCGTCCTGCCTCTTGGCACTCAGTTCCTGGCGCCCCCCATCGTGGCGCCTAACTCCCAGCGTCCCTTCCTCTTACACTTGCGCAGCCCCATACCCAGCATCCATCATTACTGCTCCTAGCTCGCCCAACATCGAAGATCCCGCCAGCGCGCCCATTCATCAGCACACTCGTCAGGCCATGCCCAATGCCCGATGATGCCGTTGCGTGCTCCCCTGGCCGAGCCCAGCCCATGGCAATGCCTTCTCCATGATCAGTGCCTCCACCATGATGCTCGCCTATAGGGGCTTGCTCGCCGACGCCATCAGCGCCTCCACCATGATGCTCGCTCATGGGAGCTCGCCCAATAGCAAGGACCTCAGTCCCTTGGAGCAACGCCTCGGCGTCAACGTCTCCCCAATGACCATAACTTTTGATCCGTTTCTCTAAACAGGACTCATAATATATCAAATCGAAACTCTCGACGAGCCTTACAAGACTTATCGCCCTTGGCTATGACAGACACTGTTAAAAGTCCAAAAAAGGCTTAGAAACATATGTTTCGACCTTCTGAAGTTTTTCCAGTTGTGTGTTCAGCCGAAATCCAAACTCAACCGAATGCCCTCCTCTCCAAGTTTCATTGGACACAGGGCATTGGGGGGCAAATGATGGGTAAGGCCCAAGGGCCCAACCTACATTGTGAGCCCAATTTAAATTAAAAGCCCAACTTAAAGAGATATAGTAAGTCCAGCCCAAAGGGGTGCACGCCCGGTCAAGCTCATTAGGGTTCGAAGAGTTATATCAACAAGAGAGTAAGCAAGGTCATCCAAGAGCCTCATCAACGCCAACTTGGAAAGAGTCAATTGCCATGTCATTCTTTGACCGGATCTTATGGGGAGCGCCGTAACTGCCTCATCCGTTGAAAAGATGGCGCCAGCTTCACCAGATTAGCCACTTATTTAATGATAAGTCGCTTCAATTTGTTATGAGACGACTATAAATTGTAAGTTCAGTCAACACTTGAGGGACATCACATTCAATTGAGCACATATGCTATCACTCTCTTCTCTATCTCATAGATTGTATCTCCCTGCTCTACCTACACCCCTCGAAGTAATAAAATACTCATGCGACCCTAACCTTTCAAAGTGGACATAGGTCACGTTGATTGAACCACTATAAATCCTTGTCTCTTTAGCTTAATATATTTTTCCACTTTACTACTGCATTTATTATTAATCACTTGACAGGTGGTGTGCAAAACTAATTTTTGCATCATCAGGTTCCATGACATTTTAACTATGTCAACCATTTCCGGTGCATTATTCTCATTATCTATACAGTCATCATTTCGTCTTCAATGATTCTATTGTATAAACTAAATCGTGTTATCTACGATTATATTGTAAGAACACTATGGGTAACTCGTGTCTGAAGGCACGGTACAGTATAAGTGAGAAGTGATGGATTTGGGGGAGGAAAAATTCAATGTGAATGATTTTAAGAGAAATGTTGGTGGCCGTTAGATGAGTCTATTTGAGATCGTCGAATGAACTTATTAACGTCTACTCTGTTTTATATTATAGATAATCATTTCAAATTTACAATTGTTTTTTGAAAACTTGGCAGTGAAACAAGCGATCTTATCCTAAATTTAGATGAATCAATGGTGGTTTAGGATTTATAAAGTTCTTTACAAAGCCAACGCCCAACACCAAGTTATAAAGTATGTGATTAGGTTTAACACGCTTGATCAATAAAGAAATCGCCACAAACTCCACTTTCTAGTGTTAATAAAATAAAATATAGCAATAACTCTATACTTTAAAATACTATGTAATACTAAAAATCGAATATTTATTCTATAATATTTATATTTTAAAAAATGAGTTTATTTTTTTAATTATACAATTTAAAATTAAAATAAAGAGAGAGAAAAGAGAAGTAAATGTGAATTGATGAGATTATATGACATTGAAAAGTGTGTTGATTGAGTTGTCTGATATTGAGAATCGTTTAGAGAATATGATATTTTTTAGCACAAAAAAAAATTTGAGGATGAGTTTTATATTATTAAATCAAAATAGATAAAAATTAGATCAATTTTAACTATTGTTATCTATATAATAAAGTAGTTAGATTTTTTTATCTTTAGCTTTTCGCGGATCAGATCTCTTGACGATTATTCATCCAACGATTCTAATTGGACTTAACTCTAACAATCTCATCTCTCATATAACTCTCTCGAGCAATGCTTTATATCCCAAATTTGTATCCCAAATATGCATCCCAAATTAACGGGAACCATTGGATGAGTGTGTCCCATCAACTTTTTTAATTGGGACCCACTGATCCAACCATCTTTATTGATTTGGGATGCACATTTAGGATACAAATTTAGGATATATAGCATTGCTAAACTCTCTCTATCTCTTATCTCTTAGACGTTTTAAACACAAACTCAGTTATCTCTTTCTTTCTCTCATATCTCTTTTAAACACACACCCTATATATCTCTCATATAACTCTCTCTCTTATCTCTATCTCATATCTCTTTTAAATTGGACTTAACTCTAACGCTCATCTCTCATATAACTATCTCTCTTTCTTATCTCTTAAACACACACTCTCTCATATCTTTTTTTATTATTTGAATGTGGATGAATTAAAAAAAAATGTATGTTTTTAGAGAATGAAAAAATATCTAAATATAATTTTTTTTACAGGTTGTATACATTATTTTGGAAGCCGGTGGAATTTGAGATAGCAAATTTTTTTTTTTCATAGTATTTGTTAACTTAGTTTTATTATATAGATGGTTGCAATTTTTATTTCATTAGTGATGAATTTTATTTATTAGTAGTATGTTTTGTTAGTATTTGTTTGTTTTTGCTTGAGGTATTTATTACATGAGGTGGATTGCTAATTTGGTGATTGAGTTTATAATGATGTTGTGTTATTGGGTGAAATGGTGACAATGGTGATAAATTCATAAGTCTTATAAATGAGCAAAATTTTATTTATTACTTAAAAAATATAAATTTTATTAGGTTGGGTTTGTATTTTTTTTTTTTTTTTTGAAGCATTTGTATATGTAGTGTTGTTTTGGAGAATTTTTTATACATTTTTGTGATAGTTCTATATATTGAGGATATGGTCGACAATATATTTCAGGTCATTTTAAAAGAATTGGTATGAATGTTTTTGGGCCATTTTTTTTTTCAAGTTAGGCAATTATTTGCGATTTTTTTGTATTATATAGTGCATTTAGGTACAGGTAATAACTAGTAATTTTATAAGTTAAGAATTTAACTTCCTACCTATAATATTAAATAGACTAGTAATTTTCCGCCTAAACATACGAAGTAACAAAAAAAAAATGTAATCAATTAAAAGGCATATCTATACTACTAACAAAAAGTGACTTAAGTGAAAAACTTTTGATTTTCTTATTTATCCTTAAATAGTTCTGTAATATTTACTTTATCCTTTTTAGAGTGGTTTAAGAGAAAAAAAATTAATTTTCTTATTTATCCTTCAAAAATTCTATAATGTCTACTTTATCCTTTTTTGAAGATTTTTTTTTTTTTTTGTTAGTTGCATTAATTCAACTAATAAATTCATTGTTTGACTTTTGATTTTCTTTTTTCCAAATATGATAAATTTGATCCAAATCCAATTCAATTGTCCAACGAATTTTATTTTTCACAGTGCATATATGAATCCATTAAAATAGATATCCGTTCTAATATGAATAAGTTGATTGGAGACGATTTTAACATTTAGCACATGGATTTCTCCTCAATAATGACATATTGTAATAACTTCTTATTAGTACAAAAAATCATTAGTCATCAAACTATTAATTATTTACTGAAGTTAAACATTACAGTTTTTACATGCAATGCAATTCAAAAAAAAAATTTGAACCTTATGCAATTCAGTTTATACAACCTAAAATACGAGAAAAATTTTGAACGTAACAGTTACCTTACGTCAGCAGTGTCACTTTGTATAGTTGTCCACTAACAAGTGAACAAGTAAGCCCCCATAAAATTCAATAACCATCATGTAATATATAACCATCATCATATAAAGAAAATTAGTCCAATTTATCTATTTTTTTTTATAAAAAAAAGTCAAAATAGTTGGCGTACATTGCATGCGTGCACCAACTAGTCAAATAAAATAGCATTGATTTGAGGGCATTAAGAAATGTATCTTTCATTACATCATGATTCACTATTTTAATATTCAACCACCTGTTCAGTAACACTATTACTAACAACATATTACATGTAATTATGACTACACTCGTGAATCTTAGATCAAAATAATTGATGTAACAAAAAAATTTAGTAGTTGATATAAACCACGTGTTATATTTTTTTTAAAAAAAAATTGACAATGTTCCCTTTAAAAATATGATCCAATTGATAATATTAACCTGTGTATAACTCATAATCAAACATTTTATGTAAATAAAAATGACCTTATATTAATAATCTCATCACACCATGTTAATATCAATATTACCACTATTTATCAACTTATACAATATAATAATCCAAATATCTAATATCAAAATGAATAAGATACAAATATAAATTGAACTAACACTGAACTTAAGTTAATATAGTTCTTGTCGAAAAAAAAAACTTAAGCTAATATAAATAACTAAATACATTCACTCACCCCATAGAAGCCAAATAACCTATAAAATCAATATATTGTGCCTCCTAGTTAGCGCTCGTGCCCAAAGGCACTGCATAATACAAAAAATCGCCAATTAAAAAAATTAAAATCCACTTAACAAAGTTAAAACTTGAGCATTGGAGTCCATTATTTTTTAGCAGAATCCCAAAGTTATTGCACTAACCAACCACAATCATGCCTTAATAAAAAAATTTACCAACTACCACAACGTAGACCTTGTAATGTTCATGCACTACAATATGAACCCATAGTCTAGTTAAGCATCTATCATACGTACAATTGAAAAATTTATATAACATGGTGCTTAAAAAAAATCAAGATTTTCACGAGAGTTTTGAACAAATAAACAAACACTTCAACAAATATCAAGGTAAAGCTCACTATATAAATCTAACATAACCAAGAAAATCCATTAAGGCCATAATCAAATCTTAGATGTTTTTGGAAGCCATTAATGTGAATAAAGGTTTAGTATTGGAGCCTTGTAGACTCAATGAACTTCAACTCCAATATATATCTAGCAATAATGTAAAAGATCAAATAAAAATAATATGCAAGGTAGTTTAACAAAAGAAATCAAATTGATGGGATATGACAAAGAAATGGTTACAGTTTCATGCCTAATAACTACATTAGTAAATCATATGCCAATCCATAAAAAATGGAAAAGGAAACCAAATATATTAAACCAAATCTTATCAAACCATTATCATTCAAACACCTACTTTTATCAAAATAACTGTGACATGTAACATTCAATCGCAAACATAACTTTCAATTATGCAATCAAAATAAACATAATATTAAATTTCAAAGCAAATAACACTAACATTCAATCAAAAATGCTACTAACAACTATAATTTTCCAAATTGATTTCTTGCAATAGCAAACATAACTTTCAATTACGCAATCAAAATAAACATAACATTAAATTTCAAAACAAATAAAACTAACATTCAATCAAAAATGCTACTAACAACTATAATTTCCCAAATTAATTTCTTGCAATCCCAAATAAAAATCCTGTCATTTAATTTCTTACAAAACTTAATTAACACCCAATATGAGAAAACACCTAAATTAACAACCAAAATATCAAATCAATGTGTTGTGTGTGCTGGTCTATGTCTATATGCGTGAGTCATGAGACAGAAAGACACAGATGGTGTGCGATGTGTTTGTGTCTGTGTCTGTGTTAGACTCTGTATGTGAGTTGTGAGACAAAGAGAGTGCGACTGGAGAGAAAAAGGAAGGTACCTAGGTCATGACAGAGGAGCAATCAAGGAGAGATAAGCAAGAAGGGGCCTAAGTTAGGTCTTCTATCTTCATGTGTTTAACCATGTGTATATATGTGTGTCCTAAGACAAAGAGGGTGCGACTAGAGAAAGAGAAACAGAAACATCTTCTTCCTCAAAGGAGCGAGAGGTGACAGAGAAGAAGAGAGTGGGTAAAAAAGACGTTTGGGGATGAGTAGAAGCAAGAAGGCATGCAACATGGGTATCTACGTGTCTATAAAAGAGAGAGAAGCGGGAAAATAAAATCTCAACAAAGAATTGACACCGTTTGATTGAAACTAATTTAAGCTCGACTAATCATAGACCATCTTGTGCCAACTTTGCCATATCAAATTCATTTTTGTCTTATTATTATAGATATTAATTAAAAAAAAATTAATGTAACACAAATCTAATTACCAAAACGACTCATGGTAATGTGAAGCTTTGCAAGTTCAAGTTTTTACTTAAGTGCTTAATCATCAACAGGTCATGAGATACAACAATTTGGATCATCTTAAGAGTTATCAGGAATTAAATGATTATCAACCAAACAAAGAATAAAAATGTAAATCAAACAAAGCAGTTCAATTCATTACATTCCTAACACAAAAGCAACTTCCAATTACACCCAACAGATCCTTTTCTAAGTAGAAACTAAATAATTACAAGACCATAGTAGAAACCCTAATGTCAGAAACCCCAAAAGGAAACCCAAATTACCCTCACCTACCCTAATTCCCCAATTTTCATCTTCTTGACAGCAAGACTTTATCGAGTCAGAAACCCTAACCACCAAACCCGTACAGAGTCCTACCCTGCCTCTTCAATGCATAGACCACATCCATGGCCGTCACGGTCTTGCGGCGAGCGTGCTCAGTGTAGGTCACAGCATCACGAATCACATTCTCGAGGAAGATCTTGAGCACACCACGAGTCTCCTCATAGATCAGCCCACTGATACGCTTCACGCCTCCTCTGCGAGCCAAACGGCGAATCGCCGGCTTTGTTATGCCCTGGATGTTGTCGCGAAGCACCTTTCGGTGACGCTTCGCTCCTCCCTTTCCCAATCCCTTGCCTCCCTTTCCACGTCCAGACATTCTCGATTAGCAACAACACAGAAATCTCGAAACTGTTTGCTTTTCTGTAAATTGAGGAAGAACATCAAAACATAGTTTAGCGATCAGAGAAACTCCCAAATTAACAACTGAAGTAACAGAAATCGAGAATCAACAATGAGTCGCAGCAACCCTAATTTTCCAATTGACAGGGTAAAATCCACGTGAATGGATTACCAATTTGTCCACTATACGAGTAAAATTACAGTAGGCAAACAAAGAACAATTAAATTTCTAGTAATGCTTCAAAATTAACGGAGAGAGAGAGAGAGAGAGGCTGACCTTAAATCTGACCTCTCCTCCTTCCTTAAGCTTCGAACCAGATGTAGGAATGGTTCTTCTACTGGAACGGTACCTTGAGATATTTATAGTGGAGAGACGCTGGTTGTGGATCCGTGTCTATGGTTTGAAAGAACCCTTATTTGCCGTCAATCGTCTATCCAAGGGCTAGGAATATGTTTTCACACTGAACTCAGATTGATGACATGGCAAGAGACGATGCCATTGGTTGTATCTCCTGCTAAAGCTTCAAGAAAGAACATAAAAGGGTTGTTCTTTCTTTTTTCTTTTTTACAGGTAAAACGTCGTTTTAAAATAACTTAATCGTCGGTTCGATAATGTGGATGAAAAAATTGTAAGGGTGTCCGCTCTTATAAAATTGATACGATTATTAAATAGGTATAATAAATAGTCTAAACTAATATTTAATACTTATAACACATTAAATAGATTTTTTTTTTCGTGAGTTTTGACACGAACACGACACAAATAATAATGACACAATACAAATAACACGACATGTGGGTCATACGAACACGACAAGTTTGACACTCCTAAAAAAATATTAAAGAATAAAAAGTTGAAGTGATACATTTTTCATCTTTTAAATGATGAATTCTTATTTCCATCTTTTGTGTTGGGTAAGAATGATGAAAAGTAAGAAATATTGATTTTTTGTATTTGGTAAGATGGAAAAAATATTTTTTTATTTTTTATTTTTTATAAAAAAATATAAATATATATTTTACTATTATATCTAATATTAAATTAATATATACATATATGATAAATATGATATATGTATATATCTATTGATATATAGACAAATAACATACATTTCAACACACATAATTAACTTTTCATCAACTTTCTTTTCAATTTTTGAGGAATTGATTTTGGTAAATTACAAGGAAAACTAATTCATCCACTTTTTCATTTTTTCTATTTTATTTCCTTACCAAACATGATGTTTTATCTATTTCTCCAACTTTTCATTTTTTCATTTTTCCATCATACCAAACGAAGTATAAAAGATTTAAATATTTTCATATTATACTTAGATTAAAATTCTTATATATATTTTTTGATAGATAAATGATAAATTTTATATATCAAAAACTAGATATACAATAAAGCTTAAATCAATTGAGATTTTAAGCTTATATTTCACTGTTCTTTAAAGATTTAATGGGTGTATTCTATCTTCTTTTAAATTTCAGTTTCTCCATTAAAGTATTTTGTATCAAATCAAGTTTTTTATTCAAATATTAACTCAAATTTGAGTAAAAATTTAAATTAAGGTTAAAGATGTTGTTAGGCTACACTACAAAATAAGTCCTCTAATAACCGAGAGGATAGAAACAAGTCTAAACCACACATTCTAAATAATAAGGAAGAGCCTTTAACTTCTTTTGGAGACCCTTAGGCATGTGTTGATTCAAGTACAAATAAATGATGATATTAGAAAATTAATTATCATCCAATCCATAAAATAGTGTTAACAAGAGTACTATTTAATCTTATATTTGTATAACAAGTTTGGATTAAAGTTGAGATAATATATAAATCTATAATTATAATACCAAATTTATATTTAGATTAAGTAATAGTATATGGTATTGAATTAAAAATTATAAAAAAAAATTATTGAGGGTAAGAATTTACATAATGTGTAACTTCTATATAAATGTGTGACTCTAAGTTTGCAAGAATAATAAAGTTATTGTATTTTTAATATTTAACTTGTTAAAATAATAGGAAAAATTATATTCCAATTTTATTCTTACCATTTAGTTACCAAAACACTTTCATTCTTTTGCATTCTTAGGGCATCTCCAATCATTACCTCTTTTAAACCCAAATTTAAATTTGGGTAAAAAAATCTTAAAAACCTTCTCTAATGCGAAACACATACCCATATCAAATGAAGGGAGACTCATTTTTTTACTCAAATTCATACCCAAATCTTTAATGGCGATATTTCACTCTCCTTTAAATATTTGATGATCATATTTTACCCTCATTTAAATTTGGGTTTGTCTTCATTTAAATTTGAGTTTATTTTCCTTTAAATTTTAGTTTCTTTTCCTTTAAATTTGAATTCCTTCATTGGAGAGTTCTATATGAAATTAAATGTTTTACATTTTTTTTCCTCAAATTGGGTAAAGGCAGCACACTATTGGGGCATTTTGATTGCTATGTGACTTTGTATTATTTTTGGTATGTCAACTTCGGCTGCACACCTTGGAACTTTTTCAATTGCTATGTGATGTGTGTTTCTTTTTACAAGTTAATTCTTACTTCGATTAAGTTAATATTATTATATTACGAATTCTATTGATATATTATCTCGTTGGTTTTAAATTATTCTATTAATTTATATTAGATTTAAAATGATTAAGTTAGGAATTTATTTTAGTTGTTATGTTTAATCGACAACGACGTTAAAGTGAAATTAATCGACAAATTTATTGATGTAATTTTTTAACCTTTCTTATTTTATTAAATACTGGGCAAATATTATCTCGGGTTTTAAGATTGAGTATCCCAATGAGATAAGAAGATAAGGAAATGTGATTTTTTTTGGATCTTGCCATGAAATTTAGGTTAGTTGTGTGTGTGTGTTTTTTAAATGGGGTTTCAATGTTAGTTTTGTAAGAAATAAATTTTTGTTTTCTTAATTGGTTCTAAGAATGCAAAAAAATGAAAGGGTTTTGGTAATTAAAGGGTAAGGATAAAATTAGAATATAATAAAATTTATGACTTAATTAAAATAAAATATCAAAAATAGGATTTAATTGATATAAAACAAAAATGATATAACTTAATGGATTTTTTCTAATAAAAAGTAATACTTATTGGTAATTTTCCCAAAATAGTATCACCTATTACATGGTATTTATTACTATCTAATCTTAGGTGTTAAATGACGATAGTGAACTAAATCGGGATTAATTAAGATTAATACCTACCCGCTATAACTTCATCTAAACTTAGTTTTATATTATTACCAAATTAAATTAATCAAATCCACCCCCTTATACTCAAGGTATTAATATTTGATCTTCTAGCCTTTAAACTTTGAATCATTTCGTGGAGCTTTTCTCTTTAAATGAGATACCATTTTCAAAAAGATCATCATCAAATGAATTATCAAGATTGATGATGCACAAATTGGCTTTGCACACCACATGTCAAGTATGAGTAATAAATGCAGTAATTAAGGTAGAGAGATAAAAGACGAGAATTATAGTGGTTCGGTCAATATGACTTACGTCCACTTCTCAATGGCTAGGGTCGCCAGGTGCTTTATTAATTCAATAGTGTAGAGAGAGCAGAGAGTATAAACTTAGAGAAGGAGATGAGTTATGTACTTAATTGAGTGTGTTGGCTCCCAAGTGTTGGTGGGGCTTACAATTTATAGTTGCCCCCTAATAGATTAGGGCAACTCAATAGCAACTAAGTATCTATTCCAGCGGAGCTCATGACTTCTTATCAACAGGCGAGGTGGTTGAGGTGCTCTCCATGAGACTCGGTCAAGGATGGAGTGAGGGCTGACTCTTTCCAAGGCGGCGAGGGTGAGGTTCCTGGATGTTCTCTTGATGACGTAACCAAGTTGATGTAGGTCCCTATGGTCTTGACTAGACTTTGACCATATTGGGCTGGTGGGTCTTCATAAGGTTTGGCACTTAGTTAAAGATTGGACTTTCCACATGGATTAGATCATTTGGGCATGGCCCATCAAAGATCTTTCTCCAACTCTTCAACCTTGTTATTCTCCTCTACAAAAGAAGTGTCAATTCCTATATCTTTTAATAGCAAAAAATAAAAATAAAAATTCCTATACTTTTTCAAGTTGAGAATTAATTGGACTCCCAAGCTCTAGAGGAGAGCTCAAGCAAAGAACAATTGACTTTGATGATAATTCTCTTTCACTAATGTTTCTAGTTCCTTCCACCAAAGACACTTCTATTTTATATTGAGGACACTTCTATTTTATATTGAGGGTATAATATAATAAATATAATATTTGAAACTAAAAAATAAGAATATGTATATTCCCACTCAACTCTATATTAGCCCCTACTAAAAAATGTCAAATACTACGTGAACCTAAAATGCTGATTTCATTTATCACTATATTTAAGTGGATCTTAATATTTCTTGTGACTCACTCGTCTGTTCATTCAATAATCATGATTAATCAACTCATTTAAGTGGATCCCAAATTAAGTCAAAATTTTAGTTGCCGGTAACATTTTCCAAAATGTTTGACATGCGAATAGAAAACCGAAGCTTGACAAGAAGATCTCATCAACTCACAGTCAGCGATGCTATCATCCGCTCGAAACACAAAGCCATGGCGGAGTCTTCCGCCATTTTTCAGTCTCTTCCGTTGCCTCCGCCGCGCCGAACTGAAGTTCTCCACTTCCTCATCTTCAGCCAAGGTTCAAATTCAAGTTTCTCTATTCAGAAATTTAATTTTCCTCCGTTTGGTTGCTATGAAAATAAAGGAAAAAAAATATACAAATTGAGTTTTTCAGTTAATAATAAATTACTGCTTGTTTAAATTTGTAATTGAATCATTCCCTCAGACATCGCTCTACTTACACGAGGACTATGATGATTTCTTGCCGTGGTTGGAGCAGAAGGCTGGGGCTGAGATTTCTTCAGTGCTTTCGATTGGGAAATCCGCTTATGGCAGGTCTTACAACGTGTTTCCAACTGCTAAAACGACCGTTTTTAAGCTATCAATTGCCGTTACTGACTTATTTGTTCTAATTGTTAGTATATATTTATATTTCGTCATGCATGTTCAACTGTACTATATGAGTGCAAATTTAGCTCTCATAAGCATATCAGTGATCCATAGAAACATTCCTGCACTTATATTTGTTTTGTTTTTTTTGGTGGTATTACTCATCCGAACAATTTGATTTCATCAAACGTTATTAACTTTATTGGACCAGAAAGCTTCCCTAATGATAGATTGATGTGTTGAAGATGTGTCACAAAAAGAAATAATACTTGTGTTGGTGTTTTGTAATCAATCTATACTATACATATAAACACAATCAATTTTTTTTAGAGAGAGGGCTTGAGAAGCCTTGCCTCCCACTTTTCTAATTTTTAAGAATTTTGAATTATTAAACGAAAAATGCTATGTTGCCCAAATCAAAACTCAAATTTTGTATTCCAAATGCACGTGCACCACATATTGAATAAAAGAATTGATTTTTTGGGGCCCACAAAGTGATATGTGTACTGCACATGCATTTGAGATGCAAGATTTGGGTTTTGGTTTGGGCAGCATAGCAGTGCTCTTATTAAATTCCCCATTCTCTAATCATATTTTAACAAATGCCTCAAATAACGACTCATAATAACTACTCAAAATCTCTCTAACCACCACTTATTAAAATTATTTTTTTAAACGCCAAATTTGCAATCCAATAATTCCTATAATATTTTTGCTAACTTGTAAAATAATGAGTAGTAGGGAGTAAAAGATGAAGAAGGGAATTGGGAGGAGAAGGGATGGCCAGTGCATTGCACGGGTCAGATGCTAGTACATCATATTTCATTTGTGTTGTACTGTTGTGGATAAAATTCGAGTTGTTGTTGTCTTACATTATTGCAGTTGCAGTATTTTAGTTAATATGAAAGTATGCTCATAATGCAGGTCATTGTACGCTTCTAAGCCGATACAAACTGGGGATTGCATATTGAAGGTTCCTTACAGCGTGGTATGCCACCTTTTTGGACCCTTTAGGGTGCATCTTGAAGCTATGAGCATTATGGACTCTGGTTGAGGAATTTTTTGAATTTAATCTGCAGCAACTAGCTCCAGATAATCTCCTTCCAGCAATTAATTATTTCTTAGGTGATGGAGTTGGTAATGTTGCAAAGCTTGCTATAGTCATTCTAGTTGAGCAGAAATTGGGTCAGGTACTTCTTATTCTGTGTTGAGCTTCATATCAATTGTTAAATTGTTTTGATAATTGGGCACGTATAAAATTTGTGGCACATCAACAGTGCTTTTTGGCAGAGGCTTTTTGTGTTGCCATTTCAAGCTTTTATGTTGATGTTGGAGAGGATATTTAATGCTGAATGGCTACTTTTCTTATACTCCATTCTATGGTACAGGATTCTGAATGGGCTCCATATGTCAGCCGTCTTCCACAGCCTGAGGAGATGCATAGCACAGTCAGCACCTTTACTTTGTCCTTAATGCATATCACAAACATTTCATACGGATAGTGAATTATTTATTGGCTGATGCTATTTGTTGGCTTATGGTTCATCTGTTGAGTTTTAGCAATCTTTTTTGGACATTAAGAAACCTTCCTCATGTCGTGGCTTTATAAGGGAAATTTATTTCGTTTTTTTTTTTAAAAGAAATTCATGAGATAAAATCATCATTATTGGTATGGGAACTTCAATGGAAACAGTTGAAGTTCAATGGTCAAGATTGGAGAATCAAATTAAAAATGTTATTTTACCGTAGTGTGCTGCCTTACAGTAGTCGAGGTAAAATTCTTGGTTTGGGCAGGGTAAAACGTAGAAGTGGCGGAATATGTATTTGTTGAAAAGACAAATAATGGACTGTTATCTTAGCCCATTTCATTTATACTTTAAAGTTGAGCAGCTTGGCGGCTGTTTAGATGCTCCTCCATTTTTAACTGGCAAAAGTTCTTCTGTCCATATTCCCTCTTCATTATCTTCTTGTCCATCTTTTCTTTTTCACTCAGAAAACCGGATTTCCAGAGGTTGGGATGCCTCAATATCTATATGTGCCAAATCTGTGAGCATTTTTTAATGGATCAAGTTTCTATAGGATGTTTAAAATAGATGCTTTTTTTTTAATCTTTTTAGGTATTCTGGAGTCATGATGAGTTGGAGATGATTCGACCAAGCTTTTTGTATCAGGAAACCATTAAACAAAAGGCTCAAATTGAAAAGGAATTTTTGGCAAATAGACCAGTGAGTACTTTATTTTTAGTACACAAGTTAAATCTGTTACTGGCTATTTTATATCTCTTACTGGTGGTGACTTATTGCGATTCACTTGATGTTCTTTTTCCTAGCTCTCTTCTTGTTTTTATACTACTTGACAAGACTGAGTTGCCCAAAATTGCGAGAAAAAACAAACAGATTGAGTTGATGTAGTTGCTGATTATAACTGAAAGTTGTATGGCATTGTACAGACTTTTACTGATTGCTTGCAGTTATTGTGTTTGTACCATCTGCCAAAGCCTCCTTATTTCCATCCCATCTAGGTTGCTTAATGTGTTGAATGAAAACTATTAGTATAAGACTACGTCATTTTTTTGATGTTTTATTCCTCTGTTTTACAGCTGTCTAGGTCTTTAAATTAAGTTGTATATATGTTATTGGACAATAAAGCTGTAATATCTTCTGCGTTATGGCTTTCTGAATGTTGAGCTTCCGAACATTTTTCACTGATATGCTTTGGCTTTGGTTTCAGGCTCTTCGTTACTTCTCTAATATTCTTGGAGATGTTACATTAAAGGAGTTTAGACATGCATATGGTTTAGGTATGATATTTCCTTTAATGTACTTGCCAGTTAAAATGGACTGAACAGAAAGCCTTTTAGTTCTTTGGCTATCTTTGTTCATTAGATTAATATTTCACCGGCTAGTGTTTAATTTTTTGCTTAGATTTTTGAACGTTGTTACATGTTTTTCATGGTATGCAATAGGGTGGTAAACAAATGACATATTGGATTATCACAATATGATATCAGGTTTAGCCGACCCCAAATGATTGGGATATAAGGTTTGGTTTGGTTTGGTTTGGTTTGGTTTAGCCATAATCTGAATTTGCTATTTTAAAGATTTTTGGAGTTGATGATTAATTCTCTAATAGTTGTAAGTAGTTTCTTGTCCTTCATGGTGCACTTTTGTTGTTCAATTCTTAAGAAAATTCTTTAAAAATCAACTAATAATACTAGTTAATGGATAAGTGAAGGCCTTTTTTGGTTGCTTTTTCAAAATATTTTCAGATTTCACTCTTTAAAAAAATAATCTTTCCTCAACATACTAGTTTAAAATGTAAAGATACTCCCAAACTCAGCTTATTGGTTTCGGAAATTCACTATGATTGACAAAATGATCTGATAAACTTAACAATAGAGAATTAATGTATGTGAAGGTATGAGATTACTACATATTTAGGGCCGAAAATTTGTGTAAAAGGAAATCAAAGTTCACCTTTATATAGTGCATAGTTTTTTGTATATAAAATTCTCTGGTTTGGCATTTTCTTTAGTTGCATATATTCAAGGTTTGTTAACTCACTTTAGCAAATTCTTTGTAATCTTTTCAGTTACATCTAGAGCATGGCATAGCACACAGGGCGTATCCATGGTATCATTATGATTGACTCTCTTATCTTTGCAGTAGTTTCATGGTTGTGTGAAGTGTAACTTGTGATTTGATGTCTGTTCTTGAAGAAAATTTCTTCATTTAGTGAGGTGCTTTATAGATTCCATTTGCAGATTTTCTAAATCATGATGGCATTTCAGAGGCAGATGTTTTGAGTGATGAAGGCAAAAAACACTCAGAGGTGTCTCTCCATCTCCTCCCTCCTCTCTCTCTCCCCCCCCCCCCCCCCCCCCTCTCTTTCTCCCAACAAAAAAAATGTTCATTTATCTGTCTACCTTCTTATTATTGATTCTCTTGTTGCCTTCTGTCTAGTCTTGATTGTAGTAGTAGCATAGCACATCTTATGCTAGTGGAGTATTGTTTTATTTTTTTTATTGCGTTTTGTTTGTCGTTTGTGGTGTTAGAATAGTGTTAATTTTAACTTCGCCAATTGTTTCACATGTTGATTCACCAATACTTTCTCATCTGCACCAAACTTCATGTTATTGAACTGATTTCTAAGCATTACTTTATCTTAAATGGTGTTTTGTCTCTCTTCTTAATTGCATACAAAAATTCTGTCCCCATCTACTTATTTAACTCATTTGGTGGTGGTTTCCGTTTTGACTTCATATTATGTCATCCTACACTGATTAGTTGCATTGTTCTTTCCCCTAGGATTTTGTTTGTTTCCACATCCTTCCGGGTCACAAAATTGCACCATGGGATTTGTTTTTATTGAGTGATGTTTTTTTTTTGGCATGTCAGAATTTCTGTAAGAAATATTCAAACCATAAACCCACAGTACAAAGTACACTCTAAGCCTTATATTGACACTTTAATAGCCATACGACGCCGTCCAACTTGAGATTTTTAAATTCCTCGCCGGCCAACTAACCCAAAGAATCGCTAGAAGTGCACAATCCCAAAGTGTAGTTCTTCTTTAAACTCCTCCAAAGCCCTAAAAATCCACACTAAAAATAAAAATAGATGCAATGGTTTGTGGGGCCACCCAAGGAAGCCATGTTTAATCAAACTACTTATTCTACAACGTTGATGCAATAGGACAATGTAAGAATAAATGATCCAGATCCATAGGACAATGTAAGAATAAATGATCCAGATCCACACTCTCACCAATCACCATCACCTCAACACATAACGCACCATTGTGGAGAAAGACAAGCATAAGATATTATTCTTTGAAGCATATCATTGGTGTTCTGAGATTTCTAATTTCCAGTGATTATCTTGCAGGTTATTGCTAATCGTAATTATGCTCCTGGTGATCAGGTGTGGTGCAGCATCCACAAATTGGTTTCTCTACTGAATCATCATACTTTCTCTTAATTTGACATTTCATTGGTTTAAATTTTCTAAATTCTACCAGTTTTGGTTTTTATATTTGATAGCTTAGGCTATCTGAGACTGTAACGGCGACCACAGACGATCTTAAAGCTTCTTTATGGCCGGCCTTGCATCAGTCTTGTCTACTGTATTTAGTTGATTAATGTTCTCCTCTACCAGGGCCTCTATGTTTTGAATACTTCTACTCTGAACAACTCCAGTAACTTTTGCTTAAATAACCAACACCACCTCCCCTCCATCCAAGAAAGGAAAACGAAAATAACGAAAAAAGTAATAGGTTAATTTGTGCTTTATGAAAAGTAGGCATGTCAATGGACTGTATTTTAGTTCGAATCCGATCTGAATCATTTTAATTGGACAGGGACAAATATTTTCATTCGTTTATCCGAATCCGAATCCGAGTCCGTTTAAATATCTTAAATCGGATATGGATATGGATAGATACAAATCTGGTCCGATAAAAATCCAACTGGTTAATATATACATATGTATAATCTATATATACAATAACATAATTTATAGAAAATATATGTGAAATACACACACACACACACATGTATGTATATGTGTGTGTGTGTGTGTATATATATATACATATTGATTATTTGTTGAAACTTTGGTGAAATACCATTACGGATAGGATTGGATAATTGGATCGGATGTCCGATTATTAGTGGGTTCGGTTCGGATACGGACTAATATTTTTATATCCATCGGGTAAAATGATCGGATTCGGTAACAGATTTTTTAATTGGAGTCGGATAGGCCCAGATTTGGTCCGAATCCGATCCGTTGGCAAGCCTAATGGTAAGGATGCTTGTACCTACGTGCTTCTTACAATACAAATTCTCTTATAACAGATATTTTGTCAGTCTCACCTGTAGTTTTTTGAGATCAGTTACTCTAAGTTCTTGTAATCTCTTAAAGCTACTGTACAGGTCCTAATAAGATATGGGAAATTTTCCAATGCTACACTCCTGTTGGACTTTGGGTTTACGCTTCCATACAACATTTATGACCAGGTTAGTCTGACTGTCTGAGGTCTCAAATTGAGAAAATTTGTGGCTATTTTTTGAGAAATGATGGATTCTAATGCTACTTAGATGAGAATATTGGATACTACCCTTGTCAATGGAGGTAACTCACCATATGTTTTTCTGCTCTAGCAGATCTATGTACATATATTTTCTATAGACCATTACCACTCAGCAAAACTTTGTATTTTGTCTTGTTATGATAGCTATTCATGTTCAACCACACCTTCCCATTTCTTGTTTTATGTCACAGTGGTTATGTGCGTGCTTTTTTTTGTTTTTGTTTGGGGCGGGTCGGAGTTGTTAATGCTATTTGTGGAGAACTCTTTTTGCTTATCTTGTTGGAAAAGTCCATTTAGTGGGGTTGGGAGCAGGGTTCAAGGTATCGGCGGAGTCCGATACGACTCGACAAGGATCGATATGATAACGGTACACGAAACGTAGAAATGCCGAATTGAACTAATATCGCCGATATTTCGGCGTTATCTCGTGCGTCTCGGCCGATTCGTTGATATCTCGGTGCAACTCGGCGATTCACATCCGAATCTTGTCGAGTCAAAAATGTCGGTGAACAAATCCCCCAAAATAAAGGAAAAAAAATCAACACCCACCACTGTAATTTGCAGAAAGCATACCTTAAAATTGAAGGCATAACTGCTTTTCTTCTAATTTTTCCATTCGCATTTCGCACATCAGGCTTTGTTCTTCCCTTTCTTCTTCTTCATCTTCTTCGCAGCAAAGATCCAGCATCACGATCGCAGATCAACTGCAGAAACCCTAGTCGATCAATTGCAGAATCACGATCAATTGCAGTCGATCAAAACCCTAGTCGATCAATTGCAGCATCTTCGCAGATCAATTGCAGCATCACGATCGCAGTCGAAGTCTCGAACAGTCGGTATCTCAGTCGCAGTCGGTATTGCAGTCGAAGTCTGAGTCTCTCGCCCCTCTCTCTCTCATCTGAGAGTATCAAACCCAGTGACCCAGTCTATTAAGGACTATTTGACCTTAAATATGGTATATTTAATTTACTTAGAGTGAGTAATTTATTAAAGTGTGGTTAATTTATTTTACTTAGAGTGGTTAATTTATTAACATAGTATGGTTAATTTATTTTATTTGTTGCTAATTGGATTTTAAGTTCACTTTTTACCCAAGTTTACTTAGATTAAATTTACTATTTAATAAATCATAAAAATACTTAATGTAATAGTCAGATATTTAGATTATTTATTTTTTAAATAAATATTTGAAGTATTTTATTTTAAATTAAATGCTAAATTATTAACCTTATGGTGAAAATTATCCTAATTTGTATTATCCTAGAGACAATAATAATGATGATATTTCTTAAGTGCTTACCTTAAACATTTATAATGATAATTATTTTCGGTAGCGTCCTTATGTTTCATTTTAATTATTTTTAATGTGTTTTTAGATATATTGTAGACATATATGATGCATGAATAATGATGTTTATATTTTTAGAATTTTTCATAAATTTTTTAAATTTTTTTGGAGCTTCTATCTAGCATTTTGAGCGTATCGGCCGATACTGCACCGCGACGCCACGACCGATGTGTATCAGTGCCCTTCGAGTCGATGGCCGATACCGCGACTTTGAACCATGGTTGGGAGAATTTCAAATTTGAGTAACCTAAGTTTTTTTAGTGCCAATATCTTGTGGCTATCAAGTAAATCATTGCACGGTTCCCCTTTGAGTAGGAAATATCTAAAAAAATCATTTGTGCATGACCTCTTTTCGTTAACTTTCTAGTTTGTAGGGGGAGATATTATAATTACTGATGAAGCTACCCCCCTCAGACACTATAAGCAGATTAAAAGCTTCCATAGTGTGTGTTTCGAGAATGATTTTGGAGAATACTTTCTGTTGCACCATCTTTAGGCCTCTATAAAATGCCCCAAGCTCTCTATTGATGCATGTGGTAGGTTGAGTCTACCATGGAATCCTGTAATCCAATAAGCCCTGCTTGTCCTTGATGATGCCTCCCACGCCTGTTGGGCTTGGGTTCCCTTCTGAGCAGCCATCTTTATTAAGCTTTAACCAACCTGCAGGAGGAAAGGACAATCTTTTTAGTCTAATCATACTTGGTAGTTTTTTCACTTTAAGATTCTGGAATGCATTTTCTATTTTTAAAATAAAGTTCTAGGCTTGTTTAGCTGCAGAGTGTGAGCTTGAGGTGGTCATGTCAATGCACTGTATTTTGATCCTTCCAGATACGCCACCCGAAGGATGTGAAAAGAATAGGCCATGATATAGTTTTCCAAGTTTTTACTTCCCTATCCTTATAATTCACATGGATCCAAGAGTGCAGCTGTGCAGGCTCAAGTTCAGATATTGTCTCTTTCTTAATTCATTAAGGAAGATACTTCAAATTCCCAGAGCTTTTGGAGAATCCCTTAGGTTATGTACGTTATTTTCATTTGGAGCTCCACATCTGGTACAACCAGTATCATTACTAATTTCCTTGTGGCTCTTAAGAGATAACCTCTCATTCTCAACTAGCCACAAGATATATTTTAGTTTTTGAGGAACTTCTAGCTTCCATAATCATTCCCAATGACTAATAGTGACCTACCTCACCATTCAAATTGTGTCCTTGGAATTCATAGGCAGCCTTGGTTGAGAACTTAACATTGTGTGTCGCTTACTTTTAATACATACTTATGGTGCATAAGACCTCCCCCACCCCTCCCAAAAGATTAGTTTTGGTAGGCACACAAATTAACCATAGATGCTGATGCATAGTGAATGACGTTAGCCTGTTTGTGTGACATGTGATATGGCCATTGGTTTTTTGTGATTTAGTAGTCGAGATAGTTATTTTTTGGGGCTATTCACTGAATTTAGGCTTATGCGGTTCCAATGAATCATTGGTGGGCTTAATTCATCAGAAACAGCAGTGCATGTTTGAGGACTAAGTCATAATTAATCTTTTCCATTGTGGTGTCACATGATGTGATATCCTAGAATGCTGGCAGGCTGTGGAAATATGAGGAAATTCTTCATGACAACTAAAAATTTCCGGATGAGTGTTAGTGGCATTTATTATTATTATTTTTTTCCTTACCTAATTTGTTGTCTTTATATTTGTTTATATGGCATTAATCACTTAAGTTTGAAACTTTATCTCAGTCAGATGTTTATTTATTCATAGCTAACTGCTTGTTTATCTTCTCCAAATTCTGGCCTCACATTGATGCGAATGACATTGGTTACCCTCAGGTTCAGGTAGAGCTCAGTATTCCTCATCATGACCAGCTCCGGGCAATGAAGTTGGAACTTTTGCTTAGACATTGTACACCGACCATTAAAGATGTCAATGGCTTCAGCTCTTCTGAGAATATGTTCACAATCAAGTTGGTACTCGATCATGGAATTTGATTTCTCTAACATGGATGCTATTGAACGTTGATTCCAACATTGAATTTTATCTTGCTACCTTCAATTGGGATGGGAAAAAGGGAAGAATAACGAAAGAAAAATCAAGGGCATGACAAACAGAAGAGGTAGAGGAGAAGTTAAAGGTGCCAACTGCCAAATCTATTTGCTCATTAATGGAGGCTGTTGGGAGGGGATAGACTGGTCTCGTTATATTATCTTGGATCTAGAGGGAATCTGAAAGAGTCTCAAAGCTGAACCGAAACATCTGGGCTATGATGGACCTTTTTCTTAGTAATAGTAAAACTTCATCATAGTCATTCATTATGCTTTGCTGCTTCACTGGAAGTTGCATGCCAAGTGGTTAGCTGATGATCATTCCATAGTTTTTCTAAATGCAGCTACAATGACTCAGATTAAAAATGTTGAGTCAGGATGTAAGTAACAAATTTTAACATGGTAAAGATGGAATAAACTGAACCAATAGAGGTGTAATTAGGGGGCATGAGGCAGATTTTTAATTTAGCATGAGAATGACTTAAAATTTGAATAAAGAGGGATCCATTTTGGATGATGTCAAATTTCCCCCACAGTTTGTATCAACAATGGTAATCAATAGATTCAAATGTGCCTGGCATTGGTCTTAGACCTATATTTATCTACAGTAATTAGTGTCTCCCTGTTTGATGTCAAAATAGTGTATTTTAATACATGGAAAGTGAAACTTTGTTTATGGCCAATAAAGGTGATATAAAATTCAAACATAGCACAATCACACACAATGTTTTGCCACATTTGCAATTTCAACAGACTCAGCTTTTTGTTAAAAAAAATTAACCTTGTGAAAGGATATATATGTACCTCCTGTCAAACCGTGTGAAACCTTGTGACTTTTTGCTAAAATATGATATTTCAGTAATGATGGTTTGATGGAGTCTTGAAACTCAAGAATAGATAGTAATCCACAGATAAAGCATCTGACAAGTTCTTTTTTGCTGGGTAAGTTTTGAAGGAACGATGTCAATATCTTGATCTGTCCTGCTATATTCTGATTGCTGAATTTAACAACTTGGCATGCAAATACCTATACACCATGTTTTGGGTGGGAACGGGTCACTACCTATGTTTCTCTGATTCCATTTTGAGGTTGTTATCTGAGGGACTGAATGTTATGCGCTAATATGTTATTTAGATTTAAGTTGTGATTTTCTACCTCCACATCTGAAACTGATTTTGATTGATGATAATTTTGCAGTATCTGCATGTCTTGCTGCAACAGATGTCAATTTTATGCTTTTGTATCACTAAATGTTACGGTTGATGGGAGTAATTATTTTGACTGCCCCTCCTATTTCTGATATATTTTCTGCAGAAAAGTGAGGTCTGCTAATGGGAAAGGGAGAGGAATCCCATTATCGCTTCGTGCATTTGCTCGTGTTTTATGTTCCACCTCTGCGGCAGGTCTCAAATCATATATTTTTTTTTCCCGTCTGTAGGTTCAGTTGTCCAAGAGATGGAATCCCATTTACATAATGCTTATATCTGAAATTCTTTTAGTATGCAGAATTAAATGATTTGGCTATGGATGCTGCACAAAATGATGGGCGGCTGGCTCGATATCCGTTGAAGAACAGAAGCATAGAGATTCTAGCTCACCAGTTCTTGCTTTCAAGGATTACCGAGTTAATTGAGAAGTATAGTGCATGTATAGAGGTAATGATCCACGAGTCTTAGCTTATTGATTGGAAAGGGTAGCAGGAATAGATTTTGGTATGAAGTAGAACCTTATACAAACAAATGGATCACCCCACAATTTTCACTTTGCTGCGTCACAAATATCCGTTGGATTTTCGAGATGACTCTGTGTGTAAAAATTGAACCGATTATATTATATGTTTTGGTTGCTTATTTTACTATTATGTGATTTCGTAAATGATTAAAATTTTTTGATGTTGCTGCAATGTTGTCAAGGTCTGATGTGATTTGAATCTGTTCAGCATGTTTTTCCTAGTCAACTCTGTTACAGCCTGTTATGTTTCTGAAGTGACATTTTAAACATGTCATTTTTCTGGTATATATTTTCTCACTGTTTTCATTAACGTTTTACCTTTGACATCAAGTTCATGCAAATTATATATCTACATTTGGGTCTTGATTTTACCGTCACATCACCATCAGAACCTCACATCTGTTGCACCCTATAGAAGGTTTATCGAGTCTATAAAATTACTATGTTATTTATTTATTTTTTTTACTTATTCTATAAAATTACTATGTATTTCAGCATTATGTGGTTGTATGTTTGTAGGTTCACTTCAATGTCAATAGTCATTGCCAAAGAAAAAAGAAAGACTTATACAACCGGATTGTCTCTGCTATTATGTTTTTTTTCCGGAGGGTTTATTTGATTTGTGTAAGTGAGGAGGATTAGTATGATTTTAGATTAGTGTTTTGGGGTTTCTGTGTCGAGTTTTTTTAATCCCACTCAATAAATAATTGCATGAAATGCGCTTGCTTTTCTTGGTTGTTCACGAGATTTCTCATTGGTATCCCGTGAATGGACAGTCACTGGGGTCTTCCCATTCTCCTTGTATATTTGGACAACTTGCTTTAAGGAGACAATTGGCTCGAGATCTTCTTGTTGGCGAGCTTCGTGTCTTGAAATCTGCTTCTGCATGGCTGAAGAACTACTGTGCAACCTCAGCAGAAATTCAAGAAAAAGGATAAAAAAGCTTTGATTCAAAGAAAGAGGACATGCTCATGTCTGTCTGATACAGGTCAAAGTCATTAATTTGTGTATAGAAGCCGTTATACATTCAGTTCACTTGTCACCATATTTAGAGGACTACTCTGTCTGATTCTTTTGTTTCTCAGGATTCGGTCTCTTGTGGTGTCCAATGCGGGAAAACAATGATCTTCAGCTTTGGCACTGGCACGGAGCATCTGTACCCCGTTCCTGTGCCGAGGTATTGATGTTTACAACATATTTCTGAGAATTGTTGATCTGCAATTACAGGTCCAGCTATTACTTTCTGAAAGAGGCTGTCATCAATCCGATTAATGTCCAATAACTTCGTTTTGATCAAGTGGTTTTCGACGAAGTTTGAACCTACTATCTTAAGGTCCAATAATGAAAACAACGAGGTGGTGGCCAGGCCAACCGTTAACTCGAATTTGGTTCACTTGGCTTGCCAAAGTTACACACTTGTACTGTTATACCACACCAAAAACGTAGATGGGTTGGACAAGTTCCTGAATCATATTTTTGTCATTATTAACACGGGTTGGAAGGAGTTCATCTAGGGCTGTTTGCTTCCATGATATGGGTGGTATAAGGGGATGGTATTAGGGAAATAGTACGTGGGGTTCATTTTATACTTTGTTTGTTTGATATTTTTTGTTCAGTATTATTTTTCTGGTCATAGTACCGACCCGGTGTGAACAGTGACTTAAATGCCTTCTATGTGGTACTAAATAATACCACCTACTAGGTGGTATTATTTTCTTGGTACAAGTGAAAGGACGGTATAAGCGAGTAAAATGACACAAATGCCCTCCTATGTGAAGAGTTCACATATAAAAAATTTATTTTGAATTTTTTTTTGTATTATGTTTAAGCGTACGGTGTCACCGGGTTTTTTTTTTAATTTTTTTTTTTTAAAATTATTTTGAATTTTTTTCTTATATTATGTTTAAGCGTGCGGTGTCATCGATTTTTTTTTTAATTTTTTTAAAAAAAAATTATTTTGAAAATTTTCCTTGTATTATGTTTAAGCGTACGGTGTTAACGGTTTTTTTTAAATTCTTTTTTTAAATTATTTTAAACTTTTTCTTTGTATTATGTTTAAGCGTATGGTATAACTGATTTTTTTTAATTTTTTTTACTGTATCACTGATTCATAACATTAGATTATTTATTATACCAAACATTGTGCAAAAGCGTTACACAAACGGAGTAATGGAATGGAAGATATTAAAGGTAAAATAGTATATTTGTTATATAAGATGTGATAGAATAGATGGTTATTTGTGAGATTCACTATAGTACTTATTAAACAAACAAACAAGGAGAATGATGGGGTAAAAGTTTAAGACCAGATATAATATACCATTGGATAAGAGTGGAATAAAAATGATTTCCAATATCACCCAAATCTTATACCGGAAGCAAACAAGCCCCTATAGTATTTGTGCGTGCACAGTAAAAGATTAGAATTTGGTTATATGAGGATTTTCACTAAACATTCATAGCTGAATGGTTGAAGTGTCTAATTCATAATTGGTGAATTCAAAGGTTCAATTCTTACTGGGATGCAAGCCAATGAGACCCTCCAATAAGTCTATTGGAGTTGGCTCTGTATCAATAGAATCTCATTAGCTCTGAAACGATCAAGAGGAGCTAATTCAAATCCCTCTAGTAGAAAACTCACCACGACACGGAAATATTAATTTATCAACATGAACATAATATAATATATTGATATTGATTAAATCTATAACCTCAGTATAATCTGATTAAAAAAAAAAAACCTCAATACAATAACTTTGTGGTGGGATTGAGTCTTGTTGATATCTCAAAGACTATGGTATTATCTTTTATATTATATCAAAAATTAAAATTTTTAAAGGTCAAATTATAATTTTTTAGGGTATAAGTAATAATTATAAAAAATATGATCAATCCAACATGTTACGATTTGTTATAAAAATTATAACTTTTAGATGTGAAGTTATAATTATTTAATGTTATTCACGATATAACTTAATTTTGAAAAGTATTTTTAAAATTACCAGAATTATCACGATAATCATTATACTATTTTTGACGCAACAAGTAATTCTTTTATTTTTCTTTTATTTTTTCTTTTGGTGAGTTCATTATCATTAGCATTGATAAATGATCCTTTTATCGAGAAAATATTGGGGGTAACGATTGTACTATATCATTACGTTGATATAGTATAATTGTTTAATATAGGTAAATAGATCTCACACGAGTAATTACTGCATGATATGAATAAATAATAATTTAATTATTATATCAACATGATAATATGGTATAACTGTTACGCTTAATAGTTACTCCTCCTTTATCCCCGTGACATAAGGGGCTGTTTGGTTGGGTTTTTGGAAGGGGTTTAGATTGGTTTGTCTAAACCCTTCCAAATCCAAATATGTGATTCAACATTCAATGCTATCTATACCCATGTTTGGTATGCGCATGGATATATGACTATTATGATAATATATTTGTATATAAATGACTATTGTGTCCCTTAATCAATTGAATCCAAACCTATGTTTGTTTACGTATATGAGATATATGAGGATATAAATGTCATTTGGTAACTTAAATCCATTAACCCACATTTAAAACTCACCCCCGGTGGGTTTCATGAAACCCATGAACTTGGGTTTAATTCCCAAGCCTAATGCGGGCTGGATTTCAAACTCTGAACTAACTATACATTTAGCAAACATGAGGTTATTGAGTTTTATTCCTCAACTCATGTTCCAAAATCCCCCCCAAACTCACATACCAAACAGGGCCCAAGGGCTTGTTTGGATGTATTTTGGGGAGGGGTTTGGATTGGCTTCTCCAAACCTTTCCAAACTCAAACTCCTATTTACAAAGATCAGATTCAACATTCAATCTGGTTTATACCCATATTTGGTATGTAACACATATACATGTAAGACCCACGGATATATCATAATTATTAATAACTATTTGTCTAATAAATGACTACTTTACCATTGATCAATCTAATTCATACCCATGTTCAGGGGTACAATTATTTTTTAGATCCTTAACCTCTTACTCATCTTCCCAATCCCATCCTCTCTCTAGGTTTGACAAAACCCATGATCATGAGTTTAATATTCGGGCCAGTTACAATGACGGGTCGGGTTTGAAAACCCGAGACTGAAATTTCTATACAAACATGGAATTTAAGGGTCTTTTAGACTATTTTTTTCAAACTCATCTTTTTCAAGCCCCTCGTACACTTTTACCAACACAGCCCCTAAGTGGAGCCCTTAGGCCCACTAACGGTCAAACATTTCCTCGTTGGAGGTCTCCGTAATTATCAGCAAAAAAAGGGGGCATTGTATTTGGAGCTCTTCTTGTTTAAGGATAACGAATCCAAGCCGTCCATACACCAAAGCCCGAGCATCGCCTTGAACAATTGAGGGGAGAGAGAGAGAGAGAGAGAGAGAGAGAGAGAGAAATCAGCAGTCTCTTCTCGATCTAGGGTTCAGTCTTACCGGTCGTCAGGTTTCTCTCTCTGTTTCTCTCTACGATTTTTCGGCTTCGTCTTGCTACTGGCATCTCGTTGATCTATGTTTTTAAGTTTTTTGTTTTAAATTCATGAGTGTATAGATCTGTTAACTAATTGATGTTTTTTTAGTTTTTTGTTTTAAATTCATGAGTGTGTAGATCTGTTAATTAATTGATGTATATGGTTTTACAATTAATGTGAAGTTTCTCATATGAATAGGATAATTTTGTAATTGGATATGATTGTATACGCTCTTGGTTGTTGTTTTACACGATGCGTTTGGGAGCAAGGAATTGGAGCTTAAGAATCGTAACTTGAGCAAAATTAGTCAGAAAATTTTCTTCAATTTTAATTTCAAGGCCTAAATTTCTTGCTGCTAAACGCAAGATTAGGGTAGATCCACTGATAGCGATTGGTAGGGCACTGCCTTTGAAGGTCATTGATGGTGTTTGTTTCAGGGAAGATGCCTCGTCATGATGATCGCCGTGGTGGTACGCGTCTGTATGTTGGACGCTTGTCTTCGCGGACACGGTCACGTGATTTGGAAGACATTTTCAGCAGATATGGAAGGTAATCGAATTTACCATTTTTTTTTCCGATAAGAAACTACATTTTATTGATAAGTAATCAAATTTATCATTGAAGCCGTTAAGATATTTTATTATAGTGCTAACTACTGAGACAAACACGTCTCGACATGACACAATTGTCGCCTCTAACCTTTCTCAGAGTTGTATGTCTAATTGTTTGGTTTCACCTAATTTGGATTATATTTTTTTTCCTTGTTATATTGCCAACTTGAAATAGTGGTCATTCGTCTTGATATCTTTATTCAACATTTCTTTGAGAAAATTGGTCCTTCCCATGTGTCTCTGTGATTTGGTTTGGATGGTCCTTTGTGAAGGTTTTTGTGTCTATGCCCAACCTGGTGATCTATGGTGAGATTGCCTTTGGTGGACTTTGGCGATTTGGGTCTGGTTTCATCTATGTCAAGGTGGCTAGGGGAACCTATAGGTTTTGCCAAGCCTTTTTTGTGCTTGACATTGAGATTGAATCTTATTCAACATTTCTTTGAGAAAAGTTGCACCCTCCCTCGTGTCTCTGTGATTTAATTTGGATAATCTTTCTGAAGGTTTATGGGCCTATGCCCAACCTGGTGGTCTATGGTGAGGTTGCCCTTGGTGGACTTTGGCGAATCTTTCTATAATGTTATTGCGTGTTTTTTTGATGGAATTGGCAACAATCTCAAAGTGGTGTTTAGTTCATCTTTGAGGGGCGTAGTATCAACCCTTTGGTGCTGATGTCTTGATGGCCTTACTGTTTATGGCACCCATTTACGCAGAGTACGTGATGTGGATATGAAGCGTGAATTTGCCTTCGTGGTACACACTTCTTCACTCTGTTATGCCTCTCAATATTTTTTGTTGTTCCATGCTTTGTCGGATGTATTGCCCTTTGCCAATGTATATGTGTTTTGTGAATATGAGCTTCTCTGTCCCCTTTTCATTCACACCTGATTATAGGAATTTAGTGATCCTCGAGATGCTGATGATGCAAGATACAGATTAAATGGCCGGGAAGTTGATGGGAGTCGTATCCTGGTTGAATTTGCAAAGGGGGTAAGTTGGTTGGATTATATGCTTCTGCTAGACTTATTTGTTATCTGTTCTGCTTGTATAGTTTTTTGGAGTGTCTCTTTGATCCTTTTTGGGCTGTGATTTTTTGCATTTCTTTCTTTTTGGGTTTAGTAATTAGCTTCTGTTGTGTGAATCATGGAGTAATGTCTTCTGTGCAATTTTAAATTGTCAAGCATTCTTCTGCTGTAAAGGAAAATGAACTTTCAATTCCTTATTTGTATGAGTCTGCACCTGACTAATGTAATATATGAGATAGGGATTAGAAGATATACAATACTGTTTGTACTGGATGTTATGCTGATCTAGACTGGATAGTCAAGTGACCAAGGTTTGTGCATTGTAATTTATAATTATTGTTTGGGTGAGGGTGACCCTTTAAAAAAATGCCAAATGCTCTTGTATAGTTGTGCATTAACAGCCGAGCTTCATTGCCACAACTTGGAAAGTTCTAAACGATATGGAAGGTCACCACCACACTGGTCCCAGGGCTAGTTTGAATAATTACTCATGTAGTGGAAAAGAGGCTATGTTGCTGAATAATAAATAGAAAAGAGTTGGAAAAATTATGGGCCCTTTTGATAGGTTTTAGTTAGAGCAACTCCAATCTTTTCCCTTTTTTAAATTCAAATTTAAATTTGGGTAAAAAACTCTTAAAAACCTTCTCTAATGTTAGATCCATACCCATATCAAATTAAAGGAGAATCATTTTTTTTCTTCAAATCAAGGGAGATTCAAATCCATACCCAAATTTTTAATAGTGAGATTTTACCCTCCTTTAAAGATTCAATGGTCATATTTTACATTCTTTTAAATTTAGGTTTTTCCACATTTAAATTTGGTTTTCTCTTCTTTTAAATTTGAGTTTTCTATTGAAGAGGTCTATATCAAATCAAGTTTTTTACCCATTTTTTACTCAAATTTAGGTAAGGGTATGGGTCTCCATTGGAGATGGTCTTACTGTTTGAGAAGAAAATCCAGTTATCGGGAGAGCTTCAAGGCCGATTTTTATAAATGGGGGTGAACGGGCCAAAACCTTCGGCCCTTCTTTATAAATGGGGGTGAATGGGCCACCTCATCTTTATAATTGCTGCTTCTCTTGTTTAAGCATCTTCATCTTTTCCTTTCCTTTTGGAAAACTGTTCCTTGTACCCTCTTTTGGTGTTTTACTCATTTGTCTCCCATCAATATTAGTGAGGATGAGAAGATTTTATCTGAATTGTCATACCATCAAAGGAACAAAGTGTTGGGATTTGGAAGGATGTAAAATGGAGAAAAATATAGACCACCTTGGTCTAAAGAATGAGTGTTGCGTCAGTGAGGAGAATGGCTGGTTTCTGGTTCTATCAAATTCTTTGCAGCTTGGTTCTTTTAAAAAATGAGTCAATGGCCTGCTATGATCTTCAAATCATGAATTTTTTATGTGCTGTTCTTTCCATTTAGTTTTTAATTTTTTTGGTCTTATTGTTATGCATTTTCTCTTTGGATTTTCCCTATGGTAAAGTAATTTCACTAAGTTATTATTCATGGAATGGTTTCTTTATTATTTTTTAATTTTGGGGCATGCTTTGACTGGCAATATAGGAACCACGTGGTCCAGGTGGGTCTCGTGATCGTGAATATCTTGGCCGAGGTCCTCCACCAGGAACAGGGCGCTGCTTCAACTGTGGAATTGACGGCCATTGGGCCCGAGACTGCAAGGCTGGAGACTGGAAGAACAAGTGTTATCGCTGTGGGGAACGAGGCCATATAGAAAAGAATTGCCAAAACAGTCCCAAGAAACAAAAGTATGTGTTTTTCTTGCCCTGCTTTTTTCTAGCATGAAAGTTTAGATGCTTACTTTTTATCAAGCTAAATATTACGGGTGCAGACCTGGGCAGAGCACCTCCAGGTCTCCAGTTCCTCATCGTGGCAGAAGCCGAAGCCGAAGCCGAAGCCCTGGTTACAGCAGGAGTCGTAGCTATAGGTATATTTTTTTTCTTCCTTCTTTCGCTGTATTTGTAATTGAAAGTTATTAGCCAATAGGCACTCGTTGCAATTTTTGCGTATTTGCCTCTCTTATGCGGCTATGATTTGAGCAGTGTATGTTATGAAATAGGCAAGTTTCACGTATACTCCTGGTTAAGTCCTGTTGCACTTCACCTATCTCCCATTCAAAAATAACAACAGAATACTCGTGTAGTTTGTGCACCAAAATGTACCACTAATTCCATTAACGACCCTGGTAATATAACTCATTCCATTTTTTGCTTATTTGCATCTCATGCGGCTATGATTTGAGCAATGTATGTTATGAAATAGGCAAGTTTCATGTAACCTCCTGGTTAAGTCCTGTTGCACTTCACCTACATCCCAACCCAATATAACAACAGAATACTCTTATAGTTTGTGAACCAAAATGCATCACAAATTTCATTAACTACACTGGTAGAATAACTATAATTCCCTATCTTTGTATCTCTCCCCTCTTTGACTAATGGGCAAATCAAGTGTGCTATTTTCATATGACGAAAAAGGAGGACAATCAATAATATAACTTTTAACAAAAGTCAAAAGGTGATATGTTTATGTTGCATAATTTCCATGTCATTCTAGCAAGTTTGTTGTGTCAACAGGTGTGTGGCGTTTTATATACAGCATAAGTTACATAGCTTGTTTCATCTGTCCTTTTTATTTCTCTTCAGCCGATCCAGATCACCCCCAAAGAGAGAGCGCAACATTGAGCGTGGGGAGAGAAGATCAAGGAGCCCCAAGCGGCACAGAAGTTCACCTCCTCCATCCAAAGGAAGGAAGCATAGCCCAACTCCTGATGAGAGAAGCCCAGAAGAGAGAGGTACCCCATCACCAGGGGATGGCAGGCAGGCCAATGGCAATGGATCAGAGTACAGTAAGAGCCCCAAGGCAAGGAGAAATAGCCCTATGGATGATGCTGAAGGAGATAGCCCCAAGGACAGGAGCCCTGTTGAAGACAATGGTCAGAGTCGCAGCCCTAGCCCTATCCTTAGGGACAATGAAAGCCCTGTTGATGATGATGAGGAGAACCATGATTCTCCAAGAGGCAGTGAGTCGGCTTAAGAGCAGCTTCAAGAAAGTTCTTTGCACTTAATTTTTGTTTGGTCTTGAATGGTCTTGTCGCTTTCATGAGGTATGTTGTTGAGGTATGCTAGCATTTTCTCTATTTGATGAAGTGACAGTGGAATTACCCGTTATTACAGCTTTTCTTCTGCTCTTGCTCCGAACCTGGTGTTAGACATTAATGGCGAAATGTATGGGGCAGTTTTATTTGAAATGCTCAGTTCTGAGATTTTATCTTGTGGCGATAAGTTAACATTTGCAGGGATTTTGGTTGTTCGGTACGTTTTTCCTCAATTTTTACTCCATGATTACATATGCTATGTGTAAGTGGTTCCCCTATTAATACATAATTGGTAATCTCCAAAATTGAGGGAAAGCGTACTGAAGAGGATCTTATTCCGTTAATCTATAGAATTTGGAAACAGGTTTTACTGAAATTTAGGGTTTTCTGTTGCAGAGATCCCCCTTGTCTCATGATTGACAGAGAATCAAGGTAGGGGATAGATGTTGACATTGGAAAAGTTTTGTCCATTAAGTCTTGTTTTTCCTTGGGGCTAAAGAAAACTAAACAGCGCAGCAGGTGATCACCTAGTCTAGGTGGAGGGTCGGACAATGGGGGCCTGGGCAGTAGTCTCCTCGAGAAACTGCAATTTCCATTTCTGAACCTTGCACGAGTTGATAGCTTTCTCGTGTTTTTGAATGGTTGTTTGTTGGTTTGTTGATTTGCGTCTTGCTAATGGAAAACCAAGGAAGGTGTTATTTTCTATTCTTCCGTACGCCTTTGCCTGGACTAATACCTCTCCTATCATTGGCACTTCAGATGAATAGGGAGAAATTTTATACATCATCCTCCTCCCTTTTCCTAGCTTATGTATGTTCCTCAGTAGCTAAGCTTCTGTATTGTGAGCTCTGTCCTAGCTACTAGTGTTTTGAGACTTGGACAAGCTCTCAAATCTCATATATAGAAACAAAAATACTTTCATGTTTTATTGCAGAGTTGCATATAGAAACAAATGTGTGTGTGTGAGAGAGAGATAGAGAGAGAGAGAGAGATGCGGAGGATCAACGGTAGCCTGTAGGTCTACTGCTCACTGTAATTTATCATTAGACCGTTAAGTTGTTGGTTTGAATCTCATTGTATCTTTTCTTGTAAAAGTTTAAAATAGTGATTTAAAAAAAAAAAGTAACATGATGTGATTGATGTACACCCATTTAGCTAAAACGATAAGTTTTACAATATAATCAATAATTCATCATGTTTTTTAGTGTAAGATGTTAGAGAACGAAGAAACTATATATTCAAAAATTGAGTGCGTTTGAAATGTAAATATTAAGATGAATAGAGTAAGATTAAAAGACAGAATTAAAAATCTATACTTGAAAAGATAAATCAAGAAACAATCAATTGAAGTGGTTTAAACATACTTGTAATTAGGTCTATCAATGATTCGAATCTGATTGGTCAGATATGGATTAATATTTTTTTTTATTGATAGTTCAAATCCAAATCTGATACCTTATATTTTTAACGTATCCGGATTTGAATTTACCTATATCCGATCTGATTATGATTTGATCTGAAGTATTTACATATTTTTATATAAATATTAAAGAATCTAAAGAAATTTAGGTATAATTTATTAAAATTTAATTAATTAAATTATTGAATCGGATATAAACCATCAAAATAAAATCTATCGAATTCGAATCAGAGTTTTGAAATCGAATTCAAATTAGTCAGAATCCGATCCAACACTCGATCCATTGAGAAGCTTACTTGTAGAGGACCTCATATTACACTAACGATAGGAAGAATGATTTGATACGTATGAATAATAATGTATGGTGTTTAAGTGAGATAGTAAAAAAATTAATATGATAATAAATATGACCACTGATATAACACAAAAGAGGACAAATAAATATTTAGAATAAATATTTATTGAGTTTTTATTTTTAAAAATTAAGTTATATATATTTTGAAGGTAAAATTAAAATAATTAGAGTTACTTATGTCGTACCAAATGAAAAAGGCAAAAGAAAAAAGAAACGCTCCTCTGCCGCCGCCTTGTACGCGGCATCGAAATTTTAAACTTTTCATTCGGACCAAAGTACCCCTTTCCAGACTCTCTTCCAACTGAACTACTGAAGAAAAAGTAACGCTTTGGCTTTTCTCTCTCACTCCTTTCTGTTTGTCCCCCCCTCCTCTCTCTCTCTCTCTGTAAACCAATCAGCATTCATCTGTCGAATAGAGCTTGGCTTTCAGTGCTCAACATCAAGTTCAGGAATTCTTATGGTTTTTTTACCCGCCGGCCTAGTGCTCTGTCAAACAAACCGTGCAGTAACTCTCTTTCTCTCTCTACATATATGTGTGAGTATGATTAATAAATGGACTTTTTGTGTACATGGGTTGAATATCTCGGTTCCTATAATTTCGGGAATGTAGTAGTGATTCGTTAGATTTTGTATTTTTGAACCTGCACTGGTAAGAACTATATCCATTTACTTTATCTGCACAAAAAAAAATTATATTCTCTCTACTCAATGATCTCTTTTGGTAATTCTAATTCCTTGAATTTTTGAGGTGTTCTGGTATTGGCTTGTGGTTTTTTTCTGTATTTTTATTGTTAACGAGGGTAACGGTCACTTCATTGTGAGAGAGGTGTAGTGAGAGAAAGTGAAAAAAAAAAAAACAAGAGCATATGTGGGTTTTTGTTCATTTACCTTCTTTGTTTTCTTGGTGGTTTGTGAAGACGATTGTGTTTTAGTTTTTTTTTTTTTTTTGGGGGGGGGGGGGGGGGGGATCAAGAGAATAGATTTAGAGAAAGAGGAACTCGGGCAACTGAATTGGGGATTCGTGTTTCTTCATGTTTTCTTGGTAATTGTGAGTTTTGTGTGGCAGAATTCATTGAATACTGAAATGGGTTTCTCTATTTTGTATTTTTGTATACAATTTTTTTTGACATTTAGGATGTTGATGATATCTTGATTTCACTTTCCTGTGAAAGGGCTTGATTTAATTTGTATGGGCTTGTGTTTTAGAGAATCGAATACTGAAATGGGTTTCTCTGTGTTTTATTTTTTAAAATAAATTTTGATATATCTTGATGTAACTTTGTTGTGAAATGGGCTTGATTTGATTTGTATTTGGCTTGTGCTTTTAAGAAACGAGATTTTAGGGTTTAAAGAAACAGGGGATTAGGGGAGTAAGGCTAATTTGGTCTTTTAACCATCTGATTAACTTAATCGTAATCAGGAGTCCTGACTCTACTGCTTTTCAATTATGGGTCAGAAACACATTGATTGATTATTTCCATGCTTCCATGATTCTGCAACAGAAAAGAAGGTTGCTGAAATCAATAATGCAATTTCTTCTCACTTACTGAAATGAATAATGTATATTTTAATTTTGGGAAGGACTATGGTGAACGGTACAGCAACAAAATTTATAATTTTTAGATGTAAAGTTATATTTTTTTGGGCGTTAAGCTATAATTGTAAAATATATTATTCATCCCAAAATGTTATGATCGATGATGAAAGTTATAATCTTTAAAAGTTAAGTTACAATTTGTAAAAGAAAAGTTGCGGTTCATTTAGGTAATTCATGATATGGTGCTGAAATATTTTTTCTAGTACCGTAAAATTACCCTTTAATTTTTATATGTGGTTTCAACTTTCTATTGTACTTCTCTGTTTAAGAAGGGAGGGTTAGTGATTGTAAAGCCATTAAGCTATCAAACCACATGCCTTTTATTTAGTTCTTGAAAGATTCTGTCTATATCTTTTGATTATTTATCTATTTATTTATGGTTGATGGACAGGTTTAGAGATTTTTCTTTCTGTGATGTCTGCTGCTTTATCTTTTGGAGAGTATTGAAGGATATACTGTGGAAACAGGTGTGAAGTGAAGTACCACAAATTGCTATATATTAATTGCTTGTGAATTATGACAAAGCTTTTTCAACTTTTTTTCACTTCATCATTGATGAAAATTTTAATAAGACATTTCCTTTCATGAATGGATACATAGGGAGTCCACAATCCACATATGTGGTGCTTTGAAATGTCCTGCTATCTATCTATTTTCAGGTTGTTGCAATTATTTCCTCCCTTTCCTATAGATCCAAAAAAAGAAATTGTTTTTTTTTTGTTATTAGATGAAAATCTTCTTTTATACTGTCTTTTTTAATCTCCATATCATGGTATGTATCTGTTATGCTTGCCCATTAATTTACTTATTATTTTGATAGTCAATTTGCCCTGTTTAGTAACATATGATGATTTCAATTGTTTTGTTTCCCCTTTCAATTGGTTATGTTTCTATTTTCTTCTGTTACGGGCCTTACGGCTTCAATAGTCATAATTCCTCTTTGTATTTTATGTGAAGGTTATGGAATAATTAATTCTATTTTTTGTTCTTCATATCATCATATGAAACAGTTTCGTTTTTGGTTTGGTATTTTGGTCTTGCGATTACATTTTACATAAGGGTTGTGCAACTTTCGTGGACGGATAATTTTTGTTTTTTGCTTTTAGTTTGTTAATTTCTTGTTTTTGCATCCCCATGCTTTTGTGTTTATTATTCATTTAGTTGTCAGGTTCTCCCCCCCCCCTTCGTAAATTAGATTCCCTTTTTTTTTTTTTGAGATTCTGCATGCATGTATACATAGAAATCTATACAGGCTGAAACTATGTATGCATGCTATAGTGTTTGAAACATGAATCATTTGCTTATGCATTTCATCTTGTGATCTTCTTTTCCACAGTGCTCTGAGCTTAGACACAAGAGGTCGGAGTTAAGAGTCTAAGACACAGAGATGAAGAAGTTCTTCTTTTTCAGATCATCAGCGCACAGCAATGGGAACACCAGTCAGGCTCAACCACCATCAAGGGATAAGCAAGTATCTGAAAACCAGACATTTGGTACCAGCCCATATCTTAGAAGGAGCCTTTCCTACTCATCAGGAAACCCTTATAATGGTGGGTTAGGATACAGGAATTTGAACAGTCAAAGTGGGTCTCCTTGTAGTAGTAGTAGTAATATTCCACTCAAGCAATCGGGTCGCCATTCATCTCGGTAGGCATTTGATTTGCTTGTTTTGTGACTATGAAATTGCACGCGTTCATGTTTTAACCTTTTATGCAACTAATGATATAGGGTACATAGATATATATGTATTTTTATTGTGTTGTGTATGTTTGTGTTCTGACAAGTGTAAACATGTACACACTTATTGCTTCTTGGATCTAATTTTGGTAGTCTTGTGGTTTGTGTCAGTGGCCGTGCCCTTTCTCCCGAGAGGCGACCCAAGGCAAAATGCTTTGAAGCGGCTGCTGCTCAAAATGCAAGGAGAGTAGAGAAGCCAAGTTGTGTTGCTTCTTCAACAGCTCACTGTGATTTATCAGAAAACTCTTCATATAGCTCCAGCAATGTCTCAACTAAAGTTTTGGATCGTTATATTGATGGGGAACAAAAGCAGGAAAATAGCTCATTAAAGATCAATCCTTTTAAGAGAGATCAAACGGGAAATGGAAATGGCAGTGGAAAGCATGCCCCACGAGTTCAGTATGAGCAACCTGCTTCACCAACAGATAATAGGAAACAAAAACCAAGGTCTCATTCTTTCCGAGAAGCTAAAGGATCTAATGTATATTTTCCATCAAGAGAGTGGGTGGATAACGGATTTGGGCATGAATCTCCTCGGAAACTTGCAAAGCATGTGATTGAGAGACTCTCTCAGACTCGGGGTTTGCCGAAAACTAGTGCAGAAGAATTTGATTCTGATGTTCCAATCACAGTTGAAGATATCTATGGGAGATCCTTAAATAATGACCCTAGTTTATGTTCTGATGGAGTTTCTCTTAAAGATTTTACCCTGGACGGGCCAGATAAAACCAGTAACGGATATCAACATGAAGATTTCTCAGGCTTCCTGGAAAGAATTTGTTCCTCTGCAGATAACTGTGGAATCATAAACCCTGTTGAGGCTGAAGAGGATATGGATGCCTTGTTACATTTGAAATCCAAGAAAGCTGAGGAGCGGGCCATGTTTCTTTCCGAAGAGCTTGAGCACGAAGACTTTCTTCAAGATATTGGGCACAGTGGACCAGCATTGATTCATGCAATTAAAAACTTAGCAGAGCAGAGGGTAAACATTGCATTTGAGGTTTCAGCCACACTACGGGATCGAATTGCTGAGAGGACTACAGCCAGGGAAGAACTCAGACTAGCAAGGGTGGAACTGGACTCCCGTACTCAGAGATTGGAGAAGGAGAAGAATGAGTTACAGGTGGCACTGGAGAAGGAGTTGGACAGAAGATCATGCGAGTGGTCAATGAAGCTTGAGAAATACCAGGCTGAGGAGCATAGGCTGCGTGAGAGGGTTAGGGAGCTCGCAGAGCAGAATGTTTCCCTCCAAAGGGAAGTCTCTTGCCTTACTGAGAGGGATATGGAGAGTAGGAGCAGGATTACACATTCAGAGCAGCAACTCAAGGACTTGACTACAAAAGCGGAGGAAGCAAGAGAGGAGAATCAAATCCTGCAACGGAATCATTCTGATTTACAAGAAAGGTGGAGAGCAGCAGAAGAAGATCAAGATTGCTTCCAAAGAACCTACGAGGAGAAAGAGAAAGAGTTTAAAGAATTGCACAAATCTATTAGTAGATTACTAAGAACTTGCAGCGAACAAGAGAAGACAATTGATGGACTGCGAGAAGTGCTTGGCGAGGAAGTCAGGAAGAAGACATCTCTGGAGAACTTTGATGACCAGTTTGGGAAGTTGCAAATGGAGCAAACGAGGTTGACAGGAGTGGAACAAGCTTTGAGAAAGGAGGTGGAATCCTGTAGGCTTGAAGTTGATTGTCTCAGGCATGAGAATATGAACCTATTACACCGCCTAAAAGGCAGTGAGAAGGCGGGTGGCTTTTCAACTTTCAAGCTAGATCAGGAACTGTGGAACCGTGTTCACTGCTTGCAACATCAAGGGCTATCAGTACTTACAGAGAGCATCCAGCTTTGTACAAAGTTACTAGAGCACATCAAAGTAAATACAGGCCGCAATTCAGAAAATAAGCAGGGCATTGAAGTCTTTAAGAATGGCTTAAATGGACACTTTGTGGTTGAGTCGGATGTGAAACTCCAGGGTTTCAAGCGGGCTACAGAAAATCTAAAAAGGAGTTTACAGACAGTGTCTGCTGTGTTGCACGAGAAGTCTTCTTGCTACTTGGGGGAATCTGAGTCGCATAAGTTGGGGGATGAGTCAGGCCAGAGATCGGAGGTATAATGGTGCTGATATTTTTCTTATTTTTTATGTTCTTCAATGCTGTAATTTCTATGCATTTTGATTCTAATGTTTTTTTGACACTCTCTTTGACTTAAATAGGACAAAATACGATCAGAGCTTAAAGCTGAAACTTTACTAACGAGTTTATTGCGAGAGAAACTGTACTCCAAAGAACTAGATATGGAACAACTTCAAGCTGAACTGGCAACAGCTGTTAGAGGCAATGACACTCTCAGATGTGAAGTGCAAAATGCCATGGATACATGCTCTTGTGTAACCCACAAGATGAAAGATCTCGAACTTCAGGCAAGCCTTCGATGTCATTATTTCCTCTGCTATGCTAATATGGTTTTCAACCCAACGTGTTTTGCATGAACTTTTGTGTGTGTGAGAGTGCGAATTTGGTTTAAGTATGAGCGGCCATTCTATCCTTGCACGTTCTTACTTGTAATATAAGTATAGTTGGCATGATAAGGAAGACATTTATTTGCTATTGTTGGGGTTCTTTTTTTTAAGTGGCAGTTCAGCCATCATCTTTTACTTCTTGTCGAGTTTTTCTAACAGAAAGGAATTTAAGATAAATTATAATTTATAATGAAGAAGGATGTCCTGGTCGCCAATCTGTATAGGACAAGTGGTTGCTGTTCAGCATTAAGAAGTTTCATTCTCTGTTATGGATATACTATTTGGGTTTTTTTTTTTCTGTTAGGAAAGGGGGATCAGAATTAGGGTAAGAAGTTTCTTACACAAAGTGCAGATGAGAGAATGAATTCTTGAGTCGATCTTGTAGTGTATTGAGATTAGCAAACTCTTGATTAAAAATTTGCCAGCTTTGTCTCTTAGTATAAAGGTTTTGTCCAGGCACCTGAGGAAGAACATGTCTTTAAAATGAGCTTAACTAAGTTAATTATATGAGATGGTATTGACATTTTGAAGAAAGGAATATAAAATCTATCAATGGCCTTTAGATGTTATGGATTTTTGAAATGGTCACAAATCCATGTTAATTTTAAGTTTTAATATGACTCGACTTCTGTGCCTCAGAATAGTGATAGATGAATACCAGTTTGCTTATTTTCTTTCTGATGGTATCTGATTGAGTTGGATGTGGTCTGGCATATTCTTTATATTTTCAAGTAGGTTGCCAGCTGAAATGTGTTAAGGTCAAATGAAAGCTTTCCGTACAAGTATTTTATTTTGTGATTGAACCTAATGATGCAACCTAGGAAGCATGGATACGGATATGAATACGTGATACCATACAATATGGATACGTCGATACGACAAAACTTAAAGAACAGGATACGGGTATAATCAGGATGCATCTATCATAAAGATATATTTTATATTTTGTTATTCTTTAATGACTTAAAAATTATAATTTTCAATAATTCTTTATCAATAGTAAGCAAAATTAAGAATTTTTACTTTGAAAAAGATGTAATATCGTCTCATTGTGATATATCCATAAAATGAGTGTGACCAATTAAAGGAATCATAACCACATTTAACTAGTTGGTTTATTTATAAGTATTTGTTTTTAAGATTATAGTGCAACTAATTCATTTTTTTATAATGTTTTGACGTGTAATAGTAGATAATACTTAAAAAACACTCATGTCTTCAAAATCAGACGGAATTTTTTTGTTAATGTTTTGTATTGTATGTGAACTCGAAAAGAGAGCGTATAGATTAAAATTAAAAATTGTACATCTTGCTCGATGTTTAAAAATATTCATATATTTTATTAATTATCAGATACGTATAATATATATCCGATGAGTATCGTATTTGATATGGTATCAAATACGGGTACGTCGACCTTAACGAAGTATCCATGTTTCATAGAATGCAACAAATTTTCTGTAGCTTTTTTATTCTTGATAACACCCTCTTCAATTGCAACAAGTCTTGCTTAAAATTTTCTCTTATACTTTGCTTGTGTCTGATAGATGATTAAGAAGGATGAGAGTATGAACAGACTTCAAAATGATTTGCAAGATTGTACAAGGGAATTGACTATTGTGAGGGGGATACTACCAAAAGTATCTGAGGAGAGAGATTTGATGTGGGAGGAGGTGAAGCAGTACAGTGAGAAGAACATGTTGTTGTCTTCGGACATTAACATGTTGAAGAAGAAGATAGAGGTCCTTGATGAAGATATACTCCTTAAAGAAGGTCAGATCACAATTCTGAAAGACTCATTGGGCAAACCTTTTGACCTTCTTGCCAGCCCCGACTCTACCCGAGAATTCTTGCTGGACTGATTGTTTGTGAGCACAACACGTTCGCTTGGGTGCGCATTCTAAATATGTTTATACTTCTCTGTTTGTTTCGATTACATTTTCGCCTTTTTTCTTTTTATTGTTCATGAGGAAGAAGTATAAGAAAGTCTCTTGATTTCTTTGAACTTCCTCTGGGATTTTTCTGTTGGATTCTTTTGTAAATCGGATTGTTTGTTGTGAAGTGAAATACATGGAACAATTTAGGTGCAATACCTGGCATAATAAGATGACTTAATCTGCAGAACTAGATAGAGGGAAGGACAAGGATATTTAAATGAATATTTGAGATTTTTGGCAGAGTAATGCTACACTGACCAAAATTAGGGACCAAAATTATAGCCCAAATGACATGGTAGCCTAATCAACATTTCAAATCAGCTGTCATGTCATTTAATAAAAAAATTAATATTTGGTTAAATACTTTTCGTCTTCCCTTTCCACTGTCATATATCCATCAGACTCTCTCTCTCTCTCTCTCTCACACACACACACCCCCACGCCTCCGCTTCCTCTGATTTTCTTCCTTTATGTCTGTGAAATTAGCTTTCTTTGGTTTGTGCTTGTGATGTTAGAATCACCTCGATGATATTCATGCAGATTCGTATCATCATTCTTGTTTTTACTCAGAAATTCGAAAGCAATTGCAAATAAAATCAGCACTATATTAATCGATTCCCAGCTTTTTCTCACTGTATTTGGTCTAAAGATATGGGTACACACACACCAACGCCTCTGCTTCCTCTGATTTTCTTCCTTTATGTATGTGAAATTAGCTTTCTATGGCCGCAAGAAGACCACACGCCCATTCAAGGACTACTACACCGACTGGTTCAACACGCTTGCTGAGTTTGTTGAGAGAGTTGGGGTTGAGTGGGGGAAGTGGGAAGGGAGGAAGGAGGGAGTAAAGTTTTTAACCACTGATAGGTATCTAACAGTGGAAGGGTAAGATGAAAAGTTTTTAACCAAATATTAATGTTTTTATTAAATGACATGGTAGCTGATTTGGAATGTTGATTAGACTGTCATGTCATTTGGGCCCTAATTTTGGTCAGTGTAGCATTACTCTTTCTGGCAAGAGCAATGGTTCTCTAGGATCAATCATCTTCATTTCAAGAGCAAAAACAAGGGAACTACAGTAAAGATATTTGGTTGTTTTGACATTTTAGTTAGGATAAGATTTTTTTTTTTTTTGATAAATTTAGGATAAGGTTATGGTACCAAAAAGGTCATACCAAAAATTGATATATGACTACCATAATTTTTTGGTTGATTAATTTGTAATCGTTGATCATGAAAATTACAAAATAAATTGAAATAATAAATAATTTTAATGTGTTAGGTGTTGCAGTGAAAAGCAACTTTTTAGCATCATAGCTGAGCCTTTTAGTCAATTGCTTGAACTGAAGGATAAGGCTATGGCATGTTCAAAAATATTTGGGAGAATTACACCTAGACCCCCTGAGGTTTGTCACTTAATCACTCAGACCCCCTGAGGTTTGTGCGCGAGTAACACTTAGACCCCTGCTATAAATATATCCGTTAATAAATTACACTTAGACCCTCCTGAAGTTTGTAGGTATATAATACTTAGACCCCTTAAGTTTAAAATATTATACTTAGATAAAAAATATTCCAATTAAAGATAAAATATCAAATATTTTAAATTTTACAACCAAAATTCATGTTCTATTGTATCATTTATTGAAATAAAATCAAAAATAAAAATTCAATTTTTTTCTTAAAAAATCGTAATTAATATACAATTATATTGTTTATTGGAATTTAATTTGGTATTTTAAATGACCAAATTAAAATACCAAATTACCCCAATTAAAGCTAAAAGATATTGTGTTTATTACAGTTTGACTCATTGTTTAATTTTTTAATTTTATTTCAATAGATAGTATAATCATATACTAACTATGATTTTTTTATAAAAAATTAGACTTTTATTTTTGATTTTATTTCAATAAATGACATAATAGAACATGAATTTTAGATGTAAAATTTATGTTCTATTATAAATGACTTAGACCCCTTATTTGATTTTTTAGTTTTATTCAAATAGATAGTATAATTGTATACTAATTACGATTTTTTAAGAAAAAAAAATTTTAATTTTAATTTTATTTCAATAAATGATACAATAGAACTTGAATTTTGGTTGTAAAATTTAAAATATTTGATAGTCTATCTTTGATTGGAGTATTTTTTTATCTAAATATAATATTTTAAACTTAAGGAGTCTGAGTATTATATACTTACAAACTTCAGGGAGTCAAAGTATAATTTATTAACAGATATATTTACAGCAGGGGTCTAACTGTTACGCACGTACAAACCTCAGGGGGTCTGTGTGTAATATTTTAAATGTTAGGGGGTCTAAGTGATTAAGTGACAAACCTCAGGGGGTCTGAGTGTAATTCTCCCAAAATATTTTTAGTACCATACTAAAATTAATTAGGGAGTTGTAAATTTCTGTTAGATGTATTTGTAGTTATAGATTGCAAAATTTTTTAAAATAAAATAATAATTAAATAAAATTTGCAACAATTTTATGTTTTTATTGAATGAAAAATGAGAGTATAATACTAAAAAATTACTTTTCTGAGGTAAATGTTATAACCCTTCTAAGAAATAAAATTTTATTTCAGTGTATAATTACAGTGAGTTTAGAAATGGAAAACATTTCAAAAACAAGATAGAAACAAAGAAAAAATTTAAAAATTTGTTCCGAAACATTGGTCAAAACAATCAAAACATAGGTCAAAACACCTCGAAACAAAAGAATTTTAATATTCAATTAAAATTTTGTTTTAATTTCCATGAAAACGGAAACGTTTCAGAAGTTTCGAAACGAAATTTAATTCTTTTAACCCTTCTTAACACATTTATCTTCATTTCCAGTCATCTGGTACAAGATTTTCGGAATCAATGTCGCCAAACTACTTACTGAAAACATTGTATTTGATGATACAGAACACAATGTAACACAAGGAGCACAAACACACGCATATGACCCCGAGCAGGTTCCTCAGCATGTTATATAATTAAGGATTTTATTGACTATATCCTTCAATAAATAGAAGCCAGCTGATTATCTGTTGCTTGTGTACAATGGGCAAATAGAGAGGGCCTTCTATACTCACAGAGAAGCCGATTTCCAGAACTCAATGGGCTTCCGATGCTGAAAATGACAATTGAAGTTGGAAATGTGAGGAAACAAGCAAATAAGTTATTCATACCAGCAGGATTGAAAGGCGAAGTTAACGTATATAAGAAATATGCAGGCAAGATCAGGCTCATGCATGTCAGCATGTGCATGCGCGTGCACACACACAAACAAAACTCATATCCCAGGATCTCGTATAATAAGACAACTTAATAAAAAGAAGACTAAATCACAATGGGTACCAAAAACAAAAACCAAAAAGGTAGCTGTACACTGCAGTCTCCTCCAAATTTGCTCTGAAAATAGTTTTTGCTGGGCACACAAACATGCACATTTATAAGTATATTCACACACAGCTAACACAATTGAATCTCCCAAGCTAGCACCTTCCCACCCAAACATACACATTTGTGCTTTGAGGACTTGATGTTCTTCATCTACTGCTCGTGCAAGCAGAAGCATCCTTCCCATGTGTCAGCTTGCAGGTGCTAGCTTGGGAGGTTCAATTGTGTTAGCTGTGTGTGAATATGACTACAGGTGCTAGTAGGATGAAGATGACCCATGTCATACATTTAGATCACTAGCAGATAGTTCAACTCAAACAAAACAAAAGAGGTAGAAAATAGAAAAAAAAAAATCAACTGCTATGCCGTATGTAGTATAACCACATTTAGAGGAGGGATATGTTTACCCCTGATATCTTTGAGTGAAGAAGAGAAGGGCTTTGTATAGAAACTCTTGAGCCATGTTGATCACCCTGTCCTAGGCTTACCATTATTGAATTTCATTCTATTTATTGGTTCTAGCTCCAAAGAAGTCAACGTAGGATTTCTCATCTGACACACCTCAATAGCTTGTTGTGTGACTTATATTCTTTCAAACCCCATGCCCAATAGGCCCCCAAATTTCATTTCAATCGGTTTAAAGAGATGCCCGATCTGTGCAATCCAGTCTTCATAATATAACATACTTTGATTACAAGTGCCTAATCGATACAAACAATTTGCATTATATAAGATTTGTATTATGGGGCATCTCTGGATGTCTGTACTTAAAATTAGGAAACATGCTGGGTACATAAGTGGCGGATGCGTTTATGATGGCAAATTATAAAAACCATAGGGACCATAAAACAGAAAGCTATTAAGGGGCGTTAGACCAAAAAACATGCATAACCTGCACTACACGATCATTAACTCTTACTTATTCTGTTAGTTCTTTATTAACTCCATTGTACGTTAGATTATATCTTTAAAATTTTAATAATGTTAGACCAAATCACACTTCTCGCTAAAAAGAGGTTGGCACATATGAGAAAAATATAAATTAGGATAAATCATTGTACTTTCTTATAGAGTGAATCAGCAAAGAAGATAAAGACATCATAATCTCACAATAGAAAAAGAAAACAGTTTAGGAGCATATGGGTGTCAAAGGAAAACTGAATCTATCAATGGGTGTTCAACAGATAATTTTACAGAATTTACCTTTGAAATAGGCATCTTTGCCCGCACTGAATCAATTAATGAGAAGTCAATATCTGCAACCGCAATGCCCGTTGATAGTCGATCTGAAACAGCAAAGAAAGCATGAGTGTGGAATATTAGAGTTAATGTTGCTCTAATACCCACTATGGACCGCTATGGACTATTAAGAGCATTTTAATTCCATTGATTAGACATCTTCTAAGACGAAGTAATCCAGAAATCAATCTTACTTTTGGAGATTAACCATGATGATGTTGACCATCATTAAATTATTCCAACAGATAGAATCTAATCTACTGCTTTCAACTCCCTGATCTATTGCCATCATCTGGAGCATCTTAAAGTGATTCAAAATGATGAAGAAGAGCCCGTATAACTTCTATTGGGTCTATTGAATCACATGATACAGAACAAGAAGATCTTTGAAGGTCTAGTTTATGAAATAGAATGTCGGGAATATGCTAAAACTAGTGTTAAGTGTCTTCAATCCAGTCTTTTCCCATGGTGGGAATTTAGCTAAATAGGGGCCAGCTTGTCCTCAAGAGATCACTGAGGCAAAAGATTTAAATTTTTAACTCAATTCAGATGCCAGAGACTCATACAGGGAGGAAGAATTGATCCATGTTCAAACACGAAAATCAAGTGCAAACATAGCTCATAATATACATTGCATGAGGGTAATATATATATGAGAGAGAGAGAGAGAGAGGTCAAATTTAGAATTCAACATAGTGAGCCCAGGAATCATAAAAGAAGCACTACATTGCAGGATAAAATGGTTCTCACCAGGTAGCCGACCTACTACTGTTCCCCATGGGTCAATTATTAAGGTGTCACCAAAGCTCTCTCTTTTGTCATTATGCTTTCCAGCTTGTGCCGCAGCTATGACCTACTAACACAGTTATTGTTATTCCCAAAGAAAAATGTAGGAGTAGGCATGAGACCATATCAAATAAATGAGTCCAAATTTTAGGATAATATAAATTAAATCAACTCAATATCATCGAATAGTAAACTTTTGTAAAACTAAATCAAACTCACGGGGTGGCTAACAGGTAAATGAAGTTCCTACCCACCTACGCTATACCCGACCACCAAAAAGGAGAACCCCACACGCCCTCCCTCCCCGTGCCTGGCTTTCCCTTAGATATGCATATTATTAAGTTAAAGTTTATAAGAAAAAAGGGCACACAGGCGTCCAGCTAAAAATGCTGAGATTTAGTTTATGGAACATTGATAATTCTCTAAAGATGAAACATTGATACTAGTTTATTAGGGTATAGAAAGAGTCGTTATTTCGTTACCATCTTTAAGGGTGCTTCTCTGAAGCAGTCACTATAAGGGTGCTTCTGCTATCCACATGAGCATAATTTTGTTGAAGCGTACAATATTTATGTTAAAAATGGCTATCACGTGTCATAACTCGAGAGCAAAGTAGCTGGCTAGTTACAAGAAAAAGTACCAGGCTCATCTAGCAATTACTATCTTTAGCCTTTGAATGGTTGTAACATAGCAAATTTGGTTGGACATCTCCATAAATAGGAGGTCAATAAAGCCAACATTATTAAAATACTACTCGATTGTGCAGCTAAACTATAGAGATTAGTTTTCCAAGATTACAGATACTTTCAAAAACTTAAAAAATATAACTACAATGCCACCCCTTTTGGTTTAGATCAGTTACAAGGTATACCTTCATGGTTTCGAAAATTACATTGACTCTTCATGAAATGTCGGAGATGGTCACTAAGGGAACAGGTTTTTTTCAATTTCGCCCATTGCTGTCAATCTTCCATACACACAGTCCTCAACCCAAATGTCTCTTATTCCTCATGTGGACCAACCTAGCTCTGCATCCAGACAGGGTGATTCTTCATCCTCATCTTCTTCAGACACGCGCACAGACACACAAATCACTCGCACAAACCTAAACTCTCTCTCTCTCTCTCTATATATATATATATATACACACACACACACACATGCATAGGAGTATTTATGACATGTATGGATAAAGACAAACACAAATATATTGGAGAAGTTAAGTTGGAGGTTGAAATGATCGGATTGGTGGTGGGGGTGGGTCAAGGTGGGGGTGGAGGTGGTGGGTTTGGGGGTGAACAAGGATGGAGGTGGCAGGTTTGGGGGTGGTAGGTCGATGGCGGGGTAGAGGTGAGTTTGGAATTGTTGGCTCATGTTTTGTATGGGTTTTTCAAAAATATATTTGAGATAAAAAATTTGTTGGCATTATCATTGACATCACCATCTCTAACGATCTATCACAACAAGGGTAACCCCTTGAAATTCAACATCAAACCAGAGGGGGTGCAGTGTAATTTTTATAACAAGGATACCTCTTGAAATCGGTCCAAATTGTAGGGGGTATAGTGAACCCTAAAACAAAATTGCCAACATGGTATGATTCCACTAATAATACCTAGACAACATCAACAATTATAACAGCAGTAGCAATAAGAAACAAGAAGAGACCATGTAAATGGAGGTGAAATGAACATCATACATAACATTGGGTTTCGATAGCACGAGCACGAAGAAGAATCTCCCAATGTGCCTGACCTGTTACTTTGGTGAAAGCAGCAGGTACCAACAAAACCTGCAGATTGCATTAAAAAAGCAAACGTCAGGTGCCAAACAGGTCATTACGCTACAGAGACAAGGATCGTGCTTGTACCTGGGCGCCATGATGGAATCTTAACTGCTGATAAAGCTCTGGAAATCTCAAATCATAACAAACTGTAACACCCAGACATCCGAAGGGGCTGTCTACCGTGACAATATCCTTCCCTATAAAACTTTATCAGTTTCAATTGTTCAACAGTAAGAAATAAATAAATAATCCCAATCACTTCTTCTAATCAATTATAAGTCTACAGTTATTAGTCCTATTATTACATACAGGATAACATGTGGTTTTATCCGCACATAAAAATGATATATACATTTCTGTCCCGGAGGACATGCCATATCTACACCATAGGTAGGACAATAATTTTGCAAGCACAAAGTAAAGTGGAGTCAGAGGAGTTTGGAGGTAGATATCACATGGTTCATATGCTATTATAGAGCAATGAAATGTACATAAGAAACAAAGGAGAGAAAAAAAAAGATATCATATCACCAGCATGGAACATCAGTCATAAGAGAACAAATGATACCTGCTTCTGTAAAGCTGCTCTCCTTGTATACCATACCTCCAGGAACATCCACATCAAACCTTGAAAATATGGAAAACTATTATTTAGAGTGTCATACGAGTGTGACCATAGGATGTACACATATGCACACTAGAGGATAAATTCATTGGCCAAGGCATGTGACTATATGACAATATTTATAGTTTATTGATGATACAAAAATATCTCACAAGTGCATCTTTCGATATGTGCTTCTAATTTCCCCAGCATCGTCAATCAAAACGTGAGTGTTACACAAGTGCGCATCATCAGATCCTTTTTCTTGGAATCCTCCAAGAGAGAGCCAAATGCCCGACTCCCTACAATCAGTGAGATAAAAATATTATCTGATTAAGTATTGACATGCAGAAAAGAAGGAGCTCATAATTTCAACCCCTCATCAAGAAAAGGTGACACTCAATAAGAATGTAAGGCCAAGCAGTGAAGAAATATATTACATTACATTAACACAACACTGAAAATTTAATTTTGGAACTCGCCAATTTTTACTTAAAAATCAGAAATATAGGTACTCATGCCATGCGCGATTAATAAAAGCCAAGGTATCTTACATCTGTGATTAATCAATTGAAAGAGAAAAGGATGACAAGTCTATCGTGGCCATACCTTGCAAGAGAACAATACCCTTTCATTATTGGTCCAGTTAAAGGTTCGGCAATCTTAAGACTGTCCCCATCCTTGGCAGCCACATAAGAGAAGTTTTCAGGGAAACAAAGCAATTTTGCCCCAGCCGAAGCTGCTTCCTTCACAAACATATACTCTCAAAATCAGAAAAGATTTAGTACACACACGCACAAGCCCAAACAAGAACCTAGAAATCAGTGAATTGCTCAAAATACTAATATCTCAACACATAAGAGTACTATGGACGAGTGAATGATGAAAGCCCCCATAATTCGCATTGGATGGTAAACTGACCATCACAAGAACTGCATATGAATTCGTCTTTTCTATCAGTTCTCTTCTCTCAGCAGCAACCAAACACAAAATACTCGGATTAGAACAGTCAAAAGTCCTTCGCTATTTTACCAATAATATTAAACTAATCTACATCAATCTAGAATTAGAAATTAGACCACGCGCTTTACTTCAATATACCTCCAAGTACATACGAGTGTGTGTGTGTGTGTGAGAGAGAGAGAGAGGGGTACTTTGACAAGGCGAGAGCAGGTGGAGAAATTGGCGGATAGGTCGTTGATGGAGGTCATCTGAGCGGCAGCGACTCTGACTGAGTTGGCCATGGCTGCTGAATCGCCGGCGACGGCTCGAACCGGTCCAGACCAGAACTTAAATTTGGAATATACTGAGCTGAGTGTTTTTACAGGGAACAATCTTGGTCGTGAATATGGACAAAGTTCCATCCCAGGTGGTGCTGAGTTCAGGTCGTACTTATATAGATCCTGTGGGGGTTTTCATTTCTATGAGGAAATGACACTTTGGGGGGTTTAAAAATTAAAATTTTTATATTGTGCCCCCAATCAAATAAAAATATAATAACGTGCCTCATTTTAAAATAAGTGAGTATAAATTTTTTATTGAATATATTTCATATTGAGTATTATGTGAACAATTACTTATAGAAATAAGATAATAGCAATGCTTTTGGGATCTAATTTTGAGACCTAATTCATTACAATTATGAAATTAGTTATGAGTTCTAAGTTGGGTGAAACATATTTTCAATCTAATAACTACAATTGATTAAGTTTTCAAATTAGGTTAAAATAATAGTTTGCATAAAATAATATGACAAATATAATAAAAAAAAATTTAGCTAAATGAAAATGGTTCGAACAAAAGGCCAACCAGGGTGGAACTTTTGACTGGGCATAACCATAACAGCCTTAACCCATGAGGAAAGTCCACCAGTGTGGCCTAGACAGTAGAAATCCCAGGCATTTTCAATGGTCGATTCGATCCATAGTCTAACCTCTATATCACAGGATTAGAGGTATTAATCGAGCCGAGTTTTATGAGTTTAAGCCTGAGTTTGGCGAACTTATTTTTCTAAATGAGTCTAAAAAATTGTTCAAACTCGGCTCGTTTAGAACTCGACTTGAGCCCTAGTCTAGGCCGAACTCAAGTCGAAATCGAGTAACTCGATTATTTTACATATAAATGAGTCGAGTTTTACGAGCTTTAGCCGAGTTTAAAAAATTATTCAAGCTCAACTCATTTAGAACACGAGTCGAGTTCGAGTCGAGTTTTATCTGAACCGAGCTCAAGTAACTCGTCTCGATTAACACCCTTTTCACATAACTACCAATGGGAGTAGTGAAAGTTCTCATGAATTGAACTATGTTTCTGTGCGCGATGATTTTCGTACAATAGTTAAAAAAGACAGATATCTCTCTTGGTGAGCTCGTATTCACCTCGAGTGTCGAAGATCCCTTAGCAAGGAAAGGGTTGAGAGGCCCAAAGGGGGCCTAAGGAGTGGTGATGAATTGTTGCAGGGGTTGTTCGATCGATTTTGGCGGGTCACTGGTGGTTCCTGGCACACAGAAGACAGGTTAGAAAGGGCGTCGGAGTGTTTTCCGTTGTATCCCCTCCAACGATCAAGTCAGTTCTTTGAGAAAAGGGAAGAAGAAATCATTGTTGTGTGTTCTTGATGAGTCATTTTGCGTACCTTTACATTGTGTTTTTGAAAGCTATTTACATCTCCAAATCCTCATCATTGTTGAGGGCTTTGGCAGTAGGTAGAGTCCAGATATTGAGCAATGCGCCCCATATTTTGCGTGGGGGAGACCTCGTTATTAATTGCTCTGGCCCCCGAACAGTTAATGTTCTTTCTTCAATGTTGAAGCATTAAATGCTCGGGTCCTGGAGCATTTAATGCTCCTCCTCCTCGGCCTTCCTAGCCATTATGGGCGTCTCATCGACTGAGGGTTTATCAAATACTAGCATGAGGTTACCATATATCAATAGGGATACTTGTATCCTTTTACCCCTTATCCTGCACATCGTGCCACGTGTCCAACCTTCCTTGGCTGATTGTCTCATCCTCTCTGCCACTCTGACTTCACTGGGAAAGGTAAACTAATGATTCACAACATGTCTTTTGAGGTTGATGTACTGCTCCTGTCAGTGACCTTTCCAGAAAACAAGCGACGTGTCCACGACTAGCCCCTAGTTTAGTAATGTATGGAATATGTGGATTCGTTGGAGAAGGGGTGTCCTCGATACCGAGGATATATGGAGCGAAACAAATCATAAAACAAGTTGTAATTCAATTCACAATACTCATAGAAAAATGATAAGTAATTGTATGTTATGTTCCAAGTCCAACCCCTAAGCTAAACCCAAGGGATTAAAAATTCAAATTTTGAAATATATATATAATATTACAGCTAGTAGTTTAAATTACATATTTATAAAAACTTAAAAATAATTAAGATTAATCCAATTTCATCTAACTGTTCAGAATTCATTTAAAAAATAATTTTGTTCGAAAACATCATATTTTCTACACAGTTTTCATGTCAGATAACTCAATTAATACACTCTCTAATACCAGACAATCTTACTAATCCACACCTACCTACCTCCCCCACGTATATCTCTTATTTATTTTTTGTCTACTTCAATTTCAAATTACGTAATTAAAAAAAACAAAAAAAAATTATTATTTAAAATATAAAAGATGCGAGATAATCCAAAGAGACCACTAAGCTAATAGATCGTCCAGAGGAAAGCTGACATTGTAATAAAGAATGAGAATTAGGTTTTACAAAAGGATGAAAAATGAGGGACCTTAAAAGACAGTTAAAATAAAGACAAAAAAAAAAGTTTATTTTAGTGTCGGATATTTGATGACTTTCTCTCGCCCCTTCCTTTGTCACGAGTCATTGATAGTTGTAACATTTTGTTGCACGATCAATATATAATTTTTAGTATTACGGAATATCTTCATAGGAGATTATTTCAATTTTTTTTATAAGAGAGAGAATAACCTAACAAAATCATAATGGGTGAATCAAATTAAGAACCTCATGTGTGGTCCTTAATCAACTCAATTTTACTAGATTTTCTTCAAAAAGTATCATTGAACTTGTGAATACATGTAAATTCTGAACAAGGGTGTTTTGTCAAAGTTAGCATAATTACAAACTTCAACCATCAAAACCTATGGAGTGGTGTTTCACGGCCAATGCCCTTGCCATACTACATTAATCTGCATGTCTTTGTCATTTTTAATCTATCAAGAAATGTCACCAAAGGCACTTGAATAGCAGAGAGACCATATAGAACACTACATATGCTAACACCAGGATCTTTCTGCACAGCTCAATCTCCAAATTATAATAATCCTGCCCAAGGCCCACAAAATTTTGTATAAAATACATTAATTTTTAGTATATATGAAATTCCTGCCCCTCAAACTTAATAAAATCTTAAAATTCATCTGATCAACACAGTCTTATCCTATGAACACACATTCCTAGAAATTGGTGGATCGTGATACCTAGGGTACAATTCGGGCGAGTTGGGCGGACTGAGAGGTCAACCCTAGCCCAACTCTAGATATATAATCTTCAATCCTAACCCTACCTCAATCCGAGATACTCAACCTGAGTAATGCCTGAGTTTAATTCGGACGAGCTCAGGTTGAATTTGGATTACTTTTTTTTTTTAATCAAAGAATTTGGATTACTTAATTCGGGCTAATTTCGGGTTAAAATTTGGGTTGGACTTGAATTATTTAATTCAAGTTGATTTTTTGAAGTGTAGATTTGATTTTTTAAAGTGTAAATCTGATTTTTTTCAAGTGATCTGAGATGAAGGACAAGACGCAGATGAAGAGAGGGAGAAGTGATGAGTGAGAGAGAGATCTGAGAGTGATGGAAGCACAGAGGTGAAAACTTGAAGTGTAGTGAAAGTCTGGACTCTGAAGAGTGAAAATAAATATTAATCCTAGTTAAATATATTTATTTATTTATGTATATTCGAGTTTAACCCGATTTAATAATCGAGTTCAACCCGATTTAATAATCGAGTTCAACCCGATTTTAATATTCGGATTGAACCCGACAACCTGAGACTTGCCCAAATTCAATTCGGGTTGAAACTTTTTTGCCCAGGTCCAACCCAAGTATTAAAAATTTTAACCCAAGCCCTGTTTTTTCCGGGTTGAACTTGGGTTGAATTCGGATTAACCCGCCCAAGTTGCTCCCCTACTGATACCTACCAGTTTATCCAAGTTGAGTTGAGTCGAGTCGAGTCGAGTCGAGTATACGGTGTACTCCAGAGCCAGGATGCCGTGTATGAACCTGACACTGTTTCAACTACAAAAATATGGGAACCAAGTTTTTTCAACATACATTTGAAGTCTAACAATACCACAATCCATGAAATTTTGTAACCATACAGGGTAGTAAGAACATTAAACAATGAAAAATTCACAGTATATAAAACCCAATGCTGAGTTGAACTCCACAAATCATGCAAGCAGCTCTTTCAGCATTAGAAACCAGTATTATAACCTCACAAATAGTGCACTGTGCGTAACAATTTTTTGATTCTGGAGAATAACTAGCAATGCACAGTGTTTCAACGTTTACATTCTGCTGTATCGTCACAAAACACATCGAACTGAGGGCTACAAGATTTAGATGGCTTAAAAAAGCATCCGAAACGATTACAGTTGATTACTTCTTTCAAAATAATTTTGGAAGAAACAACTGAGGAACCTTCCCAAAAAGCAGCTCCCCACTTTTCAGCAATTATGAGTAAATCCTGTTTTTATATATGGCTATAATTATCAACAGTGCATTGCAAATGTACCAAGAGGTGCTCCATAATCCATCTGGCACAGCCCCACAGCTCTGGACTGTGATAGCCAAAGACAAGGCGGTCAAAGTTGCTACATCAGCAATACTTTCCATATCTTTCTCATATACACAACTAATGACCATACAGCGAGCCATGCTGAGATATAGAGCAAAGCAACACCAGAAGCTGCAAGAGTCCCTGCCCCTGTGAGACTGAGAGAAAGACAGAAAGGACAAAGAACAATAGTCAAATACATGAAGGGATGATCAAAAAGAACAGTTTCGAATAAATTCTCTCATTAATCTTAACTAGGATAGACAGCGGTCTCAAAGAAAAACCAAAAATTGAACCTGCTGTCCCTGGTTGCCAGGAGGATGGTTAATGCAGTCATCTGTGTGGCTGTTTTCCACTTCCCCAAATTATTTACAGCAACAGCCTGAAAAGATTTATCATTACTAGCATTAAACAAAACTATAAACTAATGATTAATCTGCAGTGAAAAGCGGAAACTAAGAGAGAAGTGTTGTTAAAGACAAACCTCTGAAAGTTTGCCATTCTGCGAAGCAGCCCATTCTCTTACTGCTGACATAGTTATCTAAGCAGAGGTTGCAAATTGGTTTGTCAAACATCAAAATTCAACACACATGATGACATTGGATAAAATCAAACCAGGTGAAAGACACAATGGCGCCAAAAAAGCGGTGGTATGATATAAATAAACTTGTCGGACTAGCAAAGTACTTGGTGAAAACCAATATTGCATCTCTGTGAGAAAGTGTGGATTTCTATTTAAAAATATAGTCCTATATACATATGTAGTGCAAGTCCTCACAAAGCAGTCCACGAGCCTAGTGTGCTTCTCCACTTGTTAAAGATTGGTCTTATGTCAGACGATTTAAGATAGTACTGGACCTAACTTTTGGGAGGTTGTGTCAACTCTCATTTATTTTCACTGTCCAACTAATATGTTGGTTGTATGTAACATGTTTAGTTAGAAGGTTATGCTTCTTGTTCCCTCTCTCCTATGTGCACGTCAAAGTCGCACACGAGGGAGGTTGTTAGAACTTTCCTACTTCAATAGTGTAGGACTTCTAATCTTATTACTTACTGAATTCAATTCATAGACCCAGAAACAAACAGAGTTCGTTCCATTTTGCCAAGTAGGTGAAGTACCATCCACATCACTTTAGCCTAGCCTTATACTCGATTGGAAGCAAAGACGAAGGCAGAATGGAGAAAGGGAATAGACAACGGTGGTCTCTCTTGGCACGAAGGCTGCCAGAGATGTAGAGCATCTCCTGCATCATTGTGCCGTGGTTAGGGACCAGGGAGTTGTGGAATTTCCTGTTGGCTCTTTTCGGAGTTGTTAGGGCCAAGCCAAGCTTGCTAAGATACAAGTAGTTCTCACATGGTTTTGGGAAGGGTAAAAATTTTGGAAGACTCTTTTGTACCTATTTTTATGCATGATGATATGTTTCTTTTGTTGATTTTGGGGGGATATGGTAGTTAATGAAGATAGATAGCTTTTTTGTATACCTAGCGTGTGGGTTACAGTCCATTGTTTGGCACCCATAGTGGATATAGTTCTACTTATCAAAACGTTTGAGCTGATTTTGTTCTCTATGTATTCATCTTTTTCAAATTACCTTGTACAGCATGATTGCTGTGTTCTGTTCACTCTTTGTTGTTCTCCTAGCTCTACAGATTCATCGTATGGACTTGCTTCTCATACATTGAATGGTGATTGATTTATTTATCATGCAATTAAATTTCTGAATTTCAACATATGAGAGCCGTTATTAATACAGAAGTCTTTCTTTTCATTGCATGCATGATTGTGCGTGTGCACGCACAAGGAAAACAATGGAAAATGAAAAAGCATGTTGAAGTGCTTCTCTTTGGAACTTAATACATGCAAAGATTTTTTTTTGGTCGTATAATAAAGTAAACAAGGGTTAGTCTCTTACCTCTCTACCAATTATGGCAATTGATGGTACAGTTAGTAGCCATGGCACTTGTCCAAACATAACAACTTCCAAAGGTCTGCTACACAACAAGACCAGGGTGGCAGCCACCATAAGCTACATCCATTAAGCATGACAATCAGATAAAGAACTCTTAAATAGTTCTACAAGTGCAACACGTATGAACAACTCACTATTTTTGGTTATGATTCTTAAGACCGCAATAACTTTTTTTTTTAAATCAACTATTTCAAACATATGATAACAAAAATTTGTAGGATTAACAAAAAATATACCTTATCGGCCACTGGATCTAAAAATGCACCAAATGCACTTCCTAAATTCATCTGGAACACATTGAAGCATGCAGGATTGATCAGTTGAGATGTAAATATTAAGTAAAGAAGTCTCACCAGATGCTTCTATGGAGTTTGAAAAACAGAGGCAATCTGTACCTTTCGGGCAAGGTAACCATCAAGCCAATCCGTAATTGCTGCAGCAATGAAGATACCTGTAGTTGAAGTTGTTCCCCACCAGCTATCCACATAAAAGGCTAGTCAAGATGAAAATAGTTATGTTCATCACATCACATCTACAGCCCTCATGCAGTGGCCAATACAACAGAGATATGATTGAGTGAACATTAGATATTGAGGCATAATCCATCTAACCAGACACCTAATTCAGGTAAAACACGGGACAGATTTGACTAAACTACACAAATAAAACGTGCAACACAACTAGGCCACGTACAATGGAATCCAGGCAATTAAAAGAGCATTCTAAACGAAATATCGGTGCAATAGATTCAAATTAGACATGAGCAAGCATTAGTAATCTTTCACCATAGAATGTGACATATTTGGATGGTTCCATCCAAGTATCAGAAAGTTTTCGGGTTTCTAATATTTGGACACGAGACAAGGAAAGATGGGCAACCAAAAAAACATTACCTTAATCACCACAAGAAACCAACTTCATATAAAGCATCAAGAGAGCTTCGACTACATAATGTTCACATGAGAAAAAAAAACTTGAAATGTCCCAACGCCTAAATTAAGGTCCGTCTGAAATCACACAACCAATATCCAATAATCATAACATATCAGACCCAACTCAGTCAAATGAATCGCGAAACTACAACAACAATCAGAAATTTCAAAACAACCAAATATATTTCAAGAGTTTATTGAAATTTTGCAAAAGTTCTCGAAATTTTCTATTTCCCAGCTCAAAGCAACATGAACAATATTTCTTCGACCAAATTGAGGCAAATTAACATCTCTTTACAACAAAAATCCAAACTTTCTCGAGAAAGCAGAAATTCCAGGAAAACAAACAGCGTCAAAGCAAATGCACAGAAAATCATAATCAGAAAGACAAACTTACTGCTAACTAGAATCGGAATGGCAGCGACACGGCCGATTGTCAAGATCGTAGGCAATGTTAGCAATTTCGCAGACTGCGGTTCCTTTGACGGAGATGTTGGTGGCGGCGGTGCTTTTTGGCGGTGGTGGTTCTGGTTCTGCGGCGGCAACGGTGACGTGGGGGAGACGGCACTGTCGAACCACTGGTCGTCTTTGTTTTCGCAACCCATATCAGACACAACCCCTCCTTTGTCTTCGGAGGAATAGAAATATTTCTGACCACGAAACCCTAGCTTCCTATATAACACCTTATCTTGCGCCTGAGGGATGAGGGGTGCGCACGGGCTTATCCTCCACCCGCGCGTCCACGCCACCAGATATTTTGAGCTTCTGCCGATTGTGGTGTTGGAGCTGGTGGTTTTAATGGTGGCGATGGCGGTGACTGTGGGGGTTGCCTTCGTGCGTAGCCACTTATTGAGCTTGTTGGGGGTAGCGTACATGGAGGCAATTATGGGGAGTTTGAGAGCTGGCATGGTGAAGAAATACGCACCTTGGCTTAGGTTAGCAGGGGGAATGAGCTGGCTTACGTTAGCAGAAATGCCAGTGGGATGTCCAACTTCATACCAATTACTTTGCCGACAAAGAACCTAGACAATTTGATCGTCTGGTGAAACAGTTATGTCTCTCTCTCTCTCTCTCTCTCTCTCTCTCTCTCTCTACTAAACCTGTCCTGCAATCGATCCCCTGAAAATATAATTTAATGGGTGCAATTATAATATTTAATTTTTCATATTTTATTTAATAAAAACCTCAGAAGCCTAATTTTTTTTTTTTAACTTTTATTAATTTATTATTCCTTCAATCAACAGTTAAAAATCATTCAAATCAAAATCAATTATATGAATTAATATATGTACAAATTACATTATTTAAACCTAAAATACTGACCTGATTTATTAACTTAATCAATTATATTTATTAATTTGGTAAAAGGTTTAAAAATAAATTCATTAAAAATCAAATGTTTTATAAGTAGCAAATACGTCGAATGTATATTGGGCTCGTTTGATAGACGTATTATGAGGAAATTAAATATTAGAATGTATTATTTTTTATTTAATCGGGCATAATATTTTGTTTGGTAAGTAAATTTGATACCGTATTAATTTCAAAAACGTATGCTTATCGTTTATTTTTTATACGATATGCCTATATTATGGAGGTATTTTAATACCATCAAGAAATGTGGTATTATAATCCACCTCAAACGTGTTATTCTACACATTTACAATTATAACTCTCTAACTGATAAAATTAAGTTGTCATTAATGTAACAAACACTGATTGGGGATATTTTTGTTAATTCAACATTAATACGATAAAATAATTTTCTAACCAAACAACCGATTGGATTAAATAACTATTAACTAACAGATAACTACGGTGAATAGGTGTTACTACCATCTGTAGGAAAAAAAATATTCATTGTAACGGTAATACCATATCAACATTATTATAAATACACCAACTAATAATAAGCAAACAAATAAGGAAGTAGACTCCACACAAGCTAATAACTACCGTCAATGTAAGCAGAAAACTATCTACTCTTCTTCCATGTAAACCTATAATTATTTAAGTGAGATTCACTTTTCTCATTTACAATTTTATTATTAGTTGATAATATCATGTTATCAATATTAATATAGTATTACCGTTATATTGAATATTTTATCCACCATTTGGCATACCATGTATCAATTCCAACCTAATAAAATTGAGTTGCACCTTATTTTTTTTTTTAAGTTCAACGATCTGAGTGTTCGGGTCAATTTACGCACATCTTGATTAATTTTCTCCTCAATTTGGTCAAAGGCAGACATTCCACGTCGAAACTAGGGTATTTATGAGGGATAAATCTCTCACAACTTTGTCCCAAGAGATTGCTAAGTTTCAAACTCAATACCTTAGCTCGTCTCAAGAGTTTGTCAAAATTGAGTTATTAATAACTTTAATGATGCTTAAGTTATTAATAAATGAAATTAAAAAAATTAGAATTAATTCTAAATAATTGGAATTGGTCCTAATGTTTAGTTAAATTATAAATCAGTCACAATAATTTATATAAAATATAACTTAATCTAATTGATTTATAACTTTCGATTGAGTAGCAAAGAAAAAGAAAATCTATATAATAAAGTAGCTTACAATTCAAATCTCAAAAGATAAACAAAATGACTTTTGTTTTTCGCGGTTCAGATCATTTTAAATTTTATTTTAAAGTTAATCTAACGGCTAATATTAATACCCTAAATTTAATAAGAAAAATAGGGTCTTAAGGGTGTGTTTAGAGTTATTTTTTAAAAGTACTTTTAGAAATTATTTTTCATAAGTACTTTAAACAAAAAAAATAGTGTTTGAAACTGTCCCACCACTATCTCTACCACCGCCACCCCCACCACCACTACCTCTATCACCACCACCGCCGCCTCCGCCGCCGCCGCCGCCACCACCGTCGCCGCCGTCGCCGCCGTCGCCACCACTATTGTCGCCGCCGTTGCCGCCGCCATCACCACAGCCGCCGTCGCTGCCAACAATGTCATCGCCACCACGGTCATTGCCACCCACCATAACCATCACCGTCTCCTACAACCACCACCTCTCACATCCACTACAACCGATGTTTAAATTCATTTATCTCTCCTCTATGTTTGTGATTTGATTTTGGATATGAATATAAATATGTTTATTGTTTATCATTTTTTATTATTTTGTGCCTTCAGACACATGCAATAACTAGTCTTTTTATAAAAGAAGGTGGCGGAAAGTGGTTTGTCGCATCCTTCATAAATATCACAATAGTAACAGGGACCACATTTATCATATTGAAGTAAAAGGTCACCTAACAGCAAAAAGAGAAGAAGTAAAAGGGTCACCTTAGATGTTGTCGGTGGACACAAAAAGACACAAGTTAATCATGTATTTTTTTTCCCACTTCATTTCTCTTTTTTTTTATTATTATTATTATGTCATTTTTAAATAAACAAAAACTATTTACAAAATTAAATGTATTTTTTTTCCCACTTCATTCATTAGTGAGAGATGATAAATAACATTGTTGTTATCATATTTTCAGTCTCATTTTTTTTTTGGTGGGTGTTATTATGTCATTTTTAAATAAATAAGAAATATTTACAAAATTAAATGTAACAAAAAACATCTTAGTAGTTATCGATTCTTTCACAGAATGCAATAAAATCCTCAGACATAGGTTAGTCAAAAGTGATGTTATTATCTTCAATGGCCAACTCCACATGATTGGAGGGCTCTTGCATGACATAGGAAAGATCTTGATTTGGTATGACATTAAAGAAAACTTGTGATAGTTATGCGGCTATATAAAAAAGTAGAGTTGAATAGAATCAATCCGAATTTCATAGATTGTAACAGTATGTTTTAGTCAATGATTGTCCTGGTTGATGTGTAATCACATTCGGTGAAACAAGCCTTCAGATGCTCTTTTTGCCCATGTCGGATACCCTTGTTGGATTCCGCTGGGCTTCAGCTAGTTTGGGGAATTACGGGGTCTTACTTATATTCAGGGGCACTCAATTTTGAGATGGAATGATTGATATAATTAATTTTTTCGGCACTAGACTTGGAAAAAGTCGGTTATTTTTTGAAAACTCAATTTAGTAAGTATTTTTTTTGAAAAATACGCAACAGTTTATATAGTGGATCACCTATTATCTAGGCAATCAACCCAACATCGGATAATGCAAAGAAAGTGGTTAACAGTCTCTGAAGGGCCCGACCTAGACTAAGCCCAATTTAGAGGCCCAGTCCAAAATTAAAAACCAGCCTCAACTCAGAGACACACTGCAGAAATATAAACCAGGCCCAAAATCGCAAATTAGGCTCACTTCAAACATACGGATCAAGCCCACCACAAGAAAGAGGAAGATAGGTCAACCACACCATCTTGAGAGAGAGAGAGAGAGAGTCAGGTCAGCCGCCTTATGGCAAGAGACTCAGTTCATAACTGACAGACGAAGATATCTCATTGGGATGCGCACATTACCACGTCTACGGAATTATCTCACCTGTTACGAGAATGACGCCACCTCCACAAAACTACCACGAGGAAGGCACCTCAATCCGTTAGGAGGTGACTATAAATTGTAAGTCCCACCTACACAAGGGAGCAATATCTCACATATCACTCACACTTGAGCACCCAACATTCCTTGAAGCAATAAAACACTCAGGTCATCCTATCCCTTCACAGTGGAGTAAGTCACCTTGATCGAACCACTTAAATTATGTTTTGCTTGTATTGACGGTCATTATTTATTATTACATTAAATACTTGATAAGTAGTACATAAACTTATTTTGTGCATCATCAGTCTCGATAATTAGACTTAAGTTGAAAGATGGGTCATATATTGTCATAGCCGATGTTGTGGGCACCAATGAGACGATTATATTTCACCTAGTTTGTAGAAATATCTTTACTAGTTTTTGGAACAATTCGGTTGGTTAGCCAATCCAAATATGAGATAGGTTTAGGTGTGTGCGTTTAGAAAGGTCTGTGATCAAATGGGTTTGGTTTGGTTTGGTGGAAATTATGGGGGTTTTGGGCCTAGTTAGGCCACGACGTAATTTCGGATGCTACAATTGGCCATGGTAGCCAATCTTGCGTGCTTGTGGTGGTTTCTATGGGACATTGTGGTGCTGGTTTTGAGGGTGGTTGGTGACGATGTTTTTTGGTGGGATTTTTAGGGTTTGTGGTTTGTAGGTGGATTTGGTTATGGAGAAAATATTTAATTTAACTATGATATCATGTCATCAATTGAATTTCATATGGTATCACCAATCAATAATAAAACTCTAAATGGGTAAAATGAATCTCACTTAAGTAGTTATTTGCTTACATGGAATAAGAGTGGGTAGTTATTAGTATGCGGATGAATTGATTTAAGTCAAAAAAAAATTTTTTATCCAAATACAATATTTAGCCCCACATAAAATAAAATACCGACGGTTGATATCATAATTTATATTTAATTTTTAAAATACAGTAAATATTTAATTTTGTAACCATAGTACTTATATTTATTTTTTATTTAATTTTTTTACTATAGTAAATATTTTAATTATATTATTTTTTAATCAATCACTTATATTTTAAGCACAATAAATATTTTAATTATTTATTTTAAATTTAACCATAATTTAAAAAAAAAAAATATGCCCGACTAGATTGATATGAATACATTGTAATCCTATTGTCCCCCGTCTCCCTCAAATTTTCACCCTTTACTAACCTTCTAAATTGGTCTTCTTAAATTGAAATTATACTTTAATCCTAAAAGTATGTGTTGATTTCATTTTACATAGCATCTCAAGTTTCCAAAATTGTAACTTATATCCTTAAATTATAATATTATTTATACTTTATCCTCTCGATTACGAATTTATACAAATTGCACCATTAATCATTTAGAAAAGCGTCATTGTGTCAAAAATAACAAAGAAATGTGCAAAATCAAATTTTAATTGTTAATGGGGGCAATTTGTTCAAATCATTAATCAACAAGTACAAACTATTTGACATCTTACTAATTTAATAATTTTAAACTATATAATTTGTCGTGTGAACATTTATTTTAATAAGCTCTATATAACTAAAATTTAATAATAATGATAACTCATTAAATAATTTATTATTTTGCTCCACTATTATTTCACAAGTAAATGTTGCGCGTAATGGTGACACCACGTGACAATGATCACGTAATGTCATCATTTAATAATAAACCTGCAAGTGGGTAAAGTAAACTCTACTTAGTAGTTATTTTCAGATATTCGGTGTTTAGCAAATGACATTGAGGGGTGGATATTATAATATGTGAGATTTACTTGTTTATTTATTGTGTTCTTATTGAATAATGATACTTCGTGACGGTGTCCAATATTTTCTCTTGTTTCATTCTCTCTATATAAAATCTTAGAGTAATGTTATACAACTCAAATAAAATTTAAATATGTATCATTTTTTGATGAGTGGGTCCCATTAATTTTTTTAATGGAACCCACTCATTCAATATTCATCCGATTATATGTATTTAGATTATATTTTTTGGGTTTCATTTGAGTTGTAAAGTATTTTTCAAAACCCTGGCCCCACTTGGTCCACCCATCTTAGCCCACTCATAAGACTTTCCCATCCACCTATTTTGCATGAGCAATGCTATTGGGACTTAATTTACTGACCTAATTCACTATGACCTTTGGATTGATTGTGGGTTCCATCAAACATTGGAACTTGGTGTTAATCCAATGGTTCCAATAAAGCCACGTCATTAGGTCAGCAAATTATGTCAAATTTTTATGTCCAAATAGCATTTTCCATTTTGCATACCCTGATTGGAGGAAGTTGACCATGGAAGATTTGGATTCAAAAAATTATTACTGAAACGGCGCCGTTGATTTGCTTTACGTCTTACCTTTCTGATTATTGTGGAGTCTTTTTAGACACTTTTTGTTTTTGGATTGGATTTATTCTTTCTAGACACTTTTTGTATCCGGATTCATTTTTTCTAGACATGTTATGGCCACGGGGAAAGATTACTGTTACCTTCAACCATGATTATTTTTTCTAGACAATCTTTAACTATGATTTAAATATATTAAAATTTAATTTAATATAAAATATTCTAATGAATAAATTCAAATACCTATTCAAATCTTTTAAAAATTTATCTTATTGTCTTAAAACTCATTTTTTTGTCATTCAAATCGTAAAATCTGATAAAATAAATAAAACTTTCATATCTCTCTACAAATGAGTAATTCAACACCACATGGGAACAAAAAGAAACAAAAAAAAGTAAAAGAAAACTATCTCAAAATTCTCAGATTGTTCTAAACTATTCCCTTCTTTATAAATTCAGATAAAAAAAATATAAAAAAAAATAAGGTAGTTGCTTTGACATAAGTTTGATCTAAAGAACACAAAAAAAAAATAGTTTTCAACAAAAATGAATGATTGAAAAAATAAAATGACGAATTATCTAAATTTGTGGGTAATGAAGGCTTGAAATTTCATAAAGAATCGATACTCTGAAATTACATTATCGATAGTGTTTATCTCGAAAAAATTCAAATAAAATTTTCATGGGTAGGCTTAGGGTTTATATAGTATGAAAGATGAGGGAAATTAAGGTTTTGAAAAATACAAAAAATCAAGAATATGGAAGATGAAAAGAAACAAGTTTATGTACAGGTCTTCCAAGGATTTGTGAATGCTTCGGTAGTAGTCAGCAATGGAAGCAGCATAGAAAAGAAAGGCAAGAAGAGGCAGAGAACAAGTTGTTGAAGAAGTTTTTTGAGCCTTGGATAGGGTAAAAAGTTACTATTGAAAATTTGGTATAGAATTTGAGTAATTCTCAATTTCGACCCATAATAAGTTTTTTCTTGATTTAACATAAGTTTGGGTCTAAAGTTGAAGAATGTTTTTAGACCATTCAAACTCAAATTTAAATTTAAGTCTAAAGTAGAGTCATAGTTAAAGATGCTCTTAGAAGAAAAAAAAAAATTGGTATCATGTTGTAAATGTGACAATCGTGTCGTATACAAATTCGTATCGAACACTAATTAACTCCAATTCAAGCCATTTTATTTTTATGTCATGTTCGCGTTGACCCATCTAACTTATCAATAAAAAATTTAACACTTAAATTTAAGTTTAATAGTACATTATTTTTAAATCGAATTCACACTTATACTTTTTTGAAAAAATAAAATTAATTTAATAAATATAATAATAAAAATAAGTAAAAAAATCTTATTTTTGTATAAGGATTATATCGATGTTCTAGACAAAATTACTAATAAGGTAGCTCTTAAATAGACAAGACTAAAATAACTAGTCATAAAGAAGGTATTAGTACCACTATTAGTACAGTTGATTAAGGAGATCACTAATGTAAGGAAGCTATAATGGTTAGTCTATATGGCTAAGCTAGTAAGAAAGGGAAGTGGAAAGAGGCAAATAAAGAAGGTCTGCCCAACCGAATAGAAAGGTGCCTACTTAGCTTCTTTTGCTAATAAAAAAAAAATCTGACATTTTATTACTATAATTTTAGTTAAACGTGTTAATTATGTTAATTTCGTGTTATTTATATTTGACAGTAACTGGACTTTTTTATTATTCATATTAACATGTTATGTTATTTACGGATTCGTGTCAAGAAATGGTCAAGCCTAACCTGCTAATTTGGAATTGTGTTTACGTTTCATGTAAAAAATTACTACCTTTAACATACCATTAAGTTTCACAAGTTTTGTGAGTTGAAATATAATTTTTTGAGTTTATTTAAAACACGAAAGTTTACAACTTTTTAGGTTATGTTATAATTTTTAGTGATCATTTATAATTTTTTTGGGATTGGCAGGATCGAAAATGGGAAATAAAAAAGATTAATCGAAACAGAGTTAAACGAGTTTGGATAGGGCGGAGCCAATAATTTGTTTAAGGGTAGGCACACTTTAACTATAAATTTTAATTTGTCTCATAATAGATAAAAATAGTATAGTACATTTGTGCATTTAACATCATATTTATATTTAAATATTCACTAAACATAAAAGGGTTAAAGTCAATATACATATACATGGTGAGAGAGAGAGAGAAATAAAGTGTCCTAATTTGGAGAGAAAAATGAGCTCACGTGGTCATTATCGATGAATTCAACAAATATTGTCAACATGAGTTGCGCAAAGAATATCATCACCATAAATCTTTCGGATTTACAACAACTATGGATGATTTTTTGAAGGCAACGATCGACACAATCTTTTAATAATACATGGTACAAAAAGAAAAAAAATAAAAAAATAGAAGAAAGTGACAAAATAGATAAATAATTGAATGAAAAAGATAAGATAAAGAGAGACAAAAATTTAAATAAGGTATGACAGATAGGGGAAGAGAGAGGAGAGATAAAGAGTGACATAGAATATAGAAGAGAGAGAAATCTAAGTAAATGATATACTGGAGAACAAGGTTAGAGTTAGAGTTAGAGTTAGAGAAAGAAATTAAAGAACAGGTATAATTTCTTGTATATCTGTCATGAGGAGGGTGGGTCCAATTGAAGACAATCCAAAAAAAATTTAAAAAGCATATGCAGGTTAAAATAAAAAAACATGGTGGGTCAGGCCCTGGCCCCTTAGTGGCTTCGCCCCTCGATTGGGGTGAGGATTTAACAGGTGCGCGGGGGGGGGGGGGGGGGGGGGGGGGGGGGGGGGGGGGGCGGGTTTAATAAAAAAGTCGTGTTCGAGTAACGGGTGATATATGTCTAACTTATTTATCACCCGTTTAAATAAAATTAATAAAATTAATAATTCTTTGATAATATATCCAATTTAATAATTAGATTAGTTAAAAAAATTTAATAATTATTTTTTTTTATTATAATAATAAAAAAATTATAAAGTGGGTTAAACGAATCGAGTAAGGTAACCTGTTTAATAAATAAATAAATCGTGTTTGGTTTATAAATTTTCATTTGTTTAATTAAACGAATCATGTATGGGTTAAATAGTTTTTTTTACACGAACCTGTTTAACCAGACATGGTTGACACCCTTACCCCTCACTAGGGGCGAAGCCAAAAAATAATTTTTGGGTGGGCACTCGACACTTTAACAAACTTATAATTTTTTTTGTCACATTCCAATACATTTAATATCTATATAATAAAGTAGCTAGATTTCTTTGTCTTTAGCTTTTCGCGGCTCAGATCATTTTTAAGTTTTTTATCCAACGATTCTAATTAATCTACATTCCTACAGGACTTTACTACATTCATTTTATCTCTCCTCATCCCCATTCAAACCATTGGAGAGATATCTACATCCTTACAAGACTCTACTATATTCTTTTTTATCTCTCCTCATTTCCATTCAAACCATGAGAGAGATTGACTTGGACGGTTATATATATACACACACACACACACACACATATATATATAATAAAAATAAAATATATCTAAAATCTATTAAAACTCTAATAATAAAGATTATCTCTAAAAAAATATATAAGTTCATTAACATATGCCGTCATATTTATATATCTATATTGATATCTATATCTATATATATAATTCAATTTATATAATAAACAATTCAAACGTGTAATTTAAAATTAACAAAATAATAGTACAATAACAAGGATTATCGCTAACAAAGTATAGGTTTATTAACATATGTTTAATTAACGGGTCATATTCGGGTGAGACATGTCAACCCGTTTAAATAAATTTAATATAATAATAAATTATATATATATAAAATAATGAATGAGTAAAGAAAAAAAAAATAAAGAAAACATTTCAAAAAAAAAAAAAAATAAGCATATCAATAGTAGGAAAGTGAAGTTTTGAGCCTTGAGGCATTGAATTGCCTTTTGCCCATTTTCTTTGAATCCCACATCGACAAGGAGTGGAGAGGGGAGACTTCAGTTGCCTATAAAAAGGGTAGTGAACTTCTCATTTTAACCAACCTTTGTGGTGTGATTTTCACGTGAGCTGTTGGCTGAAATTCCTTCAATTGAGGAAAGTACAGTTGGAAGCATGGTTTAAAGTTTCGTTTCGGAGATATGTTTCGGTGACTCCAAAAATAGAAACGTTTCGGAAACGCAAGGAAACGATGTATTTTAGTAGAAACGAATGGAAACTTATGAATGAAATTGGTTTTATGTCAATCAAGTTCTCATTTTGGTTTTTTATCAATCCAATAAAGCAAGAAACAATAGAAAACATATAATTTACAAGAAATTTTTGTGGTTAGGATAATTGAATGTTATTAAACTTGAAGCAAAATGATTCACAACTACAATATTTAACTGAGTGATATTGAATTGTCATTCACACAAAAATCTGTAGTTTCATTCATAAAATTACAAATAATAATAATAATAATGCAAAAACATGGATCATATATGAGCCCTATTTAAATCTCATGCTTACTAAAGTAGTCATTCATCATTTGGCATTGATAAAAAATTCCAGCAATAATAGTAACATCACAAAATCAAAGCAATTAAAAGATGAATTCTAAAGTTTTAGAAAATAATAATCAACTACGACTAAAGTACTTTATTTTATCTAAATTATAAGCCTTGTTAAATTCCCCGATTTCGCATATCATTATTATGACCCATGGAGCGACGACTACCATGATCCTGATCTTGGGTGGCATGATCAAAATATTGCTCTTCAGTGAAATATACACCAGCTGGACTCTCTCCAATGTGATGTTGCTGCGAAGAACTAACAGAATTATTATTTATTGGTTCACTAGTGAAACTGTCATCTTTACCACCAACATCCTCATTGTTAATATTCTCATTGCTACCAATACCACCAACATGGATACTATTATCACGCCCACCTTCTTCATCAACACCACCATTATTGTTAACTTCATCAATGCTTGAATGATGCAATGATGGTCCTCTCATTAATATCTCAAAATCATCGTCATCATCCAAGATAATGCTCGCGCCACTACCTCTTATGTTCCTTTCTCTTGCCTCATTTGAACTTATACCACTTGTACGAGGTCCACTCAATCTTTCGACCCAAGTAGCCAAAAAAGAATTTGGCCTAGCATGTTGTTCTTCATCGTCAAATTCATCTAAGAGTGCATCTCCTGGATCATCTAACCATTCCGTGAGCAAATCATCCTCTTCAAACAAATGAGCCAAATCTATTGGTTTAAAATCAAGGTCTACTTTCCTTTTGTCTTTCATGAGATGTCGCAATCTCAACCTCATGTTATAATGTGCATAGACCAACCTCTCCAACTTTTGATAGTTAAGGCGATTGCGAACTTTAGTATGGATAAGAGCAAATGTACTCCAATTTCTTTCGCAACCACTTGACGAAGCTGTTTGTGATAAAACTCTAATAGCAATTCGTCTTAAATTTGGGGCATCGGTGCCATACATGAACCACCAATCAGCTACAAAATAGAAGAAACAATTTGTAAGTTCAAAAAAGACTTCGTTATATTAAGTATATACGAAATTAAGGATTTCTAAACAATAAATGTCTAAATATTTTTAATTACCTGGTTCAGTTGTCGACCTTCCTCTAATAGCTGCTGCATCACCAAACCCATACATAGCATCTCGAAATGTTTTTGCCTACATGGTAGATCTTTTAGATATTCCTAGTAGGAGATTTTTTTGGTTGTAGTAAAGCATTGTAAAGAAAACTGGTATGTACCTCTGCAAGTGCCATGGTAGCCCGATCACCATCTGGTTCAAGCTTTTGCACAACTCTTCTCAAAGCATCTACCAATTCCTCTTTGTAAGCAAGTTCTTGATCATAGTGGTATGTAGGATTTAAATAGTATGCTGGTAAAATCATAGATGATGTTTTCAATAAGTAACGCTTTAAAAAAATAAAGATGGATACAAAGATAAAAAGGAAGTTACTGCCATATGGAGTGTATGTGTTACTGTGCACGTGACTGGTACTGTTCACAGTACTGTTCATGCTACTGTTTACAGTACTGTTCATGCTACTGTTCACGGTACTGTTCAAAGTACTAATTAGCTAGTTTAGATTTAAGACAGTGATTGAAAAAAGCAGTGATTAATAAAATTGTATTAATAGTTACCTGTTATATGTATGTCTTGTATCATCTGTCTTTTCCATCGATCATCAATTATATTGCAATACTTTTTAGCTGCCCTAGGAAGAGCTGCTTCAATAGCCAACTTGCTTCTCCTCATCCCTTCAAATACATAACCCATAGTAGCTTGCTTCTCTCCATCCACCATTTTAAGCACCTTTGAAATAGGTGCATGTAACTTACACACCATATGTGCTTTATCCCAGAATGAATTACTTAATACAACTTCTTGCAATACTTTACCAACTGGATCCCTACTTGCTGCATTATTTGCCCACTCTTCAGATGTAAACATTCTTTGTAAAGATAGCTTTTGGTCAAGAATACTTTGAATCGCAATAAAGTTTGTTGCAAAACGGGTCGCACCTGGACGTAGAAGCTCTCTTCCTTTGGTGTATTTTCGCATGATATCAAGCACCCTATTATGGTTGTAGATAAAATTTGATATTTTTTTTGCTTGATCAATCACACTCTTCACTAACTGTCCATCGGCAAAATCTTCTAGTATCAAGTCAATGCAATGGGCAGCACAAGGGGTCCAATACAAATGCTTCCTCTTTCTCATCAATAACGCACCAGCCTTTTTATATGCAGACCCATTATCAGTAATCACTTGCACAACATATTTTTCACCGATTTCTTCCACAACATCATCCATTAACTCATAAATATAGTTGGCATCCTTATACTGACTAGAAGCATTCACGGACTTATGAAACACAATTTTTCCATCACAGTAAACTAAGAAATTTATAATTGATAATTTCGTCGTTGATGTCCACCCATCACACATAACAGTGACACCATATGTTTCCCACTTTTTCTTAAAATTTTCAACATACTCCTTTATTTCATCAATTTCGTTATCCAAAATAGGCCCAGTGATCTCGTAAGGACTTGGACCTTTAAACCCCACTCCTGCTTTCGCAATCTCATCTATCATAGTTTGAAAATATATATTTCCAGCTGCATTAGGGGGAATATGACTATAAATAAACCACTTACCTATGGCATGCTTTGCAGATTTCATAAATTTATTGGAACCAAGCATGTTCGGTAACCTCTGTTGTATGCAATCACGGTTCCTGTAAATGGAAGCATCCATGTCTTCTATGTTTAAACCCTTTGATCTCTTTCTAAATGTTTCTGCCATTCCCTTCATTTTATCTGAACGAGAGAGAAAAGCTCCTTTTGATGTGTCACCACCTTCATACCGTGCTCTGCCTTGTTCAAATTCATGTAGATCGTGCATAGATCTCTGCTTGGCAATATGTAACTGCCTCCTCTCTAAAGGGGTCATCTCCTGGTCTAAGTCAACATACTCATCACAATCAAAACTATCTACATCAATTCCATGTCGTTTTCGTGTGGATTCCATCAAAGTCTCCCTAAGAGCAGCTCTCTCTATAGTTATTTCTTCATTCTCTGTCTTTTGACTATCAAGGTGCTCCCTCATTGCCCTTGACACCTCCACTGGACATTTTTCACATTTTTCAACATTTGAAAAACCACCAGCTATGTGTTGTTTTAAGCGTGATACCCCAGAACCTTTCATCTCTTTTTCGCAGTATTTGCATCTTGTCCACATACGATTGTTGTCGATCATTTCGCCATGATCCCACCCAATATCACGTTTTCTTCGTTTTGTCTCCTTTGGCGGCATATCTATAAAAAAATGATAAAAAAAAAAAATCAATGTGATTGACTTCCATTTCAAAAAAAACTAAACAAATGTGCAGAAATCATAAAACTTCATTTCCTAGGAAGAGTAGGTATTAAAAATTAATAAAAAAACAAAGAGATACCATACAAAAATACAAAGCAAACGGCTGCATATACAAGCAAAAAGTGCTGCATACAGAGCAAAAAAACACAGGTGCATATACAAGCAATGAAAGACATACGGCAAGAGAAATCAACAATAAGTGATGCTATTTGGAAAATAGAAACTAATCTGGCAACAAAGAAATAAATTTGAGAACTCAAGCATGAGAATAAAAAAATAAGTTTAATCATCCATTACATTAACTCAAGAAAACAACAAAAAACAGAAGGAAAAAAAAAAAGTCACCCAAACAATCATAAACTGTTCTATTGATCGCAGGTTTGACAGGAGGAAGGTTATCACAAGCATAGCCTGAGTAACCTGTTTTTTTTCCATGGTATATGATGCCTACTAGACTACTAGTTTTACTCAGAAATCCTCATGTCTAGACTACCATTACTTCAGATATATAGTTCTAAGGGAAAAACACATATTAAAAAAGATTTCACATAATTCCAAATTCACATCAGTATAAATGAAACAAAGCATCATATAAAATCATGCCATTATCATCGTCAAACACTTGAAATGAATTTCGTACTGAATAAACTGCTCCCAGGACAAAAAATTAGACATCTATGAGGTAGAAACTAAAGGAATAAACTCAAACTATTGAAAAACAGAGCATCTCCCACAGAATTGTTGGCAAGACAAGAATACATTGGTAGACAAAAAACAGAGCATGAAACCAATCCATCAAGCTTGGTCAATAAATTCTAACAAGGACCAATTTTGCCCCTTAACTCCACTGATATGCAAGATAATTGACCAAGTAAGACAAGAGAACAAACACAAAGAACAAACCAAAACAGCCCAACACCAACAATTCACCCACCTGCAACCATTACGGTCACCACAAAACAAAGCAAAACATCCCAGCACCAACACCAACACAGCAGCAACAAACATCAAGCAAACAACCCCAAACAGCAAGTAGACCAAAAAATAGCGTACATAAATGAGGATGAAACAGCCAACACAAATACCTTTATATGCCGTCGCCCGTCAACGAAATAGACTCTTGCTGGCTCTTCTTGTTGTTCAATATGCTCCACTCCTTTCATTTAAATTGGTTTAATCCTCACAACCCAGCAAAATAAGTTGAAATCCCTAATTTGCAGTTGAGATCTGAGTTGAAATCTCTAATTTTCAGCTGAGATCTAAGTTGAAATCCCTAATTTTCAGCTGAGATTATATCCCCAACTTCACCAGAGTTATTGGCCGATTGGGTCTCTCGATTTTGTCGTTCCAGACTTCCAGTCGAACTCGAAAATGAACTCCCTGTCTTTTTTTTTTTTTTTAAGTTTTCGCAAAGTAAAGGAAAAGGTCTGCGTCTCGAACGTTTCGTGCGAAAACATAGAAACGTTTCGAGTTTCGTCGAAAAATAATACGTATAGAAATTCTTTTAAAGTTTCGTTTCTGATTTTATAAAAAACGAAACGTTTCGTACGTTTCGTACGAAAAGAAACGAAATTTAAAACCATGGTTGGAAGCAAATAAATGGAGTGTAAAAATTTATTAAAATAATATTTTTTTTTATTTTTTTGTAAATGGGTTAAACGAGTCGTGCCGTATTACCTGTTTATTAAATGGTTCGTGTTTGTGTTAAAATTTTTTACCGGTTTACTCAATTATCGGTTTGACGTGATTATGATTAGAATTCGAATTTAGCTGAATTTGATTGTCAAGTATAAATTATATATTTTTGTTTAAACTTAACTTTGCTTGAAATTTACGAATATTCAAAGTTGAAGTCAAAATTGAAATTGATTGTAAAAATAATAAAGAATAATTAAATTATATAGTAAGTGAGAATACGCTATGCTATGAAAAAATCTGTATTTAAATTATATGGGTTAAAATACAAATTTTTAAGTTTATATACAACAAAAAAATTTAGAATTTAAGGTCAATTTCATGTTGGTTTAATCAACAACAAATAATATTAAACACGAAATGAACCTTAAATTGTAAATTAATATATATTTTTGTCAGAAATTGCCATTTAATTTTGTCCAATTTATATTCAACTTTGTCAAATTAATATTAAAATCCATTCAATCAAATTTTTGGGGGTACTAAATTATATCAATTTTTTGGGTACTAAATCAAATCTTATTTTATTAAATTTTTAAATTTTTTGGGTACTCAAGTTGGAGAAAGGCAATTATAAAAATAATAATTTTTTTGGGATAAAATCATCACTTTACGTTAGCAATATTGAAGGAAGGGAGACAAAGGGGTCTCTGTGTAATAAATTTTAAATTTTTGGGATTTCCGTGTTATTTATAAAATATCAGGGGTGTCTTCATAATATTGTCAAAACTCAGGTGAAGTCCGTATTTTTTTCCCTATTTTTTAATTAGATATTAATTTATTATTATTTTATCATAAAAACTTGAATTATTATATTTTTAATAAAAGCAGTTATTAATTAGGAATGTTTGTTGGTAGCCAAAAAAAAATGTGTGAGAGTATGTTTCTGTGTATATTTATATGTGAAGGATTGAAAATTTGGTAATTAAATTTATAATTTTGTTGTGCTATTTGGGGTTGAATGGTGATAGTGGTGATAAATTCATGAGTTTTATAAATGAGTAAGATTTGGTTGATTTTATTTATCGCTTAACGATTGTGAATTTAATTGTGTTATGTTAGTAATTTTTTTTTTTTTTTTGCTTGAGATATATATTACATGGAGATAGGGTGGATTGAAAATATGGTGATTAAGTTTATAATTATATTCTATTATTGGATTGAGTGGTGGTAAATGTGATAAATTCTTGAGTCTTATAAATGAGAAAAATTTTATTTATTACTTAAAGATTGTAAATTTCAATGGATTATGTTAATATTTGTTTTTTTTTTGGAGGCATTTGTATATATGGTGTTGTTTTGAAGAGTTGTATATATTTTTACAACAGTTCTATTTAATATGGAGGATATGATCGACAATATATTTCGAGTCATTTTAAAAGAAGAATTTGTATGAATATTTTTGGCCCATTCTTTTTGAATTTGGACAATTGTGTAAGACTTTTTTGTTTGTTATATAGTGTCTTCAGGCACGGGTAATGACTAGTTTAATTATATTATATCTAATACTTAAAAAAAGTTTTTGAGACAAAATGTCAAAAAGTGGTAAGCATAGTTTTTACAATCCACCCAATAAAAAAAGATTAATTACAAGCCCTTTGCAAAAAAAAATGGGCATTTTGAAATCATTTACAACTAACCCCGATGATTTTTCCTCACTGTGGGCATTCAAAATTAAGTACCGAATATTATACGCAATTGATCAATGATCAAACAATAAAGTAATAAATAATAAAAAAATAGCACTGCTATTAAAGAAAGATATACATAGTTCAAGAATCAAGAAGAGACCCAATGTGGATTCTTCCACTACAACTAAATGAAGACTTGAAGCAGTCTTTAAACAAAACAATCTAATACCAATTTAACAAATAGAATAATTCTAAAGAAATAAATTATATGGGTTAGGTCTAATAATAATAATGAAAATAAAAAAATAAACAATAGGTTCATTCTCATAGAGGTCATGGGTGGACACTACTAGATCATGTGTGGGCATCACTAACATAACCTAAAAAAATATGGCACAAGTAATAATAAAAAAAAATTAGGGTGGGCCAATGCCCTCTCTGGCCCCGCACTATCTCCGCCCATGCTCCTCAACCTAGCTGATAATTTTCGGTATGATATGTTGATATGAAATAAAATCGACACGAAATTAACATGTTAAAGTTGACTGATTTTTAACATAAATTCAAAATTATCACGATTAATTAACAAGATTATGAAATTGGTCAAATTAGTTTGAAGCAAAACACAAATAATCGGATTTTGGCATGTCAAATACTTTAACTCGAAATGGATGAATAAAATTCTATGAATCCTTGTACAATTAGAGAATTTTTTCACATAATTTGCCATTGAACGGTTTTTTTGTTTTACACAAATGTTCCCTTTTTTTTTTTTTTTTGAAAATGTTATATTTCATTAATCATAGATCAGAGGCCAACACATCAACAGAAAAAGAGGGAGGAGAAGGACCCCAAACCTCCTGATCAGACGTAGAACCGGCTGCTCGTGCAAGAGTATGCGCTACTTGGTTCGCTGATCTTTTAACAAACCTAACCTGACAACTACCAATTTCCCTGGCAAGGGATTTACACTCTTCAATTATTGCACCAAAATAAGATAAATCATCCTGGGAACATGTAATAGCTTGGATCACCAACTGTGCATCTGATTCTAGGGACATAGTGCAAGAACTTGTGTACATTACTTTTTATTTCACGAAATTAGATTTGGATATATCAATACATCATTAGAACCAAAGTACAAATATAGAAATAAATTTATGATGAAATTAAGTGATTTTTTTTTTTTACCAAAATAGTCCTGAATCAAAATCCAATTCAATTAATTATTCAAATCAAATTAGATTCTTGAATTAGAGTTCTAATTCTTAACAAATTTTAGCATTAACAAGAAAATAAATCCATCACAATAGGATATTTAAGTCGCATTCGAACTAAAACCCAATTTTAAATTCAATAGGTTCAAGCCTATTGGATGCGAACATTCGATTTTGACGATAATAATCACCCACCAATAGCCAAAAAACAATGAACATTTTTTCGAAAGGCAAATGTAGAAAATATTACGTGATCACCATTACATAGTATCATTTATAATTAAAAAATTACTAAATAAAGAAAATAGTAACACGTCTATGTAATACAATAACTTTTACATACAAAATATGACATTCATTTGTCTATTTTATAATTTTTAATAAAATTATGTGACAGTAAATAATATAGCGTCACAATTGCACCTACGGCCTGTTTGGTTTGTGGGGTTGATTGGGATTTAGAAAATGAGATTTACCAAAATAGTTCAATAAACCTTTAAATCTTTTGTGTTGGGTGGAGATGTGAATGTCATGTACCCAAAAGTGAGAATTGGGTTTGAAAAGATTTGATAAATCCAAGGTCAGAGGATTACAGTAAGTGGAAATCCACGTATGTAGGTTTGAGTAAACCCACGAGAGTGGGTTTCGAAGGTGAACTATTTAAATATGTTGGTAAAAAGGCATTACTACCACAAAAATTAATATACATTGAATTAAATAATAGTAATAATTCTGTGTTTGAAGATATTTTATAATACAAAAAATTATTTTTAATTATGTAATTTAAAATTAAAATAAATATAGAGAAAATAAGAGAAATATAGGGAAGAGAGAATGTGAATTGGTGTAGTTGTTTGATATTGAGTAGTGCACTGGTTGATTTGTTTGACATTGGGCTGTGCAGAGAGATTATGTTTTTGAGCGAATATTTTTTTTAAAATGAATTTTGTATTATTGGATCAAAATATAAAAAAATTAGATCAATCTTAATTATTATTGTATTTATAAAAAAATTTAGTCATATATTTTTATAAATTGAGAATTCAACTTACGGAAAGAACACAAGTATAAATTCGTGTTGAAAAATGGTCGATTCTAACCCGTTAATTTTATGTCGAGTTGGAATCAGTATTTTTATTTCGTATTAGAAATTGCCCCTGCATGATCTTCCTCTTTTTCTATCTCACTCGAACTCCGTGTTAAGAAATCAGCACATGTAATAGCAGTATGTAACGGCAAACTCGCCCATTCCACGTGACGTGCCTCCCCACCTCTCTCTCTCTCTCTCTCTCTCTCTCCCTCTCTCTCTTTCGCCGCACCAAGCATCGAGTATCGCCACTAGAGAGTGACTGTACCAAACCAAGAAAGCCACGATTAATTCTCTCTCTCTCTCTCTCTCTCACACACACACACACACACACACACACACACAGACAGTGGTGACAGGCAATTCGGTTGCAGAAAATCAAGGGAAAACTCCAGCAAGTTCTTGTAATTGAAACTGATCCTCTCCGAGAATGAAGGCCAAAGCTGCCGTCTTGAATCCTTCTCTCAAAGTTTTGGAGCACAAGAGGTAGCCACCATTCTCTCTATGCTACCTCACTTCTCATCTCTCCACGCGTCCCTCTCGATCGCAATTCTCATTCCACCGACACTACCCTCGTTGATTCTTTTAGGGTTTTTCTTTCCGTTTCTCTTTCTTTGATCTGTCAATCTTGAATCAATTCACTTGCTAGCTTCTTTTACATATATCTTTGTATATCTTGTGATGTCACTATAATATACTTGGATCGCATATATATATATATATTCTATAGTCGCCAATTCAGCATTTTGTTGATTACTGCAATTGCTTGATTTTCTTGGTAAACTTCATTTTGTGTTTAAAGAAGGAATTGATTTTTTAAGCTTTAATGAAAGAGTAGTGGCTTCAGTTGATAGTTGTTTGTGATCTTGCTTTGAATAGCACTTCTTTTGTTAAGATTTATTTTGGGGTTTAAATCTGTGTGAGTGGTGGAATGTGGAGTGACTATAAGTAAATTGAGTGTGCACTGACCACTGAGGCGATGCCGGTCACTATGGACAGTGGAATTGATACTATTTTTGAACTATGTTGTTGTTCAATCTGAACTGCCAATCTTTAGAGGCTGATTGCAGGTAAACTGGGTTACATTTTGTTTTCGGTATGGATTTTCTTTATGGTTATTTGCATTACTAGACTGTGTTTGTGATTCGACTTAGTTTTGAGATTTTTTGATTTGTTAGATGATCATGAACTTGCTTGTGAATCGACTTGGTGGAGTGTGTTGAATTGGAAGATTTGGTGGTTTTGGTAATTGACAGACATTTGTTTGAACAGGGATGCCTATGGGTTTGCCGTGAGACCTCAGCACTTACAAAGATATCGTGAATATGCCAATATCTACAAGGTTTGTGTTTTCGGCTTTTTTTGGGTTCTGCTGTTCTGTTATTAAAACTTATTTCTGTTTGGTTCCTAAGAAACTCTTTAAGGAAAATATTGAAACTTTTGTTTCTTGAATGACCTATTGTTTTACTTATTGACTATGAAAAGTTCAATTCACATAATCCCAACACTTGTATCACTCAAAGTTGAGTGGAAATTTCTTGTTTACTTAAATTGTCGACAATGAATCTATCTAAGATTACAGCTAGGAAGTTGAATTCTCAACTTATAAAAACACAACAAGGATCAAGATTAAGTCAATCTTCATCTACTTTGATCCAATGGTACAAAATTTATCCCAAATTTTTTTTTTCTGCCCAAAAATCATCAACTCCTCCTCACGGCTCCAATGCTAGATAATTCAATCAACACACTCCTCAATATCAAACAATCCCATCAATCTACACCTACGTCTCTCTTCATTCTAATTTTAAATTACGTAATTAAAAAAAAACTAAATTACTATTTAAAATATAACTATTGCAAATCCGGTGTTCGATTTTTGGTATTGTATAGTGTCTTCAGACACGGGGTAATTTCTAGTAAATCAATATTCAATAGTTTTCATAGTTTTTTTCTACCATGTTTTCTCAGCAATCAAATGTAGTTGAAGTGAACAAGCAATTCCAATTTCAGTAAATTCTCTCTCTCTTTCTCTCTCTACCCCCTACACTTTTCGTTTTTTTGTTGATATACCCATGCTTATAGGAGGAAGAGGAGGAAAGATCAGATAGATGGAAGGATTTCTTAGATCGACAGACAGAGTCTGCACAACTGGCTGTAAATGGGTTATCCACCAAGGAAGATAGCACAATATTGCATGCTGAGACTACCTTGCAGGAAGCTGATTTTAGCTTAGAGAATGGAGTCACAGGAGATTATTTAAATGACAAGAAGGGTTCTGATGGTTTGACTGAAAATGTTACACAAAAGAAAGATGAACCAATGGAGGCAAAAACTCATAGGGCCCAAATATGGAGTGAGATTAGACCATCACTTCATGCCATTGAGGAAATGATGAGTCTCCGTGTAGTGAAGAAGATCAATGTACTGAGAAATGAGCAAGACGCTGGGGTTGGAAAGCCACTTTCTTCTATTGAAGAGGCTAGACCTGCAAAAGGAGCATCTGAAGAGGACTCTGAGGAAGAGTTTTATGATGTGGAAAGATCAGATCCTACTCAAGATGTACATTCGAATGACAGTGTGACTGTCCCTTTAACAGGTGCTACAGTTGACATGGCTTATTCAGAATCTTTATTTCCTTGGACAGAAGAATTGGAGTGTCTTGTTCAAGGGGGAGTTCCTATGGCTCTCAGGGGAGAGGTAGATTGCAAACTATTGGGTTCTCATTTGCACATTAAACTCATTTAACTGTCAATAAGCTTCATATGCATTACACTTGCGATTACAGCTTTGGCAAGCTTTTGTGGGGGTGAGAGCACGACGGGTGGAGAAATATTATCAAGATTTGCTAGCTCCAGACTCAAAACCAGGTGATGGTGCGGAACATAAAAGTTCAAAATCTGACAACATCAACGGGCCAACAACAGACTCCTTATGTGTCCCTGAGAAGTGGAAGGGGCAGATTGAGAAGGTCATTACATACACCAACTTTGGATCCTTATGTTTTTTTTTTGGTACACTGGAAAAAAGGATCCTTATGTGCTAGCATTAGGTTTATGCCATTTCCAATCCAGTATTATTATTTTCTATGCAGGATTTACCTCGAACTTTTCCAGGTCATCCTGCTCTGGACGAGGATGGTAGAAACGCTTTGAGGCGTTTACTTACAGCATATGCTCGGCATAACCCCTCTGTTGGCTACTGCCAGGTACTTAGATTTGCTACATTTTATGTGCTGAGTTTTTCAAACTTTGATGTAAGCCGATGATGCTGTGGCCAGAGATGCTGGATAAGATATTCAAACATTTAATGAAGTCCTTGGCACTTCAATTTTCTTTAACATTGTAATCATCAAAGTACAATCTGTATCATCAAATCTAGCAAACTATGCCGCACACTTATGTTATTAAATGAACATCAACATTTAGACTTTAAATCCTGACCGTCTAGGGTGTTGTTTGTGGACTAAGCTTTAAGTCTTCGCAAGTGGTGCATGTAGTGGCAAATTTCGAAATTATGAATGGGTTCCCACTTCCCACTGGTCACTTCCAAGTTATATTCACTGCAAGATAAAATAAAAATAATTCCAAGTTGAACCAATTTATTTGATGATTAACTTGCATATCTAACTAAGTTAAGGTTCCTAACTGTGACACAGAAGCTCTAGAACCTTACCGCCAAAAATTATTCTGGTTGTATGCTGTATGTCGTCACAATTTGTGGTAGATCATGTACTGAACTTTTAGACTTCTTTCATATGCTTATGGGCACATGCCCTTTTCAAATATTTTGCAACTACACAATTGTATACTCATTGGACACCCTTATACACACCCGTCACCAATTCTATCTCTTATGTAATGTTATTGCCTCAAAGGGGCACATTCTAGAAATATCTTTGAGATAGGGCAAACAATCATGCAGAATGAGAGGGTCACTATTGATAGACTTCTTTATTGTTTTACCTAATTTGTTATTAGCTGCAATGTGATGAGTCCTAGCTTTTAATTTTATGGAAGTAGAGGAAAAAATCCCTGAGAATGAGAGGGTGACAATTATGAGACTCATTTTTTGTTTTACCTATTTTTTTAGTAGGTGAAATATAATGAGACCTGACTTAATTAGTTAATTATATGTAACAAAAATACTGTGAATTACATCCCTGTATTTAGGAATCCCTGTAGCCTCTCTAGTTCCTATCCTCATTTCAGTTACCACCATTGCCATCATGTGTTCTTATTGACAAGAATATAAGTAATAATGTAATGAAAGATTCTTCTCTCGTGTCATTTAGCTCATTTCCAAAAAGTTATAAATTAAAAGAATAAAAGCTAAAATGGTATGCAAAACTATCTCCACCTTAAGTGAATTAGGAAAAAAACGAAAAACAAAAATAAAATCTTAAAATCAATATAAAAGAATCGTGTCTATAATTCAATAACGTGATAAAGTAAAAAAATAAATAAGATAACTACTGAGAAAACAAATAAAAACTAACTTTCTTGACATTTTGACTAGATGATTTAACAAATAAAAGGTATTGTTTCTGAATTTTGTTTTTGTTTTTATTTATTTGCTTATGATTTTGGCCAAGTAATTTTACACAAGAAACAAGGGTAAAACTGGAAAATTGAAAATTTAGTTATCTCTTTTACCCAACCAAAATTGACAGGGTTGTTAGTGTACTTTTAGAAAATAGATGGGGTATCCCTGTACTCAGGACATTCTACAAGGGATTTGACTGGAACTTATCATAAAAAATAACACATAATAGCTTCTATGTAAGTTCTGAACAATGTTTTAGAGTAATGTTTGATTTTTAGTTCCCTTTGAAGATGACGGAGGTTATACTGTGGGATGTGTGCATCTTGTTTTGCAAATTATCTTCTACACCGCAGCTAGAGATTTGTATCACAGCTCTGTGATTGAAATTTTATTTTTGTTCTTCCCTTTTTTTCTTTATAATTTGAAAACTGAAATAGTAGAAAATACTTTTAATTGTTGTACTGTTTTATTCTTGTTAATTGAAACTGATTTTACTTCTGCCCTACTGATACTCTACATGTTTCTGCCTTGTTGGACCCTATATACATGCAGGCCATGAATTTCTTTGCTGGCTTATTTCTGCTTCTGATGCCCGAGGAGAATGCCTTTTGGTGAGTTTAAACTTGGTTGAGATTTTCAAATGGATACACATTCGGCTATTTGTTGAAGAAAAGTTTTACAAGCGTTTGTTTGTAAATGAACCATGATTTGTATACTCCATAGTTTACTCCTAAGAAGCATGGACACGGACACGACACGACACGGAAATGCCGCCATGACATTTTTAAAAAAAGTAGGAAACAGGCATGTTGGAGACACATTAAATATTATATATATATATATATATTACTTTCATAATAATCTTTCAATTCATCATTTTCCTAATTCTAAAAATTCAAATCATTATATCACCGCACAAAAAATACAATAGAAGATATAACGATGCACATTCATCATTAACATCCATGATCCAACAATCAATGAATACTACAAATTCCATGTTAAAATATATTCCACTTCATAACACATTTTTCATCAATTTCAAAGATTCCCAATTTTGTAATCCCATTTTTCATCACGTTACTTTCATATTAAAAGTTTATTTCATTCGTATATAGGTTCATATTCGTGTTTGAAATTATGCTATATCCATGTCCTATGTTCATGTAGTGAATATAACTCTTTATATTATGACTTTGACTTTTATTTCTTTAAAACTACAAAAATAACTTCCTTAATTATTAAAGTCAATTGAAAAGTTTTCAAAAATTTGGGAAAAAAATCTCAAAACGTGTCCCAAGCGTTTTGGCAACATGTCCCCAACGTGTCCAAAACGTATCCTAAATAAATTTAACAATAAAAAATTCGGACACTCATTTTAATGTGTCCAACATGTGTCCGAAACATGTTTGACACCGACACTCTGACCAAAATGAAGTGTCTGTGCGGCTTACGCTTCCTGGAAGAATACATGACACAATCTTGTCAATCTGTGCATATGTTTAGCATTTTATATCCTCTTGTAATAGCTTACTAGAATATATAGATACTAACATTACGGTGAAATTCTCAGGGCTTTAATGGGCATTCTTGATGACTATTTTGATGGCTATTATTCAGAGGAAATGATTGAATCTCAGGTAATAATTTTTATGCCTTGTTGATTCACTAATTTGATTTTTGAAATTAGGGTTTCCTATCCTTGAATTTGATGTAAACAAGCAGTTCCATAAGGTAAACAAATGAATAGATTAAGAGAGGTGGCACAAAATGTTTAAAATTTATTCCGTTAAGTTATGTTTTGTCAGGTTGACCAACTAGTTTTTGAGGAGTTGGTGCGCGAGAGGTTTCCTAAATTGGGTTTGTTTCTTATTAGCATTTGTTATAATTAATGCCTTCCCCAATGTTTTCTGCATATAAAGAGGACTTGTGGTTTCTTATTGACCCAACATATCTTTTGCAGTTAATCATCTGGATTATCTGGGAGTGCAGGTGGCATGGGTTACTGGACCGTGGTTCCTTTCGCTATTTATGAATATGCTTCCATGGGAAAGTGGTCAGGTTCTATGTTTCATCATGCAAAATTGAAGTATAGTTCCTGCAAAATTTAAATCTGGTTTTTTGTTGACAATTATCAAAATTAGTCTGCATATATTGCTTCTACTTTACCACCCCAATAATTTTCGTGTTCTTAGTTTCATAATTTGTAATTTTTCAGTCCTAACTTTGCTTGTAGTCTGATGGGTTTCTCTTGGCTCCAGTTCTTAGAGTCTGGGACGTGCTTCTTTTCGAAGGAAACCGAATCATGCTATTTCGAACAGCACTCGCTTTAATGGAATTATATGGTACTGGGTAAAAGATGTTTAGTTACATTAATTGTGATGTATTTAGAGAAGGGCCTATGGACATGAATTTTGTCTATGTTGGATATTTTTTGGTATGAAACTTAAGTTAGTTCAGTTTTGTGTAGGACCTGCATTGGTTACAACCAAAGATGCTGGGGATGCAGTTACTCTACTACAGTCACTGGCTGGCTCAACATTTGATAGCAGTCAACTTGTCTTGACAGCTTGTATGGGTTACCAAAATGTAACTGAGGCCAGTTTAGTAGAGTTGAGAAGTAAACATCGACCAGCTGTAAGAGATGCAGTTGAGGAAAGATCAAAGGGACTACGGGTTCTGAGGGACTCCCAGGGTCTGGCTTCTAAACTTTATAGTTTTGAGTATGATCCAGAATACTTATTGAGAGGAACAAACAAACCAGATCAAACAGTTATTGATTCACAATCTAATGGTGATGTAGCTCACATGGATTCTGGGTCTGCTAATGGGGATGGATTCTTTATGAGCCTGAATGGGAATGTGGAGATAGACTCTGTTCCTGATCTTCAAGAACAGGTATCTTGTTATTTTTTCTTTTCCTGTCTATTTGTATTGCACTTGCTATCTCTTAAGCCCCTTGTTCGCGTGCATGACCACAATTTTGCTTTGTTGCTGCTGTAACATGAAAAAAAAAAAGTATGAGTACTCGGTTACACCCCTTTTTTTTTTTTCTGTTTCAGTTTTCTTCGTCTAACCTCTTTCAAATAGGATTTACAATTGATACTCTTGTACCAAATGGATTGTCATTTTCCAAGAACTATACTGATTATGATTGCTGCATTGGCATTATACATTGTTAGAGTTTGATGAACTTAATATTACCTTGTCTACGTCAATTATGGAGAGTAATAATTTGGCAATGAGAATATCAAAGTCAAATTTGGAAATGGGCTTGATTTGACTCAAAACTGGGTTATTATGAAGAACCACAAGGGCCACGCTGAAAATAACACAACAGTGGTTTTTCCCTTAAAGGAAAGCAATTGCACCTGGCATTGTGCATGAGAACCAAGTTTCCAGAGTGAGTTTGCTTCTTCTTTTAAAGATCAAATGCTCCAACATCAAGAAGGCATAATGTGAATTGAAGAACAACAAAAAGGAGGAATTTGGCAGGCTATAAGGACCAATGTAAGACATATAGTGATGACTGCACTTCATGAACTTGGTTTTGCCAGATACAAAGATTGCTATGCTTCTTGGTACAATATTGATGGTGAAGGAATATGTTACAAAAATGGATGTACCTCGCCACTTGCTGTTGGCTTGAATGGTATCTCTGGTCACCATCAAGGAGGGAGGTGGAGGGTTCAAGTTAAGTTGATGGAATGAGTTCATGGATATTGCTTATCCCAAAAGAAAATGAAAGAAAGTGGTATTTTTAGGGTTTAATTAGTCAAGGAAAGATGATGTTTGTGAAGTTTTTTGGACACTGAATTGTTGAACAATTCTCATCAAGAAACCAGTGGCTATTTTTTCCTTGAATTTTTATACATGAAAGGCATTATGATCGTGTGTGTGTAGATGAAAGGGGATGGGCTGGTTCCCCAAAAGTGATAAACCACAACAAGTGCAGGCGAATATTGTTGAAATTTTTGACTAGCCTATCCTACTAGACTCCTAGTGTAACCAAAAGATTAGGATTGTGGGGATAGGGGGGTTTTATAATGATGAATTAATGCAACCATGGGCTTATAATTATTAAATTTGAGAAACTTTAGTGAGTAAAATTTAGAATGAGAGACTGAGATAGAGAGAGAGAGAGAGGGGGGGGGGGGGGGGGGAGCATTACATTATACAATATGCAAAGATCAGATACTTTTGTCCAGAACTCTTTCGAATTGATTTCAACGAATTACAGTGGTACAAATAGTAATAGGAATTTGAATAAGACCTGGACTCTATATACTTGGAGACTTTGACTCACAATACCTACATGATTCAAAAACGCAACAAACAAACTCATCATTACAGGCTGTGTCCATCAAGCTTGCTGAGTATCAAAATCCTATGGATAAATTGCATCGCCACTTCCTGCGTTTTGGCAAATGGACCTGGGGAACGCTGACATATGAGAAAACATGGAGATTCTCTATCAGAATTTTTAAGTGGAAGTCATTAATTAAATAACCATTTTTACCCTTATTCAAACTCTGTTGCGAAATTAGAAAAATGTACAAATGCAGATGTGGTGTTTTGGACTTCTATTTTTTCTGCTATCATCATGGAGCAAAACACAAAACTCATGGGGTATCAGTTTCCTAACATGTATAAGGAGGTTTTCATGTTGTGTTGCCAAAACTCGGGTTGTTATTTACACCGAATATTTTTGACACCTAGAACACAGAATAACTTATACAACTTCACACAACATGGAACATAACTAATGAAAACTTGAAATATGACTCAGTTAAAACTAAACTATTGTGATCCCATGAGAGCCGGAGCCCTGCTTCAAAATCAAGCCAATTACCAATATTTTTCTGTTCATTGAATTATGCTCTGTACCAACTTATCTTACATGCTTTTTTATTTTTTTTAAAATTTTAATGTATAAACTACGTGCAGGTTGTGTGGCTGAAGGTTGAATTGTGCAAATTGCTCGAGGAAAAAAGATCTTCTGTACTCAGGTTAATATAATAAAGATAAAGGGCCGATTTCAGATTCTGAATATGGGTTGAAACCACTCAGTACTAGATTTTTTCCCACTGATCTTATTTGGGCATTTGTTGGGCTAATGGGCTTATGCATTAGAAATCCACATAGACTATGTTCTAATTTGTGTATGAAATAAAGTACCAGTATTTTAGTAATGAATCTAAGAGATTGTTTTGTGAATAATCCTTCTCTACTTGATCTGCAATAACTCAATATGTGTAAGTACAATTTAGGCTCAAATTAGTTCATATGTCAGCTAGTAGTATTAGGCTATATGCAACCTTTTTGATGAATGATAATAAAAACTTGTAGTTTTGTCTGTATATTTATATGTTTGCTGCAGAGAAAGGGGGAGGGTTTTTTATTGATAGATACTTTAAGAGAGAAAAGAAAATTCTCTCATAGGAACCTTGTGAGGCACTATGTTAGAATTCAAGTAGAGGACATCTTTGAAATCCCATGTACTGTAGATCCTGGTGAAGTTTGTATATTATATACTTATTTCTTTGCTTCCCTTATTCTGTTAAGAAAATTTCATTAGGGGCAGCTTGTGAGCAAAACACTTAATATTCCCATTTATAAGGGATCGATGTAGAGTACTAGAGTTGAAGAAGATTTGCTTTGAGGAAACCAGCTGCATTTTTGTCTTTTGCCCCTCTTGTATCTTCTCTCAGGATGCAGTCATTATGAGTTCGTTTTCAGCAACCACCATTTATATTATCTCCCTTCCTCGTCCTATCCTTGCCGCCAAAGTGATTTCATTAGATTGAAGAACCTCAAATTGACTTCTCACGTAGTGAACGGCAGAGACAAGTCTTTTTGGCAGGGAAATGGACCTTGAAATGTGGATATTGTATTTTTGGTTTATCTGCGAAATTTCCTTGCTTGATAAGAAGTTATGGAAGATATGGGGAGGAGCTATACTTTGTTGCGTCCTTCCAGGGTTTGCTATCACTGATAAGCATGGAGTCTAGAACCTTTGACTAGAGAATTCCTTGGCCGTGAAACTTGGTATCCAATGAATAAAAGGCATTTCTTCGGTGAATAAAGAGCTCATATATTGAGAGGTGATGATAGCTTGTGGAAATGTATGTAGTGTGATCCATTTCACTCTCTATGTGATGTAATAAGATAAGGGGCTCATTTAAGACAATTTCTGGAAACATGAATTGATATGATGACCCCTGAAAGAATGATGTTATAAGGTTCTCCATTCTTGTATAGCAAGATATGCAAATAAGACTGAAATATTATGTAGTGAGTGTAGCCTGCTAGTTAGAACAATTCCAATCTAATGATGCATGCAGCTGTTGTTTTTGCTAGTTGAAAGCCATTTTTGAACACATAAATTTCCTTGTTGTGGTAAAGAGATGATTTATGTGCTCTCACAAAATATGTTGGGCGAATTCCATTTTACTCCCCCATGGTATACTCCTTTAGCACTTGACCCCTTTATGGTTCAAATGTGGCCACATAATATGCTCATGTGGTTTGTGGATCAAAGTGTGTGTTCATCTTTGTCAACGGTATTGGGAAAAAAGACCTTCATATGTACTTTAAAATAACAAATTAGTCCCCTAACTCTGGCAAAACCACTTCTAGCTCTCAACTCTGACAAGGATCAGAATTTCATTTCGTTTTCACCAAAACAAATCGGTGAGGTAAATCTAATTTTTTTTTCTTGGTATTTTGGATTTCGTAGGAACCTCAATGATAGAGTATATTGAGTTTTTAGGGCTTCTTTCTCTGCTCAATGGTGTCTCATTGTCTTCAAATTCTTTGGGTAAAAGAGTTTGGATTGGTGATCGTTTGGGTATTTTCCCTTGCAAATCTTACTTGGAGTCTTTAATTGATTATTCTTCACTTCCATTATTTTATCTGTCTTGGAAGATTTGGAGGGCCAAAGTTCCTTTAAAAGTGCAAGCTTGTGCATGGATAATTACTCGTGGTAAGATTATACCAATGATGTGCTTCAAAGAATGAGACCCTTGAATTGACTTTCGTGCGTTATGTGTAGGGGTGATGGTGAGAGTGCGGACCAGTTATTCTTGCTTTGCCTCTTGACACTTTCACTATGGAATAAATTGTTTGAGTTTGTTGGCAGTTCTTGGGAGATTAATGAAATATATGCTTAGTGTGGATTTTAGGAGTTTGTGAGGAAGTAGAAGAGGTAAGACCCTTTGGCAATGTGTTTTTTTTGCTCTCATTTGGGTGATATGGAGGGAGGGGAATGTGAGGATTTTTGAAGATAATAGGGAAGAAGCTGAATATGGGACCGGCTACACTTCTTGGCTTCATTTTGGGCATTTGCGACTAAGGAACTTGAGAATATTCCTCGTTTTAGTATTACTATAAGTTGGACAGCCTCATGCATATTGTTTTTTGTGTTGAATGCCCTAGTGTTTTGTGTTCTTTTCTTGTCCTTAGAGGACATCCAATTTTAGGTATGAGTACTTGTCCACCAATGATTGGTTTTGTAACACTTTCCTTTTATTATTAACAAAAATGTCTTTTCTTATAAAAATAAGGTAAATCGAAATTTATATGTTTTAAAATGTTTGGGTCGATGTTTCAGAATGATTTGGAATTAGAATTTTAGTTTTTTCTCAATATCCCTTTTGTTTCCAGAATAGCATTGAAATGTCTTTGAAACATTTTCGTTCCAAACTAAGCAAAACTATGCACCGAAACGAAATTTTGATCCTTGCGTGGCAGAACCCAATAATTTTTCTTTATCTTCATCGTCTCGGTTCCGTGCAGAACTTGTTTGCCGAAATGGTTCATGTTCTTTAATTGCATCGGTGAACTAGTTCTACTTTTTTTTTCTACTCCTTATTCAATAGCATTGGTGAATGGGTTCTTATTCTTATTCTTTTTTGATGTTACCAATGCCAAGAATCCAGATTGCCCCTTCCTCTCACAGTCTCCCCCTTAGAACCCACAGTCCCCTCCTTGGAACCTATAGTTCCCTAAGTGGTGGGTCAAGTGCATGAGCACTAGAGAGGGAGGAGAAGAACAACAGTGGTGGGTCGGGGTTGGTTCTGGGGTGGAGTCTTGGTGTATTTTTATTGTAGAGGCATTTTTCGTCTTTTGATCATGTTTACTGTAGGAATGTTTTTTCAAGCCACATCTGCAATTGGGCGAGTGTGATATGGAAAAAATGTAGCAGTGCTTTTTATTGTTTTGCATTGCACCTAGACAACTTTGCTGACCTTTTCTCTCATCTTATAGGACATTAGACATCCATTTTTATTGTAAGATTTTTTTTCCTATGGTCAAAATTTGTAATTATGCACATTAGTCCACAAACCAGAAGGGTTCTCCATCTATATTTGAACCATACAAGGAGTGAAGTGTTAGAGTATACCACGATTAAAATGGAAACTTTTCCAGATTTATCTCTGCTGTGTGGACTAATTTAGGTCATGCTTGTAAGCAGAATTGTACCTTATTTTATCACTACAACTCTAGTAACGGGGTTTCTTTCTATTTCCAGAGCTGAGGAGTTGGAAACAGCATTGATGGAAATGGTGAAGCAGGATAACCGACGACAATTGAGTGCAAGGGTATGGGAGAAACTGCCTTATGCATGGCATTATATTTTTGTTGTTTTGGTATATCTTGTGATCAGAGACCCAGATATTGTCTTTGCCATCCAACATGTACCTGTTGTTTACTTAAATGCGTTGTAGCCGAGAAAAAAAGTGTCGGTGTGTCTTGATGGTTTTATATACAACTCTCGCTGTCTCTATATATGTGTGCATAAGAACTTGTGGTACATGTGACCCAGTCAGGAAGATATATTCTACTTTAATTCCCCTCTTGTATACCTATTTTGTAAGTGTATTTATTATGTCTCTGTTTTGAAAGCAGTGTCAAGAATCAAGACACATGACAGTCTTGTTCCATAATGAAACATATCAAACAAGCGGGGAATTCCAATGGGTGAGATATTTGACCCACCAACTACCTAAGGCCTAACTCTGATAACTGGTTAGAGCATCCAACCCGGAACCAGTTGGTAATGGGTGGAGTGGCTTCTCAAGTCACCAATCTTGGGTGTGCCTAAGCTTCGATATGGGATACAACCTCTCTTTGTAGAAACAGAATCTTCCTCTCCTTCTCTCTCTATCATCCATATGGGGCTACTTACATGAACGCAGTTTAGCGTCGTTGTTGTTTGTGAAAAACTTATTGATTTATGAGTTCATACAAGCTGTAGCCATGGAATGGATAGCATGTTTGAGCCGGAATCTGTTATGCATAGTTATGTAGGTATGTATGTCTATATGTGTAAGACATTCACAGTAATTGTTTGTTTGCTAATGTAACTGGTGTTATCCTTTTAAGCATTCTTCTTCTTTGACTATCTATGGTCCTGAGAGGGAGATTTTTGAGGGCTCATGTGCAAGGTTCGAAGTATCGGCCGAGTCGGATACGACTCGGCCGAGTCGTATCCGCCTCAGCCATCACCGATCCGATACCGCTACACGGTACACGAATAACACGAGACTCAAGCGAATCGGTGTTGACTCGGTCACGACTCGGAGATATCGGTTGAAATCGGAGTCGGATCGTTTGAGTCGGACCGAGTCTGACCAAGTCATCTGATCAATGTAAAAAACCAGAAAAAAAAAAGAGAAGGGGAGGAGAAGAAGACCAATTCCACATACTGATTCACAGACCCAAAGATGCAGAAACCAAAGTAGAAACAAAAATTGAAAGAATTTGCAGAAAAACCTGTACATCCTGTACATGCAGCGAACCAGATCCAGTCCAGCCAACCCAAAGTCTCCCTCTCCCAGTCTTTGTCTTTCTCGCTCTCTAGTTTTGCGCCTCTCTTTCTCGCTCTCTCGTTTTGCCTCTCTCTTTCTCTTCGTTCATTGTCGCCTGAGCGACTGTAGAAGTGTACAGGAGGTCCAGCCACCCAAAGTCTCCCTCTCTCAGTTTTTGTCTCTCTCTCTCTCTCGTTTTGCGCCTCTCTCTCTCTTTCTCGCTCTCTCGTTTTGCGCCTCTCTCTCTCTTTCTCGCTCTCTCGTTGCGCCTCTCTCTCTCTTTCTCTTCGTTCATCGTCGCCTGAGCGACTGTAGAAGTGCTGAAGTGTATACATCCTGTACATATATGCTTTTTTTCCTTCTTTTTTTTTGTTTAGTCAGAAAAATTATATTATATTAATTACACCTACAACCCCTCTTTTTTCTTTCCCTCTGTCAAACAGTAAAAGGACTCAAAAGAATTTTTTTTTTTCGTTTTTTTTTTTTGTCCCTCCCCAATGGTCCCAAAGACTTGTCCAAATTGAGAGCAAAATATTGCACACGTCCCAAATACTTTTGCATGTGTTTCCATTGCACATTGCACATAAATGATGACAAATATTTTTCGGTAGCACCCTTATTATTTTTTTTTGTAATAATTAATGTGTTAAATAATGTATTTTGAGGATATGATGCATGTATGATGATATTTACATTTATTACAATTTTTCTTAATTTTTTCAAAAAATTTTGAGCCTTTTACATATCGTTTTGAGCGTATCGGCCGATACTGTGCCGCGACGCCGCGACCGATGTGTCTCAGTGACCTCCGAGTCGAGGTCCGATACCGCGACTTTGAACCATGCTCATGTGGTGTTAAATTGTAATTTTGGGGTCTAAAGCTTATATATGTGAAATATAATTTCTTGTTGCTTCAAATTCAGCAATAAATTCTTTAGGTGAATTTTTTCGATTGATGTTAATTTGTTATATCCACTATCCACACTAATATTTATTTTTAGCCACTAAAACAGTGAAATTTTTGCTAAATTGCTTCCAATATTTCTTGAATTTACTTAATATTCTAAAAACTTAATGTGGATTTTATTGACTCAGTGACTTTCTGAAGAGATAACAAACTCAGCATAGTGACTTTGTCTTGCACCTTGTGTATAGTGATGCTTCATAAGGAAAAAACTCAGCATAGTGACTGTTGATAACCACAAGCCAGATCGCTTAGTGGCAAAGTTCATACTCATCTTCCTATTTGCAAATATCTTATCAAATTTATTGCACAATGACTATTTGTTCTTGATTTTTAGGTTGAGCAATTGGAGCAAGAGGTTGCTGAGCTTCGGCAGGCCCTTGCTGATAAGCAGGAACAAGAAAATGCCATGCTTAAGGTTCCATTGTTGCTTCATGTTCAGTGATAATATACCTCAAGAGCTGATCATTCTTATTGTTGATGAGTTTGTTGTGGTCATGCATTTCTTCTTAATCTATAGGTTCTTATGAGGGTAGAGCAAGAGCAGAGAGTAACAGAAGATGCTCGCATATTTGCTGAGCAAGATGCAGAAGCCCAGAGATACGCTGCTCAAGTGCTTCAGGTTTCATTTCCCCTTTTTAGTTAACGAAAAACCTTGGTGCTGGTTTGCTATGCAATGTTGGTATTTGGATGGCCATTGCATTATTTCCAATCCCTATTTATTTGTTCAGCAAAATTTTTTTGCATGTGGAAGTTTCTCACAGGTTCCTCCAAGTTGATATGGTTTCGCCTGAAAAGTGGGCATCTAATAACTTTAATCTTTGGGCGAAGAGCATCTGGAAGTAGAAGAATATTCCAGGAAAAGCATGTAATAAAAAACACAAGGGGAAAAAAAATGGGACATTGAACATACTTGGAAGCCTATGACTGGCCCTGCTGCTTCTACACTTGACAGAAACTTACAAAAGGCTGCAACTTTAATACAGAAGAGGGGATGGGATGATTAATATACCCACCCATGCATACTCTTTCTTTGAGCCCCTAAGCGGTGACACTTGGTTTGCTTCCTCAGTGACATGACATAAGTAGTTCAGAAATTGAAGGTCACAGATATAGTTTGTGCTGACTTAATGAAAATGTTGTATTGGTGCTCTGATGGGTTACAACACTCCCTTCATGGCAACAAGGAAGAGCAAGAAAATGACTCAACTCTTGGACGTATTTTAGCTTGTCATTGGATATTTTTCAGAGCATTATAACTATGGAACTTGGATGGAATTCTTCCTTTGCTAGAAGGGTTTAGAATATATGTATCAATTGGGTTTCTATGATATTGACTCAACAGAGAGCCTGGAATCCTGAATAAAATCCAACTATTATGCTTTAGCTGTCACTATTAAAATCCTGGACATTTAACTCTTACTTTTCTTTTTCTATTATTTTCATCTTTTCTATCGTTGCCATGCTTACCTTAATGATCACAATCATTTCCCAATTCTATATTATCATAAACCTTACTTTCGTGTGGTGACTGTGTTTCAAGATGGCAAGCTAAATTAGACCTGATGGTTCAAAAGACTACATATTTAATCATCTACTGCAGAATAGCGGATGACATAGTTTGTTGTTCTGTGATTGTAATACTAGTACGACAACTCTCTCCGTGCAGGAGAAATATGAAGAGGCCACTGCTTCCCTTGCTGAAATGGAGAAGAGAGTAGTTATGGCAGAGTCGATGTTGGAAGCTACCTTGCAGTATCAATCTGGTCAAAATAAAGCACTACCTTCTCCACGGTAACTCATTCTTGCAGATTTCAGATTTTGTATGCCTGGTTTAGGTTCTTTTTTTTTCCACGTTGACAAGGTTTATCACAATGCCCTTTTGATTGTATTTTGTTGTTCTCTTGGCTCATCTTGGTGACTCTGGCAACATGGTACCTAATACTCTCGTGGTTGTTCTTTTTAGTTTTATATTTTTATATCCAGCATCAGTTGCACACGTACAACGCCATGTGTGTGTATGAGGAAATGAATGCTGCCCCAGTACTTAATTCAGCATGCATATTTTACCTCAATGGTTGTTATTTTTTATCACATTAAACACAATTTCCTGTGCAGATCCATACAGCAAGATTCTTCACCAGGACGAAGCAATCAAGATTCACAAGAGCTGCCCACAAGAAAGATCAGTTTGCTTTCCAGACCATTTGGGCTTGGCTGGCGTGACAGAAACAAGGTTAGCTTCTGTATTGATTAAATTCAACAATAATTGCTATTTTACACTCTTGATATTGCAATAAAAAGTTTGTTTTAGAAAACAGTTGATACAGTCTAGGGTGGCTATTAAAGGCATACGCGAGACCGTTACTATGGATGCTGAACTATTATGATGTTTACTATTATATAAAAATATACTTTGTTCACCAAATCTGAGGATTAACAATGCTGAACTTTGTATGAACGATCACCATGAAATAAAAAAGTCTATCTGAAACTGGAATCATGATAATTGCTGTATTCAGCAAATTGTTTCACTAGTTGGAGCAAGAATGTAGAGGAAGTAACTGTGCTATTTTCTTTCCATTGGTGTAAATAGTTCATTGTTCAAATTGGGTGGAAATGGGATGAGGATCCTTGAAAAGGGTGAGAAATATTGAAGGAACGTTTGAAAAATTGAAGCCAGATATGATGCGCACTCAACTGGATGGAAAGTTACTATCTCAACTCTGATGCCACAAGTTTCCTTTAAGGATTGATAACCTGTGCCCTCTGCGAAGTTGATCATTTGATTGAATCTATGTTTCATGCTTTGAAATGCGTGGAACTTGTGGTAAAGCTGACATGCAGTGGACAGCACATTTCTAGCGCAGTAGATAATCCTCATGATACCATTTTAATTATTCGTAAGATACATGGATGATTTGATTGAGTGGAACTGTAGCTCATGGATGCTTTAGCTTATTCCGGGGGGAAATGATGCATGGAAGGTGACACTTTGACAAATTGGCTGTTCCTGTGTTGAAGTTTAGAAGAACCCAGCCTTCACTCACTTTAACCAACACTTTCCAGGTTTATGTGGGGCGGCCTGTCACCAGCTTTGCCAAACCAACATCAGAAAGTAGTAACATTGTTACAGCAGACACCATGACTAATCCACTCAGAAAGGGAGGCTTCATGTTTCAACTATTTAATCATCATTCCTCCACCAAGGTTAATAAAAACATAGAAACAGAATTAAAAAGAGAAGATATATTGGTGATAGTATGACAGAACTATAGCAATAATAATTGATTTTATGGTGTCCTTCATCCAAAAAAGAAAACACCTAGTTAGTCAACCAATCAAAATCCTTTCATTTAGATTGTATGCTTATGTTTGTATTACCATGTAAATATGAACAACTCTTTTCAGAATTATTTTGTCTTGGTTATTGAGTATTCTAGGAAAACCAGCATAATATTAGAGCATGTTAATTGGTTGTCTGCTATTACGGTTATTTACATTAGAATATCATTCTGAAAGATCGCTGCCATTTCATATGGCATCGGCAGCTTGCTTCCCTTTTTTTTTTTAAGCCTAGAAAATTTATTTATAGGTGCTACTAATTATTTATTTCAAAACTCTGAAACAAATGGTAGAATATTTCCAAAGAATGAAATGGCTGCCAGGGTGGCCTTTTTATCGTCCCATGGTCAAGTAATTGTTCGAGTCCTTGTATGATGTACCTAAGTAAAAGAAACAGCATGCTTATTGTTTTTTCACAGAAATATAAGAAATGCCCAATTGTGCTTGATTTGTGTACTGAATTTGGTGTTGAATACTAATGCAACAGGGGAAGCCTAATAATGCTGAGGAACCAAATGATGACAAGTCTACCAATGAAGTAGAGAGTCCAAGTACCCAGCAGAAAGACGATAACAATAATGACCATCAAGGGGAGGAGAGATTATAAAGCGTCAAAGACCAAGACTGCAGGGTTCCTCTAATTCCCTTCCTTTGCTGCATGGCTAAACTTGGGGAAACATTCCTCTGCATTGAAGTCAGTTCAGGGGGCAGCATAGGTATAGTTTTCTTGTCTGTATCTTTTTTCCATTTTTTTCTCTATTCCCAAGAGAATCAATATATAGCTCATATCCATCCATTGTTTGTTTGTTTGTTCATTGAAGTAGTGCTAATAATGTAAGGGGAGAGGAGAAAATGTAAAAAGAAACATGTTATTTGTGGTTACCCAATTGTATAACCCTTAAGGTTCTTGTAATGCTCTATTATGGGGAAAAAATTAGTCTGTCTTACTGTCTAGCTATGAGATGAGGAACTGATAATGTCTTGGGTAGTATAGACAATGGGTTATTCTCAAGTAGTTTTTGTATTGCAAGTTGTTTTTTTCGTCTTTCTTTGTCCGTGTTTGTTCTATGCCTCTAAGGCGCTAAGCATAATCGAATGTGTGCTAGGGTACTGTGTAGTCGTCTGTGTTAGTCAGATTTGTATAGATCACCCAACCCCTCTCCTTCATTTTTTTCCTCAATAATTCATGTACCATTAAGCTTTTTTCCCATGTAATCCATTTGGTTTGGCTGTCTTTTGGTGCTGATCTACTACTACACTGGAAGTTCTAATTTGGGAGCAGTTTGAAACGTATTAGACTGTATCGTAAGGTCATACTTTAGACTCTCATTTTTTGAAGATAAGTGGTGGCCTAATGGCTTCGCAACTTGCCATTGAACCGTTAGAATGTGGGTTCGAAATTTACCAACTCGCTCTTCGAACTTTACCAACCCTCACTTGTAAAAGTTTCAAATAGTGACTCAAAAAAAATAGTTTAAAAAAGAAAAGAAAAGAGAGAGTTAAGTAGTAGACAATTTTATTTTCTTATCTTCATCTAGTAGGGTCTTAATTTCCAAACTTATTTCAATGCTGTATTACTTAGATGTATGAATACTTATTATTACTCTAAATTTGATTTCTATGTAATATGATGAAATATGAATCTGTCAGGTTACTTGTCCCGAAACTTTTATCCTTCCATCTGTACACGAAGAGAACCAATTCATAGCAAGACCTATTGGGGGAGTAGGGGCAGCCATAGAATGTCTAGGCACAAGCATACTCTGGGCATAAAATTTTAATTAAAACCGACCGGTGAATGTTAAGGTCTTTAATTTCAAAGATAGTCAAGTTAATAAGGAATTCACTGTGTAAAATTAGAGATCTTGAGTTCGAGTATACCCATGTGACCGCCTAATGGAATTTTTTACTAATGATTTTTGGTAAGGGATTACACTTGCATTTAAGAGATCAAAATACCTCCGAGTTAGAGAAAAAGAGATTAAAAACCTTTTCATGCTCAGTGGATGGACAAGGGCTTGGGATGCCCTTTAATATTATTCCTTTGTCTATCCTTATCATTGAGATAATTGCAAAGATTTATTACTGAATGTTAAAGGTTTTTCATTCATATCAGAGTATCTCTAATTATGACTCAAATTGAAATTAATATTTGAATAAAAAACTTGATTTGATACAAAATGATTCAATAGACAAATTCAAATTTAAAGAAGGAGAAACTTAAATTTAAATGAAGGTAAATTCAAATTTAAAAGAGAGTAAAGATGATTATTGAATCTTTAAAAGAAGGTGAAATCTCACTATTAAAGATTTGGGTAAAAATTTGAGTCTCTCTTAATTTGAGTTAAAAAAATGAGTCTCCCTTGAATGGATATAAGTTTGAGTCAAATATTAGATCAAATTTTTTAGGTTTTTTTAGTCAAATTTGAGTTTGAATTTAAATTTGAATTAGGGTTGGAAATGTTCCGAGATAACGTGACTGACAACTTAAGTAAGTGATTACGAATCGAGATCTCCAATACGTTTTGTTTTTTAATTTTACTCGATGCTTTGATCATCCATCATTATATGTGTAAAAATATATAAATAATGTATGAATGGGGGACTTTATATATATATATAGTGCTACTCGAATTTATGATTTTTTTTGAGAAATTAAATAAAAATATATAGGAGGAAATCTATTCCTCAATTTACAACTTCAGAGTTTAGACAAGTGGACAAATTGACGTTGTGAAAAAAGCACGTTTTCCTCATGGATAAGTGGCAAACATACAGTGAAGCATGTAAGATTGACATGTGAATAAGAAGACTGTTTGCATCTCACATTGTTCACGTGTAATGTCTTTTCCATCATTTACGAGAAAATATTCCTTCTAACGATTATACTATATTATTATTGTCACGTAAGAATAAAAATAAAATATTTTTCTAGTTGAGGGTAAAAATCATAATGAAATTTAATTAATCGAGATAATTTATTCTAAAATATAATTTATTTCAATCAAATATCAAATATCAGTATCTAATTTTCAAGAAAACAAATATTAAGAATCTAATTATTGAGAGATCGCTAATCGAGAGAAAAAATTAAAGAGAACAGTCAAATAAATGATTTAATAAAATATCAGAGGTTTTAGAGGTCAAATTCCTCTCAAAGTGAAATATTGAAAGTTTTTCACCCCTCTGAAAATGAGTTCTTTATCTCCGATTCTATTTTTTTTTTCTAAATCCCTCGAAAATGTACATGTAACATGGGACAGCCTGAGTAATTAAGGAACTATTCTTACGCTGCCATGATTTGGATCAAGTCCCATCAGTGACAAAAGCGGGTTCGATCTCATTTTCCTTCAATAGTAGATTAGATTCGTCGATATATATATATATGAACATAGTTGATTTCACATGACTAATCTTCTCCACAAGTATTTATTCATCCTGAGTTATGATCTGAATCGAGTCTCACTATTCGTATAGTAGTGCAGATTGTGCGTTTCTTGTAATTCAATTTGTATGAATCTATTTTTTTCCCCTCAGGACAATCTTTTCTTATATTTCACATGAGATTGTGCATCCTTTCTATATTTAGGATGGTATTTAACACTTTGCATGGACGTAAAAGAGTTCTTCCGTGTCAATGTCAAGGAGTTAAAACTAATAACAGTGACACGTAAAACTCAATTCTCTCCTGTAAAAAGGTCATGTTCTTTTTTCTTTGTTATTTTCTGCCTAATCCTCTAGATGGGGCCAATTCTCTCTCTCTCTCTCTCTCACACACACACAAATTTAGGGCAAGTCATTGACTCGTTGAAAGAGGTGGCCATAGCTGCAGTGCTGCACAAATCAAAGTTTCTCAAAGCTCCTCACCAAGAGGTCAGTCAGTCTCTCTCTCTCAGATCTGCATTTCCAGCATAAGACCAGTAACTTGGTCCTTGTCAGTGAGATTCACAACACATGTTATCATACTCTGTGCATGAGATTTTCTGATGGAATATGGGAAAAAGTGAAAGAGAGTCAACATTATCTCACTTTGGAAAGACTCTTCTTTTTTGGTACTGGAAACAACAACACAAATCTCAGATGTATTAGTTTACACTTACGCTTCTTATTCGGGCGCTAAACCAACCCTTGTGGGTTACTATTGGAGAGACTTCTTCTTCTTCTTCTTCACATTTAGTATGTGCTTTATAAAAATCCAGCAGAAATGGGTGATGTTTAATCTGTCAAAAATCATCACAGATTTCCTTAGATACCAACCATCTTCCTTTCCCAAGTGTGGTCTCTGTTGTTGGATGGTTGTATAGGCAATTTTGGTACAGTTCCAAACCCAGAAAACAGTTCAAGAGATAAGAACAGATGAGCTCAAATACAGGGAAAAGCAGGCAAGAAGCGAAAAAAAAAACTGAAGAAGCAAAAAATTTACAGAGATATTTTTAAAATCCCTCTAGCAAAGGGGATCAAAACTACCTGTCTATTAGTAGTAGCAGTCATATAAGTCAGACAACATAAATACATTCAAAAGTCATCACACATCACCACCATGGAATCAAAATGCTCCCTCCTATATATGCAATTTGTACGAATATTCATGTACATATTCCAAACGCACCTTTAGGCAGAAGGGCAGGGTTAGCATTATATGCCCTGGGTTGTGTCTTCATTAACAGCCTGTCGAACAAATTGCCCTCGAACACGAGGTCTTTGTTCTGCAAGTCTCTTCCTGCTTTGGTATCTGACCTGAAAGCAGTGAGAAAAAAATAAAAAATAAAACCATTATTTTTTCTTCATAAGAAAAATAGAACAGAGTCTGGACTGTAGAGGACAATTTCAAGCAAAAACAACTTAAAATTCCCACAGGTACCAATGTTCCTACAGAGGCTGTAGAATAATATACCTATACATGGTGGATGGTGTTCGTGTGTGTGTGCGCATGTGCATTTGTGTACATGCATCCGTACAAGAGTGTGGCATTGTGAGAGTGTAAAATAGGGGAGTTCTTGATTGCCAAATGAATTCAATGAATGCCCACGCTGGGCATTAGATTATTTTCATGTTATGTCGCCAAGAGTATTTTATGCTACATTGTTGTCCAATATAAATGTTAACACACACCAAACACCAGTCACCTTTTTTTCAAAGCATCTTTCTTTCCTCTTCTGGCGGAATTTGGTCAAAGCAGCCTCTCTCTGTGAAAAACAGTTTTGATCTACCCCACTCCTGCTTCCACTGCCACTTCCATCTACAGCTCCACAATTTTCCGCTACTCCATCATCACTTGCCACATTTGCTCCCTCAGCCATCACAGCGGTGCTGCTACCATTTTGCCCATTACTCCTGCTGTTACTTCCAGAAGCACTCCCATAATTAGCAGCATTTCCTTCGATCGGTGTATCTAACATGTTGGATGGCCCACAATGTGGAGCTGCTGCAACCATGCTTCTTGAAGATAAATCATCATTCTTGGGCAGTTGCTGTTGTTGCTGCATCTTGTGGACATGATGGTGATGATGGTGGTAATGGTGATGGTGGTGCTGGACTTGGACCTGCTGGTGCATGGCCCTTGCTTGTGTCAAGACAGTGTTCACTGTTGTGGCATCAACCTTGCCCTGTAATACAGGCCGAAGGGAAGGATTACGGCTATATTATACTGGAGGAAAGGCAGAATAGGGGTGGGTGTTTTACCATAGATTTGGGCATCGGCTTATCACTAAATGCTTCTGGCTCGGAGAAAATGCCATTTGTAGTGGAACCCATATCATTGTTGTTGCTACTGCCATTAGAAGACTGATTAGGAGTGCCAGTTGACTGAGATTGTAAATTGTGGATTGATTCTGTCTTTGCTGCTTCTGAGCTATGATCAAGTGGAGAACAGCAGCATACGTTCCCAGTTGGAGCCTGATTAGCAGTTGAAAAGGTGTTATACCTGCATGGTAGTGAGAATCATATAAAATGTCTAATTAAGGACTACGGTAAACGGCTATCAGAAAAAACTATGTAGGTTTTTAGTTTCAATACCTAGAGAAGGCTGAAAGGCCTGCTGAATGTCTCAAAACATTACGCTCCCCCATACTGGTCCCGTTATATCCTACATCTCTTGGTCTCTTGAGGCCGAGATCAAGGAAATCCATTTCCTCGATATCACATGTGGCCTTATCTTTCATGTTGGTGGTCTTAGACAGGTTATTTGGAACTGCAGCAGCTACACTTTTCACATGATGAATAGTACCATTGATGATGGAAACCGTAAGATCAGCAGCTTCATTCCTCAATTCATGATTTGGTACCTCAGTGTTGAACTCCAGTTTCATCTTTTCTGGTTTCTCGCAATCTCTCTTTAAGTCTAAATCAGAAAATTTGTCCTTATTAGTACCTGCCATACTGTTCAATGCTTTTTTTCTTGGATCTTCAATCTGGAGATCTGAATTTCCAGGAACTCCAATCTCCAAGTCTTTGCCCATTGCAGCATTTGCTGAGAGTATGATACAGCATGGTTGCACCCAAAAGATTAAAGTCACCGATGATATTAGCGAGAAGTGCAACAGTGATTTTGTGGAGAATAGAGCCACACATACCAAGTGCATCGTCCTGTTTGTGGCAGTCCACTTTGTCAGCTGTAGGCACCCAGTTATTGCTTAAGGCTTCAGGTATTAAGGAAATAAACTGAGCACAAGTGCTATCAGGGGGATCCGCTAACTGATCCCATGGTAACATCGGTCGTGGGCTGTCAACTTCTACTGCCTTCTTTGACCAAGAACTCTGCAAACAAGAACAGAATAACACATTCAGGAGATTAAACTGGCTTCAGTTTTCCTCGCAAGCTAGAAGTGTACACCTTATGAATATGGAGAAAACTGACTTTATCAAATTTTGGCAATACATGTGTAAGACACATCACATAGTCACAAACACTGCCTCTTTTTACAGCCCATGGCTCCATTTGTTCTGCATGCTTGCTTGTATTTCATCATTACACATATTTGTATTGGTCCGTACTGCACCTAGAATGTCGCAGGAAAGTCATTTCAGGAATAACTCTCTCATAGGGTAGTGGGTGTGTTGGTCCCCTAAAGGAAAACCCCCATTTCCAATTTACTACAATAAAGCTCGATGAAAGCTACTATCTTTCTTGGTCCCAGTAAGCCATGTTTCTTGTCCAAGTGGAGATATAACATGTAATGTGAATAGAAAGATCAAAAAAATGAATGAATGTGACTCCAACTTCTTAGAAGTGGCGCAAAGAATCCCTATTTCAGTTCTCAAACTTAATGAAGCTAGAGTAGAGATTTGTGTTGGTTATTTATAGGACATATAACTTCAGGGTATGAGGCCTCCGGATCTAGGTGAGAACTTCAAAGGTGACTTATGATGCTACTTTTCAAACTTATATTGGAAAATAGGAGTTACAATGTAGACCATACTTTGACTAGGGCGTCCTTCAACAGAGGCTCGTGGAATTGCATAATCTTCTGAGTGGACCTTTGTACATAAAAGTTCAAGCCTTCGCTAACCCGCAGAGTTTCCTTACTGAGGACCCACAAAGAGGTCTTTCAGCATGAAAAACATCTCTTCCTATTAGCAGAAAGAGCCCAGCGCTAACCTGGTGCACCAACTGTAAGCCTGGACAAAGACATTCTGAAAAAAACTACTAAAAACCCACGCTTAAATCATTTCATAGGTGCAAACGAGCTTAGGAACACAATATCATAGGTGCTCAAGGCTCCTTCAATTACAGTCTCTCCAAACGTTTGATCTAAAAAGTAAAGGCAGGTGAGTCTGTTCTTAATATATTAGGTCAGGCTGAGCACACTCCTTTATGTCCTTGTTCCTTTGCTTTATGTGAAACTCATACCCATATACAGAGGACACGTTGATGGGTCAAGGGTCCCTTGCCCTAGAAGGAGAACACAGTTTCAGAGGATGTCTGGGAATTTGATTCAACAACGGAGCAACCCAAATAGAATGGTGGCTGAACATAAGTAGCAGTAGCTTTTAATGTGAACAAACATGAATTCGGAGGGCAGGTTAATACCCTAGTATTTAGATTCTAGTTTCATTTTAAGATTAGATTGCCAAGCATGGAATATGGGTTTGAGGCTGAGGACGTCCATGCACAAAAAATTGCCAATGGATAGCTCGGAGTCTCGGACAAGAGTTCTACCCCTGCCATCACCCTGTAAAGGACGTTAGTCCCTTTGGCAGGGGTGAAAGGAATATTTCTGCAGTGCCAATGTGGTCAGTCTTTACCATAATGCTGCCGAGTGTCGTCCCATAAGGACATACTACAAGCATGAATGAAATAGTGAGCAGTCTTCTAGCAGGCCCAAGGCATGTGTGTTGTCTGCCATGTGTTTTCAGATAGACAACTTGAGTTCCCTCTTTTCCAGATAGGCCAAGGAGCATTCATATAGGCCCTTTCTGCTTGGATTTTTTAGGCACCCCTTCACCCAACTATTATAATGCCTGCTCAAGGTTATATTAGTCAATTTGTCCGGGGACCATTTCGAATGAGGGAACCACTTCTGCCATCCCTGATCCCTGATCCCTGGTCACTCACCCCCAACCCCACATGCAGGCCACACACTATGGTGTGCTTTGGTAGTGACTTACCCATTTTGGGGGCCTTGATTCATTCGAGGATGCAAATCCTTTCCACTGTCCATGGTCATTTGCTTCTCTATGTGGATGTCAGAATTAGACGGTCAACAGATAGCTCTCAAATGTTGCTACGATCTTGCTGTATGTCAGCTTATGTTTTTGGGTTCCTTAATATCCATAAGGATATTTCCTGTTTCACGATTTTATACGGCTGTAAAAGTATGCCATTTTATTGAGAGTTGTAAAGCACGATACTCTTGCTTCAAGTCCCTATAGATATGATTTACAAATTAATTTGACACACCTACAAAAATCTTCAGGTAAGAAAAATGTGGGGTGTACTTTTATGGGGTTCTGAATCACAGTTACATAAATATTGGCTGAACAATCAGAAGAGTAATGCTAATACTCCCAGACATACTGGAATTATTGACTTGAAACCTGTCATCTGTCTTCGCCGGAACCTTAATGATTTCACACATGTTCCTGAAGCCTACTAGGACTATTTTGTTCTTGTAGTTGCATGTTTCATTAATCAACTGCCTTTGTATGCCTTAAATTCTAAACTACACAGTAAGACGGTGTCTCCTTTTGTACCACCAGTTTTGACATTCATCCTGTAGTATGGGGTGGTTGTCCATGTTTATTGCCAAACTGAAGCTAGACATACCAAGGGCTTTAAATGTATCATTTTGAGCCTTTTTTTCTACCCAGATACATGCAAGTTATTACTCTCCCTCCCAGAAAGAAAGTGACATATGTATATGTGACTATATTTATATTTTTCACCCCTTCTCATGATTTAATGATTGATTTGTTGTTTTGACCATGTGAATTACCAGTAAATATAAAGCCCATGGCTACTTAATCTTTTAATCATCAGTCTGGCACCTATTTTACTTGTATACGGTACTAATACTACAAGGAATCCGCCCTCGCACTGTTATAGTAGATGTCAACACCTATTTAAAAACCATACATTTTGTGAATGCTAATGCAGCAACCAGACATTTTGTCAACAAATCAAAAGCTGCAGAAAAATGTAATAGACAGACCAAACTATAAATAAATACTACAAAAACTGAAGCAACCGTTGATTAGGTGAACGGATCGTCGAATTATTATTATTTCTGACAACCATACATATACTACATATGCATATGTATAAAAGAATGCGTGTGAGGATGCATATATGTAGAAAGATTAGTAAAAAAGTAATATGCTGGACAGCTGCCATTTCTTTCAGAGGATAAGTACTACCTGAGTGCCGCTTCCATTATCACTGCCATCCCTAACATTCAGACCGATGCTCCTGTTGTAATCCTCATCATTGCTGCCAGTGTTATTCTCTAACCCTTGAGTATTTTTTGACTTCACGGATTTTTGGGTCCGAATGCAACTTTCACTCCCACTCCCACTACCACTAGACTGATGAAAGGATGAGAATTAATGCAAAACAGAACAAAGAGATGGTGATTAGGGAGGAGATTGGTAGTTAACTGAGAAAGAAAGATCAGTTAAATCAAAGAGTAGCAGAGTTTTAAAAAACATCCTCAGTTGAATCTGGTCCAATGATGTGTCTTTCGACCCAGAACCGATCCATGTCCATTTGTGGTGGGAGTTTTTCAATAAATGGCACCCCACATTATGCTACTTTAGCATTAACCTGGGGTGAAAGTCCTAAACTGGTCCATGAGATATTCATCTATAAACAGGAGTAATTATATGGACTCACACTGTGGCATTTCCTCCACACATGCTGCCAGAGGTTTTTAAGCTCATTCTTTCGAATAGGCTTCACTAAGAAGTCAACTGCACCCTTCGATAAACACTTAAAGACTATACCCATAGAATCATTAGATGACATCACTGCACATAAAACTCATTAGATGTACTGGCTAAAAGTATCAAGATGTTAAAATACCAAGGAAGGAATGCTGTTATGATCATAAAGCTAATACAAAAAATCTAATTGATACTCACTAATCACAGGGATATTGTTGCAAGTTTTGTGTCTCACAATCTTGGATAAGAGACCAATGCCCGATAAATAAGGCATGACAACCTCCGTCAAAACGAAATCAATGTGATTGGTTAAATCTTGTAAGATTTTCCATGCTTCTAAACCATTTGCTACAGCCGTCACTGCAATGAAAAAAATTAACAGGGTCTGAAAAAATAAGAAAAATGATCCTATAAAATGCAAAACTTAGACAAGATAACAAGTGAAAAAAAACTCATTTGTTGGTATAAAGATCAGGATATCTGGAATACATAAAGGCTGCATTATGTCTTACAAATGTTGAAGGCTATCAATCTAAAGAAAACATCAGGTACTGAAACTGTAAGCAACCCCTACAATTTTAATACTATATATTTAAGGTAACATCCTTCAATGATTAAAGCATCCTTGAGTTATATTTTGAAAGATATTAATGTACATTACTCATCACAACAGATGCGTTCATAACCAAAAATGTGAGATCATGGCTTTAGTTAAACCAATGTTGGAACAGACCCGAAGTATCACAGAGCATAGAAGCAATCTATTCAACTTAGGTACCTCATCCATTTTTGTTTGTTATTATCATTTCGGAGGTCTTTTTGGTTATCTTCATCCTAATGTTAGCAGAAGTGGAAAAGCTAAACAACTGGATCACCACGTAGTTAAAACATGGTCATTAGATACATTTCAAGTTGTCAACTAAGCATAGAGGCTACCAAACTTATGATTATAGTAGATACTTCATGTCAGACACCATTTGCTTTATTCTTATTTTTTATGCTTGAGACCTGTCTTAGTTGTTCTTGTGACATATATCTAATAGACATTGAGGTTTCATTATGACTTCAACAACTGGTATCCTACAAATAGCTCAGTGAAATGATTTGTAATGCTCAGTGAAATGGATTCGTAATGTTTGTTTCACATAAAGAAGGGAAATTTGAAGGAGGTGAAAGGGAAAAATAGAACAGGGAGAAGAAGAGGATAGTACATCATCTCACTTTCTTTCCCTGAACAAAATTTTACTTGCAGACTATACGAAAAGGCATCTGTGCCGCCAAAGTTTGATATAATCCATGCCTTTCAGATCACATAACAAATTACATCACCCAATAGTTTAAGCAAGGGCCTGTCAACTGATCTTCCAACATCCCGAAGGGATTCAAAATCATACCAGCTTTAATGGGAGTCTCCGAGGAGAAAGGCCATGAATAAAACCTACATCTCCCCCACCCCCATCTCTAGTGATGAAAGTATGAACTAAACATTGAAAATTGCAATTTGGATATTAAATTAAATTGTCTTTCATTTTTTTTGTGAATCATAAGAACATGACTTCTGATATATCATGTCCTTCATAGTGTGCAGGAAAAATCTTCATAGAAGAACAAAATTCTTTCGATGGATATAACAAACTAGCATACAACAAATTTTAATATGTGCCTGACAAGGCTTTGAAGTGGCATTCGATCATCATCATACAATCAAAATAATTCATTTTCTTGCAAAGGAGGTGTTTTTAAGAGTAGCATATATTGCAATAATTTAAACAACACAGTCTCAGAGGAGAAAAGGTTATGGATAAATTCTACATCGTCACCCCCCTTTCTCTACATTGATGAAAGTATGAGCTAAACATTGGAAATTGCAATCCTCCAATATTGTGAATCATAACAAGATGACTTCTGATATATCGCATCTTTTGCAGTGTGCAGGCAAAATCTTCACAGAAGAACAAAATTCTTTCAATGGATATAACAAATTAGTATACAACAAATTTTAATATGTGCCTGAACAGGGCTTTGAAGCGGCATTAGATAATCATACAATCAACAAAGAATTCCGTTTCTTTTAAAGGTGGCGTCGTTAAGAGTAGCATATATTGCAATAAATTAAAAAATGGGAGAGTCTCAGAGGAGAAAGGCTATGAATAAAGTCTACATCACCCCCACCACCAAAGCCCCCCCTCCCCCCAAAAAAAAAAAATTCTTGTAATGGTCATTTTGCTAATGATGCTCATCCTTAAACCTCCTAATGGACCTCTTTACGCATAGTAAAAAGGTCATCATCAAATTTCATGCTTGGTAGAAGGAGTTACCTATGCTCATAACAATCCCAAATAACAAAATAAAAAAAGGAGTTACTAACCTTCATAGCTGCAATTTCGAAGCAATGCACTGACAACATGGCGAGTTGAGTCATCATTTTCCACCAGCAGAACCTTGAGAGACCTAACAGGAAGAAACTGCTCCCAGCAAACCACTGGTCCTTGAGGCTGTTGCTGCTTCCTCTGGAGAACAGCCTGGGCCTGCGCCAACTTTATTCCCACATTGGTTACATCTTTAGTATCCTCATTTGTCAATGACTTGTCTGCCACAAAGAGGCCCTGTCCATTACCAGGAATTCCGGCCATCGCCCCTTTTTGCTCATCCCGCATATGGTGAGCTAGTTCTGGGAACCCTTTACTGGCAGTACCATTCGTGTCCACCCAAAGACCCCTCATCAACCAGATTCAAAAAGACCAATGATGAATAAGGAGCTGGACTGAGTTGGCAAGAAAACCTCTAATTCATCAGATAAGCTGCACATACTGTTTGTCTTCAAGGAGTCTACCTTTTCAAACAACTCTTTAATAAATCCTACACCACATAATGCACAAATTTCAAGATACCAAGTCAAACATGAACCAAAACCAGCAAGAATCAATACAATTTGATCTAACACATTAGAATACAAAGGAAAAAATGAAGAAAGAAAAAAAAAACCCGGTGCTGCAATGTTACCCTGGTAAAACAACCTACGAATTGTGATACCTAGAATCCTAACTCCTTTCCAAATTCCAACATTGGGGCCATAGCCTTTTGCAGTGGCAAAATTGTTGGGCCAACAAGGCAACCACTTTGTGCACATGATTCCAAAGGTTAGGTCGGTATCCAGTCCATCCCTCTTCTCACCCTCAATTAAGGAGGGCAATTGGGTATTGAACCTTTTTTTTTTCAAACAACATACTTGCCTGAAACTAAACAACACAAGTTCTCCCCCTAATTTCATTAGCTAAACCTGTCAGAAAGAAGACGTACACTAGAACTCAATCTTGACTAACGATGACCAAACAACAATCTATAACACCATAAATCCTAGCATCCAATAACAATTTACAAACTTTGAACTATATAATACCACTCAATTAATGAACAAAAAATCTGATAAAAAAGAAAAACTATGAACATGTAATTCTTTATGCCCTTCAATCTTTGAAAAAATGAACCAATCACGTCAACATAGGCTCATATTTGTACAAGTCCCAACTACTAGTATTGAACAACAAATTCCTAACTTTTCTCTTTCAGTTCCCCCTCATTTACTCATTATTCAAACACTAACGCTAGACTCGATAAAAATCAAAAGCGTTCACCAAGAAAAATAAGGAATATGCATGTACATACATACAAACATACATACAAATACACACACACACAGAGAGACACGCACAAATACACACACACATATATATATACATATAAACAACGAATAAACAAAAATTAGGTTGATTTCCGAATATTATTACCTCAAAAGCTTCACTGATGAAGAACAGAGCTTTCACTACAGAGCTCAATCCACCAAAATCTCGCAAAACAAAGACATCAGAGACAGAAACAGGAATAATATGTAAATTCAGCGATATAAATACAAAATTCACAGTGAAATTGAAAAACGCATTTTTAGGGTTTGCTTTTTGAAATGCTGCAGAAGAAGTTCTACTGGTTCAGAAGCATCGAAGAATCTAAAGGAGGATAGAGAAAACTAATACGCCTGCGGAGATATTATTATATTCAGAGATATTTATATTCTCTCCTGAGTTAGCTGACGTGGATACTGTGGAGGCTTAGGGGTAGCGAGCGTGCCACGTAGGATGAATGGTGACGTGGAGAGAATCTAAAGATGACTCTCAATAGATCGGGCCGGGATCTCTTATGACCCTTCAGATCTGATATGAGACACGTGGTACATTGTGCTACCACCTATCATTGTTATGTGACGTTAATATTTATGAACTTAAAAAGTAGATTTAATAATTAAAATTATTTCTTTTATTATAGGTTTCAGTGTTTATAGGTTCATTATTTATTCAATAGTTACGATTATCAAATTTAATTTTTAAGTTCATATAACATTACTCAATAAAAAATAATAAAATTTATAAGGTGAACCTCTCTTTTTTATGTGCGGGAGTCGATGGTACCGAATAAAAATTTTTGATATTGTATGGTCAAATTTTATTATTTTTGTGGGTTGAAATATAAATTTTTATAACTTTTGAGGTCATCTTATAACTTTTATGGTACAAGTTATAATTTTTGTAGGTCATTTGAGATCGATCTTAAAAATTTTAATATTAATCAAAAATATCCTCTAAAATTGTAAATAACTTACAAAAATTATAAATAATCATCAAATATTGTAAATAATTCTTAAAAATTGTAAAAATAAACCAAAAAACTTATAATAGCAATACGATACAAACAACAAACTTTTCCATAGTGTAGACTTCTTATTTGAGATAGAGGTGGCAATTTTTGACTCAATTCGACAACACGACTCGAACTCGATACGAATTTTATGACATTAACTTGATTATAACTAGACACAAACTCAAAAGTGACTTGACGCGAACCCGAAATTGACACGATCAACCCGTTTATTTAAGAATTGACATTTTCTCTATTTTCTCGTTTGTATGATAACACGAAACTAACATGATCAACATGTTTAATTAATCGTGTCGAGTGAAATGTGTTCATGTCGGGTGTTAGCGTCAAAAAACAGTTCACTCATACTCGATTTATTTATTAATTTGTGTATAACGAGTCGTATTATATCAGGTTCGTATCGTGTATAAATCATGTATAACAGGAATATAAAACGAGTTGTATCATGTATTTCTTTTGATTGATTATACTCATACACGATTAGTTTATTAATCGTGTCGTGTCGTGTCGAGTCCATTCGTTTATATTAACGAATCGTATCATATTTTAGCATCCCTGATTAAGAGTTTTGCAGTTCTAACTTATATCTAAAAATAAAAAATATTATAATTTTATATTAAAAAGTTATAAATTTTGGTAGGCAACATTCCGGGTTAACGAGAAACAGATAAATGGTACAACGACGTTTACAGTAACGTCGGGTGGGCCCACATAGGCTGGTTTGAATCTGATAACGATGTTTAGAGGTGGCCACGTGTTGTTCTGATACTGGATTATGTCCAAGTCAGCTAGAAAAAAATCAGTGGAAGTTTCCTAGTGTGCTGCATGGCCCATAGGAAGAGAAATTTTAACAAATCTTCCGTCCCAAATAATGTAACACAATTTCAATAAAAAAATAGTGTACAAATTATTTAAAAAGAATTACACCCAAGCTCCCTGAGATTTGTTACTTAATTACTTAGAATCCTGACATTTAAAATATTACACACAGACTCTCTAAAATTTGTACACGTGTAACACTTAGACGTTGATATAAATATATCCGTTAATAAATTACAGTCAGACCTCCTAAAGTTTGTAAGCATATATTACTTAGATCACTTAAGTTTAAAATGTTATACTTAGACTAAAAATACTTCAATCAAAGATAAAATATCAAATATTTAAAATTTTACAATTAAAATTTATATTCTATTGTATCTTTTATTGAAATAAAATCAAAAATAAAAATTTAATTTTTTCTTGAAAAATCGTAATTAGTATACAATTATATTGTCTATTGGAATTTAATTTGGTCATTTAAACAATCAAATTAAAATACCAAACTACCCCAATTAAAGTTAAAAGATATTGTGTCCATTACAGTTTGACCCCTTATTTAATTTTTTAGTTTTATTATAATAGATAGTATAATTATATACTAACTATGATTTTTTTTTTAAAAGCTAGAATTTTTTTTTTATTTTATTTCAATAAATGACATAATAGAACATGAATTTTGGATGTAAAATTTATGTTCTATTATGAATGACTTAGACCCCTTGTTTGATTTTTTTAGTTTTATTCCATTAGATAGTATAATTGTATACAAATTACGATTTTTTAAGAAAAAATTAAAATTAAAATTTTAATTTTATTTCAATAAATAATACAATAGAACATGAATTTTGGTTGTAAAATTTAAAATATTTGATATTCTATATTTGATTGAAGTATTTTTGGTCTAAGTATAATATTTTAAACTTAAGGAGTCTAAGTATTATATACTTACAAACTTCAAGGGGTCTAAGTATAATTTATTAACGGATATATTTACAACAGGAATCTAAGTACAGGAATCTAAGTGTTACAGGCGTATAAATCTCAGGGGATCTGTGTGTAATATTTTAAATGTCAGGAGGCTTAAGTGATTAAGTGACAAACTTTAAGAGGTCTAAGTATAATTATCCCAATTATTTAAGTAAGTCTAAAGTAATCAAATATAATATTTAAGGCTAAAGATTTAGTGGTATTCTTTTTTACGTCTCACCCAAGGAACTAGATTTCATTTCAAATGCTCAAACCGTCTTAAACGTTTTCGTTTTCATAAAAGTTGAAATAAATCATTGATTAAATATCAAAATTCTTATATTTCCAAGTCGTTTCACGTTTCGGAGAATTTTTAATTTATTTTTATTTTCATTTAATTTTTGAAATTTGTTCAAAACATTACTAAAACGTTTCGTTTCTAAACTAACTAAAACTATATATTAAAACGAAATTTTAATCCTTCATTTCAACTAATCAAAATTTTGTTACCTTTGCATTTTGGACCATATAGGTTCTTTGGCATGGGTTTCAGTTATCTTTTAGTGAAAATTGGAAGTGAGTCCCCCTAGATGTACTTGTTTGGAGATGAGTCCGGCAAGGAAACTTATAAGGGGCTAAGTCCATATTTAAAATTATATGTAATGACTTAAGTCCACTTTTTTTTTTTATCTCAAAAATACCCTTCCTTGAAAGGAAGTTAAATTAATTTCCTATTTTGGAAATTGTTATCCCTTAATTCAAGGTCAATTAAAATATGCTAATAAAATCTCCATCATAAATTTAAAATTCAAATTCAAAGATCTCTCTCTCTCTCTCTCTATATATATATATAAAATCTCCATCATAAATTTAAAATTCAAATTCAAAACTCTCTCTCTTTCTCTTTCTCCTCTCTCTCTATATATATATATATCAAATTCAAAACTCTCTCTCTCTCTCTCTCTATATATATATATATATAAAATCTCCATCATAAATTTAAAATTCAAATTCAAAGCTCTCTCTCTCTCTCTCTCTCTATATATATATATATATATATATATATATATATATATATATATCAAATTCAAAACTCTCTCTCTCCCTCTCTCTCTCTCTCTATATATATATATATATATATCAAATTCATGTTACTATTTTTTTTATTATGTTACTGTTCATGTTACTACTTTTGTTGAGTATGTTACTGTTCATGTTCCTATTATTTTGAGCATGTTACTGTTTTTGTTGAGCATGTTACTACCATTATTTTACTAAATATTAATATTAAATGTTACTATTTGTTTTGTTTTTGAATATTACTATTTTTTGTATTTGAATGGTACTATTTTTTGCGTTTGAATTTGAGAGAAATAATTATTGTTAAGTATGTTACAATTTTTGTTGAACATGTTACTGTTGTTATTTTTTAAAAATATTAATATTGAATGTTTCAATTTTTTTTTTTATGTTTAAATGTTACTATTTTTTTGTGTTTAAATGTATTATTTTTTGTATCCAAATCATAACTTTTTTTTGTATTTGAATGTTACTATTTTTTATTTTTAATGTTACTATATATATATATATATATATATATATATATATATATGCACCTAACCTATATATGGATATATATAGATAAGAGAGAGGGAAAATTTTAATGTTAGTCAAACTCTTAACCTATATTTGGATATAGATAGATATGAGAGAGAAAAGATTTTAATGTTAGTCAAACTCCTAAGATTTAGGAGTTTTTAATTTTTAGTTTTATTTCACTTCTAAAGGGAAGGGATAATATGGTAAAATTGACAAAAAACGGACTTCATAACAAATAAGTTTCCTTGACGGACTTAAGTCCAAACAAGTCCATATAGGGGGACCGGCCTCCAAATTTCCCTATCTTTTATCCCCAGTCTTGAACCTCAATTCTACAAAAGCAAAAATCACATTTCCATCCCCTTTTTTTTTATCCTGCTTTGGATCTTTATTCACCGTGCTTTGAAGGAAAGGTTATGTTACAAAAACTTTAATTTTCGATACCGGAATGAAGTTATGATTCAATTAGATCAACTTACAATTCAAACATGTCAAGTTACAACTCAATAGTCTCGATTAAGAGGGATTCAAACTTTGATGAACTCCATTGAATTGCAACTTTGATCGGATTGAATCGTAAGTTTTTCAATTTTTTGGGACAGTACCAAAATTTGCTGCACTTCATCAATTTGGCCAAGGCCATGTTCCCAAGGATAAATAAAGCACCATCTTATTGTACAATGGAAGTGTATAGATCTGGTGCCAATGTATATATCATGAGCATTTGAAAGCTGAAAGGGATGCAATATCATCCCTACCATTACTTGAACACTGCACCTTTGAGAATAATGAAACACAAGATAAAACTAGAACCAACCAAGTTCAAATGCATACTTTTTGTCTCTCCATGGGATTAAAAGATTGCCATTTTCCAAGCAAATATTCACATACTTGTGAGAAAAATCCGAAAATCGTTTTTTTTTTTTTTTTCCAAATGCACAAGAGAATTTTGATCCTTGCACCAGTGTCAAAAGCACATATGCATCAAATTTCCTCCATCTGCAGCTCCTGCAAGTAGTATTCTTTCTACCGTGGTTCCTCAACGCCAAGGACAATAAGTTTTCTTCTTGATGAATAGGGCAATATAAATGCACAAAAAAGGTAGGAACAGAGTTTCATCAACCAGATAAAATACTATAGCTGTCTTCAGGAATTGTTTTACTGTTAGACAGAATTATGTAATACCGTGTTTGGAGAAGATAAGGCGCGTCCACCATAAAAAAATGCTTGAGTTTCCATGGTTGAAACAAAGAAAAAATTAATGGGAATGATACCAAGATTACACAAATAAAACAATAATTGAGTAACATCATATGTCTTAGTATAAAGAACAATTACATCATGCCTCCTCCACTGTCATCACATACATCTGTAATATCCCTAAAGGGAGATTCACTATAAAGAGTCCAAGGTCTATCAAGCTTTTATTGCATAAAAAATAAGTATTCATCTCCTGGTGAAATTAGAATGCATGCATACTTCACCCACATGCAAAGAATGATAAACTTACCTAGTGAATATACTATGACATTCGTCAAAAAACTCAAGCTGCTGCAGACTTTTTGCCCTCATGATCATCGAGATTCAGAGCTTGAAGAAGTTTTGGCCAGGACTCTGGGATTCCGCCAGGAAGATCGAATTCCAACAACTTGTCACGACTACGGTAGAACTCCTCCACAGGCCGGCTCTGCAAGGATAAGATAATTTTAAGGACACAATCTTAACATGAACCACCAACAGAAATCATAATCAGTGAACAGTTCTATTTTGTCTCAATTTCCAGGTTTTCCACCACTACGGTTAGATGCAGAGTTGATGTTGTGGCACGATAACCGCGATGTGCTAGTGAAGGACCTTTAACGTCCCATTTCCACAAGCTTTTTTACCAAGTAGACTGGTAATACCACTATTGCAACAGTGACTTGGTAGGTCTGTCTATATCATTTACAGCTAAAAACAAGACCGACCAAAAAATATACGCCATGGCTAACAAACAAGAATGTGAATACTTAGCCACAAACTTAGATATACCATTCAGCACTCTGGAATAGAACTAAAATTGCACACAAAAGGGAAGTAGCAACATGAAACAAAACACCAAGCGAAGATGGATGCAAAACTATGTCAAAATACGACAGTTTAATGGCGCCTGGATTAATCCCAAGGCCACCTATTTTTCTTTCACAGCGAACAGTATCACAAAGCAGTCTTCCTTCCCACTCAACCTCAAAAATCCTTGGTACTATCATCTACACTTGCTAATAATAATAATACTATATCTCACAAGAAATTTCCTACACTTGCTAAAAAGATGGACATATAATTAAATATCTCCCCAAAAGATAGAGCAGTACCATTTCATTGTATACACGGAAGCGCTCCTTTACAACTTCTTCAGTGTCATCAGAACGGGTGATTAATTTTGATTCACAATGTGGAGGAGGAGGAAGGGGAGCCATGTACATTCCAGGACTTCCGTTTTCACCCTTGATATCAATGCAAGCGACATTATAATTCCCTCTGCACTCGCTACATATTCTTCTTCCAAGGCATTTTGCAAGCAATGCTTCTTCTCGGAGCTTCAAGTTAACCACCAAGTCAATGTCCGTAACTCCCTCTAAAATTTCCTGAAGAAAAACCAATGCGAAGAAAGAAAATCAGATGGATAGAGATCAAAACAATTGTCTAAAAGTCATTTCAGGGGGGAAAGAAAGGATCCAGAACAAACCATGTAGAATTGATCAGAAACAATGACTCAACCAATCACATTATTTGATAGTCCCTCCACTTGGAATTGGGATTGCATTGGGGGTAGGCAGGTGGCTCAAGATGTAAGATATGTTACATCATAAAGCCTCGTGTGTAACATGAGAAGACTAAATTTGCAAGATAAAAACTAATGAGATAAGTTTTAAAATCATACAAATTGCTGACCTAGCGTAAATACTAGCAAATCAGTTGCAAGTGAGTTGATTCAGGTTGAAGTTGCGAAAAAGAACAAGAGAAAGACCAAAGAACAGGGATTGTGGCCAAGAGGAAGACATGATTGTCTTCGGCTTCACTACAAGGAACCAACAGGAGAAGATGGAACCATGAAGCCAATCCAAAGTAGTTGAACTAAGTCTTTAATGAGCTTATTTGAGTTGAGCTGTATGTTGACAAAGGGTAGACAGAGGAAGCATGTTACAAATATGTAAAAGGAAATCTTAAAAAATGGGAAAGTGAAAAATAAAATCATTGCAGTCGTATAATTATATCATTATGTGGTTCAAATCATTATGCCATATATTGATGATATTACAGTTACTGGTAGCTATAACGAGACACAACACCATAACTGACCACATAATCCATTGTACCAAGCAAAGCATGCCTAAAATATGAACCCCAGCTTAAAGAAGTGCTTTTAAGAACGAGAGAGACGACAGCAGTAAGAGTTCCGGTCATTTCACCACCATGTAGCATTGATGTGTGCGATTTATTATATTTAAAAGATGAATTTTCTCCATTATATCCGCTCTACTTCTCTTAACTCTTTCCACTTCTATTCTACATCGTTAAAATAATATTGCGATGTACAAAAGCATCAGTCGAGTGCATAATATTTTTAAACTCTTATTTTACCCCTATTACAATATCAGTAAGCTTAAAATTCTGATTTGAAACACTAACTTCAAAAACATATTTTATAGCCAATACCTTGCATGCTAAAATTGTGTGCTTGCAACATAGTTCACCCATAGTATGATTAGATCCTTTAGAACTTCTTGAAAAAGTAAGATATCCACTTAAGAATTCAAACATATGACTATTGTGTATGCATTAATGACCAAGCCACTCCGAGCCTCTAACCACATAATACTGGCTGCTACTGTAGAGATAGAGGGAAAAACCATTGGCATCACAATTCTTCACCGAACTCATCCAGAAAGCAGATAAGTAGCTATGTGAAACAGGAACGGAAATATGATACTTCACACAATCTAAGACATGGTACAATAAAGATAGGTTTATAAAGATAACATAGAAGTACAAAAATACTTCTCACAACTTCATTTGTCTTCTAAAAGTATAAGATCAATGAAACATGACATAGTAAGAATGCACAAGTTAAAATACTCTTTTAGTGGTATGATCAATAGGAAATGACCACGTTAAAAATTGACATCTAAATCAATAAGCTGACATGAGTGTTATAGTCCCTATGACAGTATAAGCCATCGCCTAGTGTTAATCCCACCAATGCAGGGTACTAGCAGGCATACCCAGGAGAAACACCAAACATTTTACATAATTTTGCAGCACGTGGTGCATTTAAATTTTTTATCATTGCACCAAAACAATAACACTGTATTCCTCTTTGACGCAGCATCGACACGAGCCTACCCAAGACCCAAGTCAATCTATAGGTCAAGAGAGGCACAACCATCATCAATCTTCACAGGGAATATGAAAAAATGAGAACACTTTATCTTCAATTTTCCCCAAAGAAGCTCCATCTTTTTCTATGTTAATTCATTCTTTTTTCATGTTCATTATTGCAAAAAGACAATTTTACTGTTTGTCAAGTTTGACGTTTCAAGGCTTGGGTGCACTACCATGTTTTGGAAAGTATGTTCCCAAGATACACAGCAAGGATCTGTTTCCCCATCATTTAACACAAATTAGTTGACCTTATACAAACAGACCATTGGTTCTTGACATTAATTTAGTATATATTAAGCTATTAACACCAAAAGGATTAAAATTATGTTTTTTGTTGTACATTTCCACAGTTGTCACAAATTTTTTTTTTTTTTTGGGAGGGGGAGGGGGAGGGGGAGGGGGGACTTGAACCCTTGACCTCAAGAAGGCAAAGCCTTCACAAGGTAAGGAGTACCATTGGACCAAAGGCCCGTTGGTAGTTATCACAAAAATTAGCTCACCGCCTGTCTTATAGTTCGAGGGAAGCCATCAAGAATAAATCCTGATTCACCCTTAGTTTCTCCAGCTTCAAGACGCTTGGACAATAATTTTATAATAATTTCATCTGACACCAATTTCCCATGATTAACAATCTCGTCAAGCTGCAAAATAAAAGGAAATAAAATAAAATTATATAAAGAAGAATAAAGAAATACTACACAAGCAGGCATGCAAATCCTAGACAAATAAGCTCAAAGCAGTAATTTCATATTTCTACATTTAATTAACTGACATAGTCTTTTGTTACAAGTAATTTCACTGATGAGAGAAGAAAAAAGACTATGCACGCTAAGCGTGCAATACTGCGAAACCACAAGAAAACCGTTGACAACAATCGATATTACTAAAGGTGTAATTTGCAGGCACAATTTGATAAGTTTATACAACCAAGGCAGACACAAATTTACATGTACAACCCCAATTCTAGAATTAGAAATTGAAACTGGAATATGCAACCACCCACGATTCACACATCACAGCTCACTGTGGGACATTGAACCCTTAAAAATCCAAAGGACGGATCAACAAAAGAATCTGACATAGATTTGTAATAACCGGCAGCCACAGTTATTTAGAACTCATTAAGTATCAAAAACTTTGGTCAAGAAAATTATATCAAAAATCAAAGAAGTTCAGTCTCAGCTTACAGCCAAAATATCTCGGAGGTGCAACCTCGATAACATTGAGCCACTAGAAGAGGTCCCAAACCATATGTTTCCAGAAAGGGATACCAATATAACTATGATCTTTTTTACTTTCCCCTCCACAATTACTACTCTGCCAAGGTCGGGAGCCAAATACACAGACAGACTTGCGGAGCTAGAAATTAAGCACCTGTCCGTGTCAGATAAATCCTTGTTTATGAAGTACTCCCTCCGTTCCTAAATAAGTGACGTTTAAGGTTTTTGGACAAGGATTAAGGAAGTTATTAAATAGCTCTAATATGAGTAAAAGATAATTACACAAGACTAAAATAGCCTTATTCAATACGTATTGAGAAGGAAAGGAATATGAAAGACACTTAGCCTACACCTAATCTGATACATTGAAGAGTTAAGGGTAAATTTGGAAGAAAAAATATTAATTGTGTTTTGGTTTCATTAAACGACAGATATTATGGAACAAAAAATATTGTGTAAAACGACAGGTATTTAGGAACGGAGGAAGTATATTAGAGGGGATCCGTATCCGTTTACATCTTTAAGCGTAGACAATAAGTAGACAGGGAGACGGACACATAATTGAGCAAAATACCAATTTCGGGTGTTCAAGTCATGATCAGACTCTGGATTCTCCAATATCATTTTCTTGTTTATGAAGTTAGAATCCCCAGCCCCTCCTCCCCCCCCTCTCCCAAAAAAAAACACAAAAAAAGTGTAAATGTCCACTTTTCTGTTATCTGCTATATTTTTCAGGATAAAAACAAATCATCTCAAGCTATTAATTCCATGAAAATGATAATTTTCAGTTCAATCAACCCAAATGAACGAATCTGTTACACTTGACCAGCTGGAAATTTAAATTGTTCTGAGGCCTAACGAACGTTTCCTTAAAATTTAAAAGTATTGATTGCTTTCTTCTCTTAAACCTCCTCATCAAACGAACGCTACAGCAAACAACACTAATTAACAAAATTTAAATCAGGCCCAAAAGACAAACAATTAAGCTAAATTCACCGAATAAGTTAACCAACCTGAGAAGCAAGGGGACCCTGAGATGAGAGCTCTTCGCGGACGAGATCACCGGTGGAGATGTGAGGAACGCCGAGGAGCCTAGATAGGCGACCGGCGTAGGTCCCCTTTCCGACTCCGGGACATCCGAGGAAAACCCACTGGACATTCCTGTCCTTGGGGATTCGACCCAAAGGGAGAGACTTGTGACTGAGCGACGACGCCGCTCGAAGGTTAATTTCGGAATTCAAAGTTGACGAAGAAGAAAAGCCTCGGGTTATTATAGAAGAGAAGTCTGAGCCTCTCGCTCTCAGTAGGCGGTTCAAGACCGCCATGGATTCAGAGCTAGAGCTAGAGCTAGAGCTAGAGCTAGAGGTTGAGCTTGAGAGAGAGAGAGAGAGAGACTTTAACTGGTTGAGTCGGTCCAGAGTGGGAACTAAACTAAAAGGGAGAATTTCATTTTCTACCTTAAAAGATTCAATAATTTCTATTTTATACCCTTACAAATTAGATTTTTTTAGAGTATACCCTTGATCCTTTATTCCTTAAAAAATAGGAGAAAATATTCATTACAACGATGATCGGTGCTACATGGTATCACTAACCAATAAAAATAAATTATGTAAAATAAATGGATCCTATTATTTTTAGTAGCTTCCAATAATCACTCTGTTGACTGATTAACACCTTAGAATAGTAGGGTCCGCTTATCTTATATGGTGTATTTTTATTGGTTGGTGATCCTATTTGACACTAACGACATGATGACATAATATCACCGTTATAAGGAATATTTTCTGCAAAAAAAGGGTCAAATTGAAATATTTTTAATATATTTAAGGTAAAATATAAAAAATTTAGACTTTAATGATATAAAATAATTTTTTTAAAATCTTACGAGGCACAAAGTGAGATTCCCCCTATGGGTTAGGCCTGCAGACCTATTTTAAAGCACGTGAGAAGCATTCAAGCTTTGAAAATTAGAGATAGTGACATATTTGCTTTATTTGCTTCTGGAAGTTCTTTGTTTCTTTCTTGTAACAAATTTTACTCTAGGAAAATAGTTTCAAATATTATCTTATCAAAATTATTATATTTTTTAAAAATATTTATATCATCTTTCAGGTAGAATTTATTAATATTTCAGAATGCCAATTCATCTTTTAGGCTAAATTATTATTTTTTAGGTTCATTTACCATCTTTTTGGTGAAATTTAATTATTTTTTGAGGTAAAATTTAGGAAAAATTTTAACCACACCTTCTCTCTGATTTATCATATCTTCAACGATTTCCCATCTATGTTTTGAATCTTAACTGACACTTTTGTCAGATTAAAAATATTAACTGTAATTTTACTAAATTACTCATGATATATTTGAGGACAAACTCCATCTACATCCCCTCTAAATAAGCATATCTTTAATGAGACCCTTTTCTAAACTTTTTTAAGTATTAAAATTCGACCCAATTAAAATTCGATTCGAACTAGTTAAAATTTATTTTTTATGTATTAAAATTCAAGTTAATTAAAAATTATATTTTTTACGTATTAATATTTGACCCAATTAAAATTCTATTTGAGCCAATTAATAATTATCTTTAATCGGCTCAAATCAAATTTTAATCAACTTGCATTGAATTTTAATTGGCCAAAATTTTAATATATAAAAAATATAAATTTTATTTGACTCAAATTTTAATGAATCGAATTTTAATAACTAAAAAAATTAAATTTTAATCGACTCGAAACGAATTTTAATCGAGGCAAACAACTCGAGTGAAGCTCAAATCGGCTTGAATTTTAATACGTAAAAAAAAAATTAATCAACGCGAATCGAATTTTAATTGGCTCAAATTTTAATATGTAGAAAAATAAATTTTAATCAGCTCGAATTTTAATATGTAAAAAAATAAATTTTAATCAGTTCTAATTTTAATCTAATTTTATGTAAAAACATTGTTTGGGGTTTATGTAGGGACATTTTTGATATTTTAGATGATTTTTTATTTTTTTGTTAAAAATAGTGGTTTAGTGGCAATAAGTTTCAGTGATGTTTAAATATAAATTAGAAGGAGTGTCAGTTATGTTTTTTATAATAGAGGGAGTGTCCTTGAAAATATAGTAAACTAGAAGCGGTATGACTGAAATGTTACCTAAAATTAATTTGGTATGATATAAAAAAATAAAAATGAGTATTGTAGCATTCCCCTAAAACTCGAGGGATTTTCATAATTATGAATGTCAAACTTAACTAAAAAGAAAAAAATTAAGGATGTTAATAGAGCTGAGAAGCTCCAAATAAGTCAACTCAGCTCATAAAATTTTTGAAAAGTTTTGTATGAGATTGATTTAAGCTGAATTAATATTCATATTTGAGTTTGATGACCGTTTTCTTATAATTCTGAATGAAATGATTCTCGACAACCAATGAGATAGCAACACTTGGATGTCACACTACAATTTCCGCAAAACCAATGGGTATTTGACAACAAAAAAAATTATTAAAAAGTTTCAAAAAGTATTGTATCAAATTGGCAAAAAATGACAGACAATAAGAAAGTTTTTATACACGTGGTTGAATAATCTCAATATCTTACTTACTGAAAAAAAGAAGAAGAATAATCCCAATTTCTTATTAAAAACACACTTTCTTGATATAAACTCTCCTGCATCACAATAATACGATCACCATCTAAGAGGGTAATGAGCGCATCTAGTGCAAGAGACTCTCACCATTACGGAGTTTGAGAAGGGTTAAATGTACGCAGTCTTACCCTTGCAAGCAGAGAGATTGTTTCCCCGACTCGAAATCAAGAGGGAAATGAGGAACCAAAAAAGACAGAAAAAAGGCAAAAGAAAGATCATATAAATGACAAAAACACCAATGCACAATGTGTAGGAAAATCTAACATTACATCACTACTACACTCATTTGATGGCATAACACAGTGATTGATGGAGAATAAAATACAAGGCAAACGAAGTCGTTTACTACATCTGGTGCTGGTCTACCCTGCCATATCATCTTCAGATATTCCATCCCCAGCATGCCTGCAACCAAATTCATCAACTAGAATGAAAAGGTATTCGGTGTACTATTGCAACGGAACTGACATTAAAAGTTGCGGGCAGGTAAAAATAAAACTAGATTGCTATTCATTGATAACATACAGTCCAGCATTATCGAAGAATGTAAGACGAGAACCCAGTTTTATGTGAGAGTCATGTACAAACCATTTCCTACCATGATTTGCTAGTAAGTTTAAACAAAGGCCAATGGGTTGAATTTAGAGAGCGGCCGTCAATGGGGAACATATAAACAATCATAGCATACTAAATTGAGCCAAATTGCCTTTGAATAACAGACCTATTTCTCGTTAACTGAGAAGCAAAACGTCGATCAGGTTGTCGTTAAATAAGGGGGTAAAGTTTGGTGGCTTGACCATAAACAACTTGGAGATATTTGGGAGAAAAAAGGGGGGCATATATTGAAGAGGAAAAAAATGCAAGAAAAACCAAGCACTGGGAGCGCTTTTCTGCCGCTATCCCTCTGATCAAACCACTCACATTGAAATAGAACATCTTAGAAACTGCCTACTAGTACTACCTACCATGCATTCCTCCAGACCAAGGAAAGGTATCACTAGAAGGAATACATTTCTAAAGACCGATGGTCAAATAAAGTCATAAAATCATCAAACAATCCCAAATTCCTGTTACAAGGACAATCTATTATTTAGGAGGGTAGGTAAGTTGATAAAGTAGTTCAAGAAGAAAAGGATTGGATTCTTGTCGGTTTAAATATCTCTCCATTTGACCAATAAATCCACATCGACATGTAAACAAGCATCTATAGAAACAAATCAGAACAGTTATATTCGTGAAAGTATTATCCAAAGTCCAATAGCTTCATTCCCCAATTTCCTTTTATAGATAACAAAATTGGAACTACAAGAAAACTTCTAGTCTGGGGATGAGGAACAAACCGCCAAGAAGTTGTTAGATTCTGAGCTTTTCTGTCTAACTGAAGGTTTTCCAAGGCAGCTGAAGCATGAATGACATCTTCTGGAAGCTCATCACCATCATATCTCCAATTATATTCCTCTTTCCTGTAGCCAGACATGGAGTACCCCGCTCTCCTATCTAAAGGTATGAGAATATAAGATAAGTCGCAAGCAAGCAGACATTGAAGAGATCAGACTAAGTGATTTTACTACTTACCAGCTGCCTGGGAAGCAGGAACCAGCCTGCCAGAAGAATTCCACAGGTTTAAGCTGATTAGCAGAGTGGAAAAGAAAGTGGACAAAATATAGCAGGGAAAGAAAGATATTAAATAGTATGTTGGTCAAACACCTTCCTAGTGGAGGTAAGCCTCCAGCAATAGTTGATGAGGAAGGTCTCCTAATGTTCCGAGTTTCTATATTCGATAGGGACTCGGTTTCAGGTACTCTCCTTGCTGTACCTCTGCCTTGAGACAAATTCTGCCAGAATGAGGCAGTAAATGATTAAAGAGCCAAATTTTACAACCAAAAATATAGCCCAGTTCACTCAGCAAACATAAAAAACCCCTGCTCCGACAACTGGTCCAGTGCATAATGGCAAATGACCAGGTTCAAATATGTAAATCAACCGATGGAAAACACTATTGCTATATCCCATGTTCATATGCACTAAGGACCTACAAAACAAATCTGTCACCTCGAAGATTTTTTTTGTTATTGATGCCACAACTAGCCTTTGAATGATGGTCTCACCTCACAAGTCTAGCATTTCTTATATTTCTATTCATGCATGTTAACATCCTCTTTCTGGCCATGCTCATTTTATGGTTGCATTTGCTAGTTTCTTAATACACTTTCCTCTCATTAAATAGTATTGGCCAATAACAGAGATTTACCACATTCTAATGGTATTCCCAACATAACTACTCTCTCTCTTGCATGCACGTTAACATAATAACAAGCAGGTATCTAGCAGCTAAGAGTACCATCTGATCCCCCTCCCTTAACCCAATTGCAGTTGCAACAAATTCCAAGCATGGCCTACAACTAGTTTTCACCCTAGAACTGGGTCGGGGATTAGAATGATTCAAAAAGTTTTCACTAACTTGTTACTTTCATGTTAAGCAAAATTATGTGTGAAGAGACAAAGAGGATATTTCAATATTGTCCCAAACTCGGAACACATTTTGCATACATAGGAGTCCATCAAATAGCAGTTCAGAATAGAGCCGTGTCTTTGCACGCACTGAGAGTGATTGCAGATCAGATTTCTAACCAATATCTTGCCCTGTATTTTCAAACACATAACACATTTGTATCTCTAGCAAAACCAATAATCCTGAGGAAATATCCAAGCCAAAGTACCACCACCAATTTTTAAGATGTAAATATCCTAGACCTGAGAGAAGCGACTAATCGAGACCACCACACATCACTTATTAAATGTTCTACCCAATTTATAGTTTCATTTTAATACATAAGCACACGGAAAATTACACTGCATAAAGTAGCCACAGAACTGAACATAAAACATAAATGTGCATAATCACATTAGCGCAGAATGCTAGTGTCCAACCAATGCATGAGATCAGATCAGAAGGTTGAAATCAAGGACGAGAAGTAATATCAAACCTCATACTTCAAGAATCCTTCAAGGACATCTAAAAGCAAAGGACCACTGTCTCCATTCCTGTTCAGATCATATCCATTCTTGCTACTAAATTCTTTCAACTCAGACTTCCAAAAATCCTTTTGCTACATTATATGTCGAAAAACACAAAAATAGAGATCCGTTAAAAATCCGTAAAAGGTGACAAAACAAACGTACCGAAAAATTACTGCAATAAACAGTATCACATGCAAAAAAAGAAATTTGCACATGCTTACCAAATTGCACTCTGGCAAATACACTTTTAGCGTGTGATTCAATTGAGCCCAGTCCAAGTATTCACATATCAACGAGGTTAGTAGCCTCCCTGCATTTAGCATGCCAGAGTGCAACCAAAGAAGGGGAAAATAACAGAAAGTTGATTAGGATATGCTACCATAAGAAATTTCAAACCACTTCCAAAACTACAAGATCAGATAGGCAACAAAATTGGTAATTCATAAAAGCTTTCCCAGAGTTACATATACTGCTTTTGCCCTGGAAATATGGTTGTTGAATTTAACTGCAGTATGGGAGTAATTGTATAGTTTCGAACTGGTCCCAACACCCAAGTTGTTTCCATTATGGTCATTGGGGTTAGCATGAGTCACCCAGTTCATCTTCTTCTTGACAAGCAAATGAATAGTTCAATAGTCATTTTTTAGAATTCAGAAATATTTAGAGTTTTTTATGACTAATACATTTACCTGTGAAAAGACAGTTCAGCCAAAACTCTGCACTGTTGAAATGGGGTCACTAAACATCTTGCACTGTTTGAAAAAGTTAACAACCAATTTTCCTCCTATATGTTGGTTAGCAGATGTTCCCCATGCTTATAACTTGAAGGCTCAAATCAACCTCTTTTACTTGATCACTGAAAACTGTATTGAAAACTTTCTGTGGACAAAATGAACTTACGTTGAAGAGATATACCATATTAAATTTTAAAAAAATGGTAAATTAGCACTAAATTACTTACAGGGCAAAGGAAATAGAACAAAACAAATCACAAAACCAAAAATTGCTGCTGCCAGACTAAATGCGAATGATAGCTAGCAACATCCAACTCCAGGCTAGTGAACCTAGGAAAAAATAAATGGCTCGAGCTGGATAATACGTCCACACAGTTAGACTACTGAGCCAAATTGATCCTATTTTTTCGAGCAATGCATTCTAACAAACTCAGTTTCCAAAATTGCTTCAGTTCAACCCAATATTGATGAACCATGATTAGTTCGCCCCACTCCCAAACCAGACATAAATGACAATAATCCTGGCTCCATAAAAACTCAACCAATTACAAACTGCAATTGGTAAAGCAATAATATGATGAGTCAAATGAACACCATTCTTGGCCATTTATGCCCATGCAATATAGATGAACCGTGATTAGGTCGCCCCACTACCAAACCAGACATAAATGACAATAATCCTGGCTCCATAAAAACTCAACCAATTACAAACTGCAATATGTAAAGCAATAATATGATGAGTCAAATGAACACCGTTCTTGGCCATTTATGCCCATGAAACTACAAAACCTCTTAAGGAAAAAATTTAGATAGCATTTCCAATTTAGGTTTTGTAGTTTCTATGCTTAGTTGTTTGATGTTTTTGCTAGGCTGAACTTAGAGCAAGTGTATTTGAAGCGATTGAAGAAGAGGATAAGGTAATTGAGAAAGAAGAAGGCTTGCCTCCTGCACTATTGGGTAGCTGCAATGACAATGCAAAAAAATTGCATGCTTCTCCGTCAGGTTCCTCTTCAAACCTACTTTCTCACGAAGCTTCCCCTTTTGTCTAAATATCATAGTCCGATTCCGACAGCTTTCCGTTTGTTTGTATATATGCTAGCGAGCTGAGCTTGGGGAGGAGAGAGAAAACACCATGTCTACTTCAATTCGTTTACAATAATACAGATTTAATCTGATTTACTAGCTTAATTCATCTTAATACTCTTTTTTGTTGTTATAGGACCAACTGCCTGTAAACTCAGACCATAAGAAATAAAATTTATCTTTTATGAATATAATAATTTCGATAATGATGATCTATCTTTGATCAGATTAAAAAATATATTAATTGAGATATGCATAAGTTGGTCTGAATACTCTTAATCATTGAACTGGAAAAAAAAAAATTAAATTTAAATAAAAAAATTCCTAAAAACTTTATCTCATGTTGTACTTAAATTCATATCAAATCAATAGAGATTCAATTTTTTACTTAAGGAATACTCAAATTTTTATTCAAATTAACAATAATTAAATTTCATTGTCGTTTAAAAATCCAATGATCATATTTTATCTTTACTCAAACCAACCCTTTGAACAATTTTAGAAAAATGTCTTATTTTTGGTTTAATTCTCTATTTTAACGAATGCATAAGCACTTTCAAAGAAAAATAATGCATATGTAAATTAATTAATAAAAAAGGGAGGATTACACTCAGACCCTCTAAGATTTGTTATTTAATTACTCAGACCTCTAATATTTAAAATATTACACACAGACCCCTGAGATTTACACGCGCGTAACACTTAGACCCCAGCCGTCAATGTACATTAGTAAATTATACTCAGACACCCTGAAGTTTATAGACGTATAATATTTAGACTCCTCAAATTTAAAATCAAAGATAAAATATCAAATATTTTAAATTTTACAACTAAAATTCATGTTATATTGTATCATTTATTAAAATAAAATAAAAATCCATTTTTTTTTAAAAAAAAATTCGTAATTAATATACAATTATACTATCTATTGGAATAAAACTAAAAAATCAAATAAGGGGTCTAAGTCATTTATAATAGAACATGAATTTTACAATCAAAATGCATGTTCTATTATGTCATTTATTGAAATAAATTCAAAAATAAAAATCTATTGAAATAAAACAAAAAAATAAACAAATGGTCCACTGTAATGGACACAATATTTTTTAACTTTAATTGGGGTAATTTGCTAGTTTAATTTGGTCGTTTAAACGATCAAATTAAATTCCAATAGATATAATTATATATTAATTATAATTTTTTAAGAAAAAATTAGATTTTTATTTTTAATTTATTTTAATAAATGTCATAATAGAACATGAATTTTGATTGTAAAATTTAAAATATTTGATATTCTATCTTTGATTAGAGTATTTTTAGTCTAAATATAATATTTTAAATTTGAGGGATCTAAGTATTACACGCTTACAAACTTCAGGGGTCTGAATGTAATTTATTAACCGATATACTAACGGATGGAGGTCTAAGTATTACGCGCATACAAACCTCAAAAAATTTATATGTAATATTTCAAATATTAGAAAATCTGAGTTATTAAGTAAAAAATTCAGAAAATCTGAATGCAATTATCCCTAATAAAAAATTCCCCTAGCTGCCAACGTTTACATGTGACAGCTATTGGGTAAATGATCTAAATTTTTTTTCAAATTGAAAGAAAATAACACTATGCGTTTAGTAAAGTGCAATGCTATGTAAATTAAATTTGTAACCCAATTTACATTCTAAATGAAAAGAGATCATTGGATAAGTGGGTCCCATTTAAACAAGTTAATGAGACTCAGTCATCCAATGGTCCTCCTTCATTTGAGATGTAAATTTGAGTTGTAAATTTGAGTTACATAATATTTTCCTTTAATAAAAGGACAGTTTGTTGTGATGATTTAAGACATTGGATTAGATCAAGAGCAATGTTATTGACATTTAATTTACAGATCTAATTTATTAGAATAATACCATATAGACTTAAAAATAAGACTTAAAATATGTATTTGATAATCACAACCATTAATTTCACTGTGGGTCATAATATTTATTGAGACCCATTACATATTAAAATAATTGTGATTATCAAGTATACATTTTAAGTCTAAATACCATTTTTAAATTTGTTCACCTAATTCACTATGACTTTTGGATTGACTGTGAGCTCCATCAAATATTGGAACTTAGTGTTGATCCAATAATTCCACTAAAACCACATCATTAAGTCAACAAATTAGGTAAAATTTGTAAGTCCAAATAACATTACTCTTAGATCAATTGCTCATAACAATAATAGGGCATTAAATTTCTACATTAGATCCCTAACTTAAGTTTAACTAACATTATCATTACTCATATACTAACTTCTTAGATAAAAAAACATGTACAAGCAAGAGGACTAGAGGAGCCATACTTTGCACTGCCTTTGTTTGTAATTGTGTAAGCCTTAATGAGATTGACAATAGAATTAGGAATAGGATTGCAGTTATTAGCAGGATTCATCAGGCCATACTGTCCGTCATACTCACTTAATAAAGGGATAAACATGACCCTGGCGTCAGGGTCGGCCCAATGAAAATTGAGGCTCTAAGCGAAAATTATAAATAGAGCTCTTTAAAATTAATAATAAATATAAGATATATTATTAAAATTTCAGTAAAAATTATGGTTCTAACTTTCTTGTGATGCAAGATTAATAATTAAGTTTCTATATTCAAATTTTGTTAATATATATTTTTTAATTGATAATATGACTAACTCACTGTAATTTCTTTAGAATATTGTTAAAAATGAAATGAAACAATAGTAATTGATAAATAGAGATTATATATAAATTTGAATTCTTTGTTTGTATTTTAAATTGTCTATTAAGTCTGACATTCGTCAAGAAGAAGAACAATGAAATTGGATTAAATTACATTATTAAAAAAATAAAATTATTAAATAAAAAAAATTTAATGTCTTCGCAATCCAAAAACTAATTGATAAAGACTACAAATAAGGCCCCTCTTTTTTGGGGGCCCTAGGCGGAGGTTTATGTAGTTTACCCTCTGAGCCGGCCCTGCATAACGATATGCTATATAAATCCAGACATACAATTAACATCATACGGATCCGACTATATGCTACAATGGGTTATGAGAGGGAAAAACATAAACCAACTCTCTCTCTCTCACTATAATCTATTTGATTATCAATGCAGCACTTGCATAATGGAATGTACTTTAGTTTGTTTTTATATGTTAGAATCTACTTTAGTTTTGTCTTTATATGCTAGAATCTACTTTAGTAAAAGAAAATACTTTAATCTTGCATAAAAAAGGTCATCCAAACAAGATTGCATTATAAATTGAGGAATCCATTCTTAAAATATAATTTTGTTTTTCTCAAATTTCTCCTTTATTTGATGCCCACCACCCTCCACTTTTGAAACCCCATGCCAACATTACAACCCAACTCCTTTTCTTTTATTTTTTATTTTTTTTTACATGCATAAGTAAATTAATATTCAATGAACAATTAACAATGAGACCTAATTTATGAATTCAAGTATACAAGACAGATTTGATATTAACACAAGCCCTCTATACACAATTATAAATAAACCATTTATTGGAGGTAATTTTAATGTGATTTGATTTAGACTAGGCATATTGCCATTGACAATCTATAAAATAATAGTCTCTTAAGTGTACGTTTTTGTGTCATTTTGGTCCATATTTTTTAATTTCATAACTTTAGTCCCTTAAATTTGTAATTTATGTTTTGTGTCAACGTAGTGATTATTTTTTTCACATTGATTTCTAGAGTTTGAAAGAATGTTCTTCAAATAAGTATAGGGTCAACTCGAAAAAAATCGGTGACCCCGAAGCCTTAAACAGGCCATTTCTGTTACTAGATCATCTCTGTCAGTGGAGGAAGGTAGGGGCCTCACCCTGAAAAGAAAAAATTTTTACGTATATATGTTTTATATATATATGGAGGGACTCAAGGCGGCTCAACAGACCCTAAGGCGACACGTGTACAGGTGTAGCTGTTATGAAGCCGTGGAGCCGACTCCGAGTAGTGAGCCAACGCCGACCACAAGGAGGAGAGCCGACGAAAGATGGTTTCGTGGAGCCGAGTACAAGCTTTTGACACTAACAATTAATGCGATGTGACCTAGCATTTATGGAGATGTGAGTGACTTAGACAGAACATTTAATAAGCCTCTGCACCCTCGAAGACTCAAACTGACAATCATGAGTAGGTGCATTAATGACTGAGACGCCGAGAACAGAACTAGGGGTGTTTCCCCCCTAGACGCCGACTACTCGGGAGTAGGTGTCAGACACTGTTCATAGACACTCGAGTATTCGGGGATAGCTGGAGGTTCTCGGCGTGGCCTCGAGGGCTAGTCTCATCCTCCAAGCATTAATGACACGGGAATCCAGGTAGGAACCACTCATTGCGCATGGGTAATTGAGAAGGGCATTAAATGTTGATATGACCTCTCTGTCAGAGCAATCATTTCAAGTCCAGGTATAAATACCTCTCAGAAAAATGGACTAAGGTACGCAAACTCAAAGCATAACTTATTGAATAGAGCTTGATCCTCCCTCGGTTACTGACTTGAACTTCGGAGGGGATAAGCCGGGCGTGCGCCTGACTCCCTTTTTTCCTAACCTTGTGGTTGTTTCAGGGTTCATCATCAGCTCAGTCGCTGTCTCGAATTGATTGCAGGAATTATCCCGTGCAATATATTTTTGGCTAATATCAATTGGGTCTATCTTAGTGAGTTAGATAAAACAAAATTAATTGAATTAAAGAAGTTGGGTACAAAGTACTGAAATAAAAAAAAAAATTGAGTCACAAAGGTCCTTGACCCAGTCCTTTGTCATCTTCTTTCAAAAGACAAAAAATTTCAAGATCTAAATAATCGTTTCTCTTAATCGAACATTGAGTTGCTTGTTTGTGTGGCATGTCTGAGTCTATCTGAATTGAATTGAACGCTAAGTTATCATGAAACACTTTCAAAGTATAAAGACTCGTCACGGTCAATTGTAAATAGTTATAATTAACCTAATTTTTTGTAAAAAATTATAATTAACTTTTTTTTAGTTATTTTTTATTTGTATAGAATATATATAATGGTTTTACGCTTTTTTATGTTTAATGAATCTTAAAGTATAAAATATGATGTAAAAAACGTAAATATATTACATTATTTTTATCTATTAGATGACAAAATAAAATTTATAATTAAAGTGTGTCTATCATAAATCATATTACCGGCTTCGCCACTGATCTTTGTAACGAAACACCAAAAAAATCAAACTGGACGATTTTAGAAAAACCAAAATAAATCCAATGGTTGGAAGAAAACCGGGCGGGTCAGGTCAAGTCAAGTCCCTATGATTGTTATATAATGATTGTTAATTTTGATAGTTGGTCTTAATTATAATTTGCTTTGAGACTTTAATTTAGAAGACTCTAATTTTAACTTGTTTTTTTTTTTAATTTTTTTAAAAGAATCTAATTGCAATTTTTAGTATTGCAAATCTCATGAATTATTTTTGGATTGATGGACTATTGGTCTGAGCAGTCGTATATTACGTGAAAGATTTTGGGCGATTTGTAAATCAAAATAAAAAATAGAATTAGGGGAAATAAAACCCGTTTCAAGGGTGTGGAAACATCTGATAGTTCAATTCAAAAAGAACCCAATCTCCAAAATTTCACAAGAAAATTTATCTCAAAATCCAACACATTCATTTCATTCACAATGAGCTCTTTATATCCAAAATAAAAATAACTATCATGACCCATCATCCCACCATCTAAATAACTACCCACTAACACATTAATTTAATAACCACTAACAGTGACATCCAAAATTATATATAAAAATAGGCACATAACATCGTAGCACCCGTCAATCTATATAATAAAACAAATAGAAAGTTGAATTTTATACTCTACATATTTTTCTTCCCAAAACTATCAAATCATTCATTTTTATCACATGTTCAATCATTTAATATTTAATTAATTTATTATTTAACATAATTTTTATTTCAAACTTATTCATACACGATAATATACACATATTGAGAAAATTTATTATTTAACATTCATGTCAATTTCGAATCGATTTTCATGTTGTATTACCAATCACCCATTGACCCGATCTTTTGTTGGGTGGATGTTTGGTTAAGTCTATGAACTATGCTTCAGATGGTTATATATATCAGTCCTTGCGATTCTCTCAGTTCTACTCCTCCCTTTCCACCATTAACAAAAGCTACCAATAACCAGACCCACCCACACTCTCTCTGCAAAACCCTAACCCTAACAATGTCACCCATAGACCCCCACTCCTTCACCGACTCCACCCACCCTCTCACCACCCACATCTCTCTCTCACTCTACTTTGACTTCTCCTCTTCCACCATCCTCTCCTCCACTCTCATCTCTCTCCCCACCCGCCACTCCGGCCCCATCACCCTCGACACTCGCTCTCTCTCCATCTCCTCCGTACTCGACCCCACCACCCATACCCACCTCCCTTTCTCTCTCTCCCCCACCTCCGACCCAGTCAAAGGCCAGTCTCTAACCGTTTCTCTCTCCAACCACTCCAAATTTCTGATCATTTCATCAACGAGCACTTCTAGCTCCGCTCTTCAATGGCTCTCACCGCCACAGACATTCAACAAAACTCACCCATTTGTGTATACCCAATGCCAATCCATTCACGCCCGTTCGATTTTCCCCTGCCAGGACACCCCTGCGGCGCGTGTTTGTTACGCGGCGAAGCTTAACATTCCGAGGCAGCTGTCGGCGGTTATGTCCGCTCGGCATGTCGACCGGCGGCCTCCGGTGGCGTCCGAGAATGGGTCGGCGTGTGATGATTCACTGTGGTGTGGCGAAGGGAGAGTGGTGGAGGAGTTCGTCATGGAACAGCCTATTCCGCCGTATCTTTTTGCTTTTGCGGTGGGGGAATTGGGGTTTAGGGAGGTGGGGCCGAGGACTAGGGTGTATTCGGAGTCAGTGCCGGCGGTGTTGGACGCGGCGGCGAGGGAGTTTTCTGGGACGGAGGATATGATTAGGGTTGGAGAGAGAATGTTTGGGGCTTATGATTGGGAGAGATTTGATTTGTTGGTGTTGCCGCCGAGTTTTCCGTATGGTGGAATGGAGAATCCGAGGATGGTGTTCTTGACGCCGACGGTGATCAAGGGGGATGCCAGTGGGGCTCAGGTGGTGGCCCATGAACTTGCTCATAGTTGGACTGGGAATTTGATTACTAACAAGACCAATGATCACTTTTGGTTGAATGAGGTAAACAATAATAGATTTTTTTTTTTTAGTTTCAATATTATTTGTTTTCCTCTGATTTTATGATGCTCTTATGGTACTAACTTTTGTCCAATTCCTTGAACATTGAATGTCTATTGTTGGATAGTAGGAATATATGGTTGTTTACAGGGATATCAATTGAAGAAAATGGTATCTGTCTTACATATGGTGATTAGCACTTGCTTAACTAGCATTAGAGGAAAAGATTAAATACATGCCATGCTGTGCAATGCTTCTGATTTCAATATATGCCAACACAAAATGGAACCATTTGATTATTGTGTGATGCGGAGTCAACTCTTAACTAAAAACTTTTGGTTCAATCCACTTACGTTGCGTTCGGTTCGCAGTAATGCTTTTAGTTGGGAATGGAATTAGCTTAGTAATGAAATGAAATATGTATTACCATTCGAATGTTTGACAATTACTTGGGATCAAGTCCTGTAATGGAATGCACATTCCATTCCAATGTTTGGATAAGATAATTCTTATTGGAATAGAATGGAATGCAATGAAATTTAATATTTTTTATTCAAATAGAATGAAATTTAAATAAAATAATTTTTTTTTTACCTATAAAATTTCAACTTAAGTATACATTCTTCCTTACAATAAGCATACCTATTAATTTTAAAACTTGACAAACAAAATAAAAATGTATAATCCCCACACTCCTATTTTAGTTCGCTGGCAAAAATATCAAGAAAAATATTTTCCCAGGTAAAAATAATTTACTTAGTATAAGACTAACTTTTATGAAGAAATATTTCTTTAGAAAAAAACGATATTTTTTTTCAAAGATAGATTTTTATTTATTAAATCACCTAAACATTCAATGAAACGCACAATATATAAAATCATACCAAAAAAACAAAATACCTAAAAAAAAATCATAAATTTATTCTGCTCTAAATTTTAATAAATAGAAATTAATATATAAATTAAACTTTCATACATGGAATCAACAGAAATAATTTGATTTGCATGAACATCCATAATAATAAAAATAAAGCCTATTGTGCCACTAGCTTTGTCAGTTATAGTTATCATCCAATTTAAAAGAATTATATTCGGTCTACATTCCTAAAAATAATACCGAATCATATACTAGTCCCAAAAAACAATATTTCTCTACGATCATGCGTCTACATTTCTCTCAAAATCATTCAAAACTCCGTATTGGCAGTCGTATGCAGCCATCATAAATACCTTGGCTGCATATGCCGCTTAAGGAACAACCCCTCCATCTATCACTCCGGTGCAAGGGACACAGATCCACAACCACAAAGCCAATGTGATCTTCTACACACATCCCACCACTGAACAGGTTCAACTTTATTTCTTTATTTCTTTCTTTTTTTTTTAACAAAAGAAAATTTTTATTTATTCACAAAAGCTGTAATTACAAGAAGCAAATAAAAGGAAAAAACATAATGTTTTCCTAATTACAGCAACAACTAAACAAGAAACAAAATAACCAAAAAAACCAGTTGGCAGCACAATAGCAGAAGCTCCACTGTTTCCTATTCTTCCAGCAAAAATCAGCAGACAGCCTTCCAGACAAGCCTTGTATGACACCCTGCTAAACTTCCAGAAGCCATTCAACTCTGCCATATAAGCAAAAAACAGATAACCACCATCCCTACACACCCAAATAAAACAGCAACATTAAACCCTTATCATCATACACCAAAATTCTCTGAACACATGCCTTGTCTTAAAATTCATACAACTCAACAAATCCTTAATCTGCCTGAGCAAATTTCGAAGAGGCTAGGCACACTCACATTTTCCCAAAATAGCATTCACCAAGACTGGAGAATCACATTCAACCTCAACCCCATATCCCCACAAACCATAGCTTTTAAGCAACTGAAGGCCATCAAATAAGGCCCTAAATTTAGCTACCGTATTAGAACAGTCACCATAAAAGTATGCAGCTGCTAAAACCAGTCTCCCCCACTCATTTCTCACTACCGTACCACCTTCTACAGCACCTGGATTACCTCTTGAAGCACCATCAGAATTCAGCTTCAAATAACTAGCCTCAGGACACATCCATTTAGAACAGGTTCAACTTTCACCCTTACTTCTCATATGAGGAATGTACATATAAGCCAGACCGAGTTGCTGGAGGATCATTCTCATTTAGCTCTGCTTCAATTGATGGCAAAAGCTCAAGTTGAATCACATAACCTGATGGAGTATAAACTAACAGATGCTCCAATCAACATTTGAACAAATTGGAGGCCACATCAATAACCACCCGTGAAGGCAAAAAGAAGGCCACTTTCTGTTAGGCATTTTGACAAACACCTAGTTTGTATTGTAAAACGTTTCACTAGTTCTAAAAAACTGAGTTCCTTATGGGTCATAATTTGCCAATTACAGGTATGCAGGTTAACTGAATTGGTTAGACCATACTATTCGTAATCTTTGTTTCGAATGTTAAATCGTTTATTTAATCATTTTTTATTCTTTATAGGATTCTGATTCGAGGAGACATGCCTACTGGTAGTTTAGGAGTCATGATTCACCAATTATAGGTGTGATTGGTTTCATATGCATAAAGATCTACTGCCATATCTCGAATTAGAAAGTAAAAAATCGATTTGAAATATTGAAGCAAAGTGTTTTTAAGAGATAGATTCACATTTCAAACGACAAAAAAAAATCCTAAAACCTAAAAATTCTAGGTTGGATTTGAGAATTGCTGATTAAATTTAACTAGTTATTACCTGGATTGGTCGGATTTGAGCTCATATAGGCAGTTCCTGGCCACCTATGCGTACCCTTGCTTCACAGAGAGATGAGGGAGAGGTAGAAAGTAATTGGGAGGGGATGAGAAGAGAGATGGAGTGCCACGGTATTTGTGAGGAAGAAGAGAAGATGTGAGAAAAAGAAGAGAGATCAGAGGAGGAGCAGAATCGACGATCGCGTTTTTTTTTTCCAAAATGGTGCATTCTTGAATGGGAATGGAATGGGAAATACTAGGGTAGATTTGGTAATGTCTAATCCCAAAATTTGTGGGATTAGCTATTCTTTAGGAATAGGAATGAATTTCAATTTCCTGTCAACCAAACATAAGAATCAACATTACCAAAGAATGCATATTCCATTCCAACCCTTAATCCCATGTACCAAACGCAGCGTTAAATTATTTTGTTCATCAATCCATGGGCTTTTATTTTTTTCCAAAATTGTAGCAATCCACTCAAATTGTTTTGTTTATCTCTTCAAATTCTATCATATAATAGGCACTTAAATGGAAACGAATAAAGATAAGGAGTATGGAATGATGTTTTTTTGGAGTTCTAGATGAATTTAAAGAGTAGTTAGAACATTATTGTTTTTGTCGCTTTTGTTTTGGCTGAATTTTTGTTGCTTTTGTTTTGGATGAGGTTTTCTCGCTCTCATTTTGGCGGAGTTTGGACATCAAGAATATCAAATGTTGAACTATATTTTACCGATTAAGTGATCCCATAAATTCTATCAATTTTGGTGGATTTTTTTATTGAAGAAAATGGAAGAACAAATCCTCATGGAAAGTTGGAGAAATGATGTGAAACTTGTAGTTCTTTCCTATGTGGCATCCTTAAACGTCATATTTAATGTTATGCATTCAACGTATAAGAATATGCACATATTTTCGGGATGCATCCCTTAATAGGAAGTATTGAAGGGGTATTTATTGGGCTTTTTTGAGTCATGCAAGGGAATTTGGTCAATATCCCCAGTTTTACGTAATTCTTTAACGTAAAGATTGAAATTTTCCTGCACTTCTTTTGAAGTCTTTTCGATTGATGAATTTCAGATTTACACTAGTAGGCAGCGCCACCACATAATTTTCCTCATCTGTACAAATGTATATGCTATTTTCTTATTTGTGGTTCTAGGGTTTCACAACATATGCAGAAAGGAGAATTGTTGAGGCCGTGCAAGGGGATGACAGAGCTGCATTGAATATTGGAATCGGTTGGAAGGGTTTGGTTGAGGAAATGGAGAGATTCAAGGACAATATGGAGTTCACAAAGCTTAAAACCAATCAGGAAGGAATAGACCCTGATGATGTTTATTCTCAAGTCCCTTATGAAAAAGGTTTCCAGTTTTTATGGCGCATTGAAAGACAGGTTTGTGTACTTTCTGGTTCTCATTTTAAAATTTTCTAGAGATTTGTTGAAGAATATCCTGATTAACGTTGTTTTTTCTCTTCAATGCTCAGATTGGAAGGCCTGCATTTGATGAATTTCTTAAGAAATATATTGCCACCTTCAAGTTCCAGTCCATCGACACTGACATGTTTCTTAACTTCCTGAAAGCAAATGTCCCTGGAATAGAAAATGAAATTGATTTGAAATTATGGACTGAGGGTACCGGAATTCCTTCAGATGCCATGGAACCAGTTTCCAACATTTATTCAAAGATTGTATCATTGGCAAACGAGTTCAAGCTTGGTAGGATGCCAAGGGAGGATGAAGTTGCTGATTGGCAAGGACAGGAATGGGAGCTTTACCTGGAGAACCTGCCCAAATCTGGTGATGCTTCACAGGTAATTGTTGTTTGGCTACTCTATGACGTATGTCTTCTCTTTTATCTGTGGCTATTTAAAATTCCTTAAGAGTTATTTTGTTTCTTGGTTGCGTTTCTTGGTTGCTCATGTTATCTTTTCTTGAAGTTGCTTATTTATTTAATTTGTTTATTAAGTTTTACACAATATATTTTTATACAACCTATTGTATCAGCTACTTGAAGGCAGTTTTCAAGTTTTATTTTGAGCTGCTCATTTCTTTCAAAATATATTTTTTCATATCATGAAGAAAAGTGAAAAATAGTGCTAAAGCAGGCAGTCTCTTTGCGTTAGGTTGGTGCCAGCTTTCCTACTTGAAGATAATCTTTCTAATACATCAGTAGTCACCATCCATTTTGATAGTCTTGATGATGTTGACCATTATTTTGAAAGAGTCATTGGCGGATGTTTACTTGGTTGATTTGATACATCTTGCTTTCTGCTAAAGCTTGATTCTTTTCTTTTTATAGATGCTTTTATGATAGGTCGAGTCCCCTTCTGCTTTAAAGGTGCATTTTAATCTAGGAGAAATGGAACCTTGGAACACCCAACTTCCCCCCCCCCCCCCCCCAAAAAAAAAAAAAAAAACTCAAACAATCAGTAGGGATCCTAAAGCCATCTGACTTTTGAAGAATGTGTTATTATTCCTTGATGCTTTAGTTTGACCTCTTAGAAGATGTGCATTTCCTCCACTAAAAGACTGTATAAGCTTATGTGTATGTGGTGCTTTGTTTAATAGAGAACTGTTCCTATAGACATATTTGTGGATCCACGTTTCAAAATCTGTAATCTCCAAATTTGATGGTTTGTCGTGCAGGTCTCAGCCTTGGACGCCCGCTATAGGCTTTCAGAATCAAAAGATTACGAGGTCAAGGTGGCATTTCTCCAACTGGCCATCTCGTCGAGGTGCAGAGACTACTACGGGGAGGTGGAGAAAACTCTAAAGGAAGTTGGGAGGATGAAATACCTCCGGCCACTCTACACTGCACTTGTGCAAGGCAGTGGAAAAGATGAAGAGAAGATCTTTGCCAAAAGGGTGTTCACCGAGGCTTGTGATTGTTATCACCCTATAGCTCAGGGTGTTGTAGAGTCCATCCTAGCCAAACACGTGTAAAATGTTATATAAGTTATTGATCAAATTCACTAATCTGATCCAAAATGTTTTCACGAATTTGTGTCAATTTCTTGAATCTGGCTGCCTAGTACCTTGGACTTTTGATTTTGATGAATCTATTCATCCTGGTGGATGTTGTACCTTGTTTCCAACTTATTGTTTATATCTTCATTTGCATAAAATTAAGGTGCGGCGGTTAGGCATCCTTAGATGAAAGAGTGGCCTTTCAGGACGGGGTGTTGTGTTTCACCAACTCCATCTATCCTACACATCCAATCAAGATCTATCCTACACATCCAATCAAGGTTGTCACTGGAAAACTATAGTCAAGGTGTACGAGGTCTTAGAGCAACTCTAAAAGACTCGTTAAAAAGCTCTTGTTAGCTATTTTATATAACTTCTCCCTAAAATCTGGTTACAAGAGACTATCTATTTCACATAGTCCCCTTTTCACTCGCTGGTTCTAGCGAGCCACTTCTCCCTCGCTAACGCCAATATCCTCCTCACTCTCTCTCTCTCTCTCACTGAAGCTCCATAATATAGAAGCTCCACAACACCCGAAGCTTATTGAAGATCCACCGATTGAAGGTTTCATTGCAGAAGGCTCCACCGGTATGGTCTCTCTCTCTCTCTCTCTCTCTCAGAAACTTTGTAAAAATGGGGAAGACGATGAGTTGATTAAAATCCAGTAACCCCCCCAAAATCAAGCAAACTCCCTCCAAAAATCCAGCAAAACCCCCCAAGAATTTTATGATATTTACTCTTGCAGCCCATCTTTTATGATATTTATTCTTGTAGCCCATAATTGATTAAATTTATACAATGTATAGTTGAATTGTTATTTTTTGAATTTTATTATTGAAAGTTAGTTAAAGTTAGTTGAAGTGGTTAGTTAAAATAGATAGCGTTGTTGGAGTGAATTTGAAAAAATGGTTTGCTAAAATAGATAATACAATATTTAAATATATTTTGAGTAACTATTTTAGATAACATTGTTGGAGTTGCTCTTACTGTCTATTCATTGGTACTCTGCATCTTCACGGAGAATTCAATTTCACTGGGTCCGGGTCAGAGACAGCAGGGCCGTTGTTACACCATTTGCACAAGATAACTGTCTTCCACCACGAGGTACAAGCAGAATAAAGGAACACTTGAATACCCATGATTAACAATATTCATAAGTGGCTTGTTAGTTTGTTTAGCCTTTAATTTGTCTATCATTTTATTGCATCTGTTTTCCTTCTTTCCACTATAGTTATAGGTGCAAGAATGGGCAAAAGTAGCAAGGGCAAGAAGATGGGGAAAACAGCATGATGGGCTGGTAGCCTGACTCAATTCAACCAAATCCTAACAATAAAATAATTCATTCCATTTCAGGGCACTAATGTATAAACATGTTTTTTTTAGTCAAACACTTACAAGAAGGGGACGACAAAGTTCGAACTCATGACTTTAAGATCATTAAACCAATCAGTAACCTCCATCTGTTTAAACATGTTTCCAGACACCATTTGAAAGGGAATTCTTCCTAAAAGAAAAAAGTCATGACATGATCTATGCATTTTAACGAACTTTTTAAGCAAGTGGTAACCATTACCTTTACCACCTCTAACAACAGTGGCAAGCCAGCTAAATCCGGGAATGTCAATTTGGTTCATATACTTGACCAATGTCATGAGAGAGAGAGAGAGAGAGAAGAAACAAAATGGGGGTGAAAGACAAGCACGGTTTGTTCAACTTGCTTCATAAATCAGGCTTCATATAGAAATTTCCCTTAAATGAGCCCCCACCTAAACATTTTTCATTAAAGAAAACCATGCTAAAATTATATATACCATTTCCCCGAAGCCTAGAAAAAGTTTCATGGAATACATCCTGGATGTATTCCATCCAGCAGAATGAAGAAAGACATCATTTACATTGGTTCTACAAACTTTTACCAAGAATGATCTTCACCTCACGCTTTATCTGAGCATATAATTTTATGCTAAGAGGGTGATAAAAGGTTCACACTATAATCTCTAACTAGCGAGACAAAATGACACCCGTATCAGAGTATGACACATGACTTCGAACAGTTAATAACTGGGGTGAGTGATCGGTCCCGAAGAAGGAATCCAGAGGGAACATGCCCTAGTAAACTCGAGGAAGATATATGTCTTGGGCTTGAGTAATCAATGCTACAAGGGTGTGGGCCCCCCGTGATGTAATGAATTACAAAGAATGATTATTTTCACAGACACATCACATTGAATCGTACTTCGAATATCGAAAAGACATGATTCTAATTGACGTAGACTTCTCAAGAGTGCCTATATTTAATGCTCGGTGTCGGTGAAATGAATGTTCGGCACATCCCAATAAATACCTAGCATAAGTCATTAAATGTTGAATGGACGTCCAGTATATGCTCGGCCTTCCGAGCAAGGTAATCATTGCATGACTAGGCATTGAGGAGCCACCAACCTTTCCCAAGCTTTGTGAGACCCCCAAGATACCATGTTATCGCTTTTAAAGGTATAAATAATGCAATGAATCGAGTGTCAAGGTACGCTAGCTAAACCATCCACGTACAGTAAAAACCCTTATCCTCTCTTTGAGCACCTACAGACTTGGGCATTGGAGGAGATCAATAGGACACGTCTCCGGTCCCCTTTCTGACCCTGTTCACTGTTGCAGGTCACACGGATAGCCTTACCTTGGTGTCACTATCTCAAAACTATTGTGCAGAAAAAAACCCGTACGCTAACTGATTGGGATATGAAGGTTTTGTATTTATCTTTTTACTTTCCTCGTCTTTTAGACGGGGTTTAAGGGCACCAGATGTGGGCATGGGGGAGGGGAGTAAGCAAGCATTTCTCTTAGAAGCGCAACCAGTACAAATTTCTGCCCATTACTCAACTCTTATCTCCAAGAAAGAATCATTGTACCAGGCACTTCAAAGAAGCTAAGCTGAAGCTCTAGCCTGTGAAGTTGAGGTCATACCTTGAGTACGATCACTTGGGTTGCACAGCCAAATTGCCTATAGATTTTTCTTCATATGCCTAGTTTTCTCTTCCTTTTCTTGAGAGGGATGGTCAAAAAGCTCCCTGCTCTTGAAATTGAACAGCCAGCAAGGCCAAATTAACCTTAGTCCTTAAATTGTCAAAACAGATGATCATTCACAAAACAAAACCTGTATTGATCTATCAAAACATTTGCCTTAGCATATGGTCTTACGGTATCTGCATGCCTACAGCTTTTATTTTGGAAACTCTGAAAACTCATTAGATTAAGGTTCATGGCTATTTTCATACGGGTTATTAAAGGGTCGTTACCTGGTCTGGCACCCATGAACCGAGGATGTTAGCCATTAGGAGAGGTGAAGTGGTGACCGGGGTACAGCTTATCCTTTGGCATATTTGGCTCAAAATTGTTATCACCCAAAAAAAGACCTCAACGTCAATGATCTATAGAAGTATTCCGAACAATCAATCAATGTTAGAATATGAGGTGAGGAATTTTGTATGGTGAAAACTGTCATCTTGACTAAGAAGTACCCTCCTTGTCCATAATATATTCCACAGCCTCTTCCACAGTATCAACAACCTGCCAAACAACCAACAGGATAAATAGTTAGAAGTTGTGCACAAAATCACCCCCCCCCCCCCAAAAAAAAAAAAAAAACGGAGTTCCCAACACAAAAGATGTTTGAAGGGTTGGTCAATGCAAGTTATGCTTGATATATCCTCCCAAACCGAAGAGAATGCCATATTCACTTGAAAGGGCTGGAAATGTCTCAGTAAAACGAATTTATCTCGAGAAATTTTATTGGGAAGTATGATATCCACATATATTTAATACAAAGGCAGGGAAAAAAGGTCAAGGACCTTAAGTATCATTTCTTTGTTGAGCAGAATGCTCTAGAATTCCAGATCTTATTGATGAGTCTCCTTTGCGACTATACATACCTCGAGAGGAAAAAAAGTGATGAAATAAAACTAAATTTGAAACCAAGTCATACGACTATGAAAGGGTGCAGAAAGTTGTTCGGGCTGTGGTGATTGTTTCTATTGAAAACAAACATAATTCATCACAAGGCAATCATATCAGAGAACTATTTGCACAGATTATAATATGCATACTTGGAGACTTGGACCATATCATTCAGTCTTACCAAGTCAGCTGGAAACTCTGCATGGTTTTCGATTCCCCTGAAAACACCCGTCCTCGTCAAAATTGAAAACCATGGATCTCCTGCCTGAGAATTAAAATGAAAAAAGGAATTCTTCGCTCTTATTGGATTCAAATTACATATGAAGCAGGTACAATTTTTACATTAATAAGAATGTTTATGAACCATGCATACATGGACAAACCTGTCTTGCTCCTTTGATGTCAACCAAAGGATTGTCACCAATCATATACATGGTTTCCAAAGCATGTGATGCTGTGTCTCCATTATCCATAAGAGGATTGCCATGACATGAAGATGCCTTAAGATGTCTCAGCATCGTTTCGGCGTTCTTGAATACAAATGGATTTGGTTTCCCAAAAGATGTATACTCCAAAGGTGTGTGGTGAATTCTGCAAAATGAAGTCAAACATCCACAAGAAAAAGCAGTCCAGGAGAAATATTCCGGATGCATGAATGCAGTCGCTGTGTTTAGGTAGAAAACCATTTACACAAAAGATGAAAAAATATTACATATTGTGAACAAATGACACTTCCTGTGTAAATAAGACCCATTGGGGAATGATCCACCTGCGTAATATTTTATCCTTCAGCTCTCTCATCTTGGACTGATCGACATTTAGATATCTCATTTTTATGCCACACTAATGGCCAAAAAAGACTTATTTAGATGAAGCTAACCACCACAATAAATTCATCCTACGTATCCTAAACACCACACTTTTTGCGTCAAGGAAAACTGCACCTCATTGGTGGTAAAGGGCCATTGACATAGATTGCATTTATGACATTTTTCAAGGTTGCCATAGCAAACAAGTGTTTCACTGACTACAAGCTTTTATGTAGAGGAAACCTGTTAAAAACAAAATGAGAGCATCAGAGAATGACTAATCGCACATGTGGCTAAGTTCATACCGTTACCTGTTGAAGACGCTTTCAAGGGCAATTCTGAAAGCACCCATACCAAGCCGTTCAGAAGGAAATGCTGCCTGTCCTGAGTTGATACCTTATCAGTACAATCTCAACGAACAGTAAAGACCATTCAATCTGATATTTCTCGAAATCAGTACAGTAACCACTGCAGAATGTAATTCATCTATATCTATAATTGTAGAAAAAACTCTTATGATATTTCTAGAAGTGAGTTCAGTAACAATTGCAGAATGTAATTCATCTAGAATTGTAGAAAAAATTCTTATGATATTTCCAGAGGTCAGATCAGTAACAATTGCAGAATGTAATTCATCTAGAATCGAAGAAAAACAGTTCATGGCTTAAGCTGGCAGCAAAAAATAGTAGACTGGTGTTATCCTACCAATTTCCCAATGTTTATGGTTTATTCACATGACCAGAAGTTAGTCCTGCACTCTTTCAATATGATCTCAGTGTTTCTTTCAGTGACACCTATTGGATTCTAAGACAGAGTCTACCCAGATTTATGCCAACTGACCTGGTATTCAAGATCATCAGCGGCAAAATATAAAGGTGGTTGATGCCCATTCTTCTCTCCCACAAGGCCTCCAGATGTCAAAATGTCACAGAGAACCTGAATTTTATTAATCAGTCAGTTCAGAACGATCTCAAAAACCCCTGAGAAATAGTTGAATGGAAGGAAAGGTAGTGAGGTTCGAACAAAAGTGTCCCAGCCGAAAGGATAATGTCTACCTCCATTTAATTAGCTATGTTGCTTGAGTCTCCTTTCAAAATTTATTCTCAGTAGTTGAGTCTCCACTATGGCGGGTGGCTAACCATAGTGGCCATTATTCATGAGGGTCTATTTCAGGATTCTTTAAACTGTCTGGAAACATAAAAAATCTAGCCCATAATCCGGAAGAACATACACAATTTACATTGCATAACATCTAGTGAAGACCAAAATCTAGCCCAAATAGACAAAAAGGACCTAAAATATATTAAGAAACAAAAAGGAAAAACGGAATTGTTATCAACCCTATCAGTGTTTTTGAGCTGTGTCATCTAAACTTTCTTTAATGAGCTCTAACTCTAATTAAAGTGGGCTTCTCTTGGTCATGACTTAGTGAAGAAGTATTTGGGAGAAATAACTAATAAAATACAATTGCTGGTGCTTTATAGAGTAGGTCAACCCTGCCTTTCTTTTTCTTTTGGTTCTTCCCTATGAAATCTCTGAAATTGTAGTGCCAAAAGTTAGCAAGTTTGCAGAGTGATTGCCATGAAGTAACTGCTAAATAAATTCAGAAAGTATACTTCATGAGACTGATTGTGAAGAAAAAGAGTAACAATTGATTGTGGGACTTGCACTGCACCGAAATAATTGTTTGAAGTTCAAAGACTAATTTAACTCGCTCCTATGGTGTATATCTAGAAAATGTAAATGAGAAAAATACCTGAATATCCCTCCCCCAATCAACGGGATCACTAACAACGAATACTGCTTTAACTCTGTCAGAAAATACATTGAAACTAGGGACCAAATCCATCGATCTTCCAAACTGATTAGATGCCTGCTTAGTTGTCCAGTGTTTATACTGAGATACAGGATCGATGTTATTGAAGTAGGAAGCATACTCATCTACTGAGAGAACTCTCCTGCAGATAATCTCAAGTTAACCACCTTTATAAGTGCACAAAAGGTGTAAAAAATTTAAACCCTATCTAGTGAAAATATGGAGATTTAAGAGCAAAATATATGGCTAGAACTTACTTGAAACCATACTCGGACATCACCAGAGCAGGTTCCCCTTTTCCGGTGGCAACAATGAGTTCATTCTCAAATCTACAAAGGAGAAGCACAGTAACCAAAACTTCGGTCTGAATACTTTTAAGACCATTATCAGTAGTAGAATAACCATTGAAAAGATTTTCCAAATTGAATAGATTTTAATACTTAACAATTGAATGATGGGATATCTACATAAGTAAGTATGTTCGAAATCCCGGATGTTCAGTCAATGTGTTTGATCATTTCAGATTGTCAATGCATGACAACATCAATAATGTCTTCAATCCTACAAAAAACAGATGTGTGCAATAATTTTTTTTAAGACAAGTTCTAGCTATATATTCAAAAATTTCATGATTACTTTAATGGTAATTTTAAAAGTATAAGATTGTGCTCTTAAGAACTTCGGTTACAATTCCAAAAGATAAACAGAGGGAAAAGCTAAATAACTCAAACAGCAATGACCTCTAGAGTTGGAGGAAAACTCAGCTCTCCTTTGGACGGCCTCATATTTTTGCATATATTTTTTTCATAAAAATACATCTATATGATTTTAAAAACACTCCTTGATACTGTTTTTTTTTTCTGTTTTATATTTTCTGAAAGGTTAAGACTGATAGACAACCTTTTTTCTCCTTTTTTTTTCTTTTTTATTTTAAGTTTAATGCAAAGTGATAAACATAAGAGTCATCAAAAACCAATTTGAGCTGCGCAATTAAATTCGCGTCATATCAAATGCAACAAATTTTTGGTTTTCCGTGTTTCAGTGTGCCCAAAGAACTGAGATCCAACAACAGGAAATCAAATTACCTCTTTATCATTGGTAGAGCTACCAAGTGCTGTGAGTATGGCTTTATGCACATGTTACTTAGTGGACTACTATACTTCTCTGTTAAAGCTTAGTAATCCTAGTTTGTTACTTTGTTTTGGGTGAAGATGATCCATGAGTTAAATCAGCTCCAGAAACCAAGTATTTGGAAAAGCATAATACCATTGGATAAGAATAGCATACATAATGCAATGCATATACCTCTTCAGCAAACTTCTGAAAGGTGAGTGACCCTGTACAACCTGCATCAGGAGGATAAAAAAAAAAGACAACCATGCTAAAGGTACTATCAGGGAAACAAATGCAGAAAAGCTAAAGTAGGAAAGTCCACCCTTGTTTTTGAGAATTTCAGAACGTTACCTGAGAAGGTAAAATTTTTACTTCTAGAAGTTCACTCAACTCAGAGGCTCTTCTAGACTCTGGGATGCCACCTCCTTTTGAAATACAAGACTACTAAATAGTTAGTCAGCTGCTCAAAAGAATGTTTTCTGCCTCAAAAAGTATGGATGATAACATAAATCATGATATCTTATTGCTGAAATTATTCTGTGCATAAACTTAATACATATGGAAGACTTCGATATACATGCACAGAAAGAAATGACACAAATGAATCATTCCCAAATAAAATTTATTCTTGGGCAGGAAGCTTGAGCATAAAATATATTGGAGGTTAAGTCAAGCATATAATTCATTCTGTGATTTCTTGGAAGTTTCGAACTGATTATGCCAGTGTGGGATTGAAAAAAAAAATCTAAACAGGTTTGCTCATAACTGTATTTCATGAGCCCAAATGAAGACCGCAACAGTACTTCAAATTCAAACTTTACTGAAAGGAAACTGAATCCAATTACATATCAGTTGCATTTCTAGATATCATGAAATGCACATAATTTCGGGCTTCTCAATTCCGTGGTAAAGATAACCGAAGCTGCGATTCCATCCCTCCCATGTCTACAAGAGTACACATGGATGGGTCGCCAGGATTGTTAGCAGAGGGATATCACATTAAAAGCAGTGTTCTCATTTTCTTGGTTATAAGAACCCAAGTATTGTTCTGAAGAGTGGCAACCAAACATTTCACAACTACAAAAATAAAGGCTTATTACTTAGATAATACAAGCTAGGATAAATCATCCAAAGCACTCACCATTTGTCAAAAACAGAAATGGTATTTTTAGAGTACCTGCAGACAAGCAGTCAGAAACTTGAGTAACATGCAGGGACCAAAACGAAAGCAAGTTTTAACATCACTCCTTCAACAAAACAACAAAATTAGGCATCCAGTGCCGTGGAGGCCACCACACCTTCAAACTAAATTAACCACAAGTACCAACTCCATCTAATAAACCACGAGACTTGCATATAATTGCAAGTTTTCTTGGTTCTTACTTTTTGGTTCATAAGACAAACTCATATTAGTTTATATATCCCGAGCGTTATGGTGGCTTGCACAATCGAGTCAAGCAATATGATCTCAACAATGAAATAGACCAACCGAATTAAATAGGACCAATAATTGTAGGATTACAAATAAATATATCCACAAAATAGAAAAAAAGTAGCATGATAGAAGATAAATAGAATGAAAATCGAATAACATTGTTTGCATATTCTTAAATAAGTCCTGTTTAAATTCTGCTAACTATTACAAATCATTTATCTGGCCCCCACTTGGGAACACCAAATAGTTGTTGGTTTTTTGGTCGGGCACTATTATGGGGGAGGGGGACGATGAAGTTCCCGGGGCGGTGCCAACTGCTAACCTCGAACACCAACTTGATGAGTTGAGCCCAGTTGAGATAAGAACTGGTGGATTGAAGTAGTGTTTAAGGCAGGGCTACTATTGAGTACAAATTGTTGAACATACAGCTTAGAAACAGAAAATTTGACATGTGTATTAAACTAAACAATAAATCTAAAAAATTGAAATACTCTAACAATAACAAACAATAAGCACAACATACTAGTACCAGAATCATCATACAATCTTCTCAAAGCTTCGGGAGAGCCTCCAATTGGAGTTCCGCCGCGAAGTACAACCCCGTCGATGTCAAAAGCAATTCCAAATGAAGGCCTGCGAGTACCAAACAAATTTCAATTATTATACCATTACACACACACCCCTACATGTATATGTAGATGTGACGACGCAGAGAATATAGAATTGACGAACCTTCCGGGGACTGAGCGGAGCTGAGATGATGAACGCGAATGAGATTGAGGTCGAAGCAACGAAAATGGTGGTCTGTCTCTGCTTTGTGAAACCCTAACAGCGGTTCGGAACCGCATTTTCTCTCTCAGTTGTTTCTTCTATCGTCTCAAAAGAAGCTGATTTCAGTTAATTTCAGTTGTGGTAGTTCTCCATGGATAAATTATACTTTAACACCCTCAATTATATCCTATGTCTAACGTTGCCTCCTCAATTATTAGTTTTTTTATATATATAATAATTGCGCATTAACTAAAATTATTTATTTTGCATAACTACGAAAATAAAAGCTTATTACTTCAAATAATACAAGCTAAGGATAAATCATCCAAAACACTCACCATTTGTTAAAAACAGAAATGGTATCTTTAGAGTACCTGCAGATAAACAATCATAAATTTGAGAGTAACATGTAGGCTTGTCAATCGTGTCGAGTGAAGCGGGTTCGTGTCGAATGAAACGGGTTCATGTCAAAAAAATATTTTATTCATACCTGATTCGTATATTAATTTGTGTATAACAACTCGTGTCATACCGATTTGAATATCTCTTCCAAGACTGCCACTACATCTTTTCAATAGAGACTCCCATACTTCAATTCTTAGTCTAATAGAACGTATGCTAGCCATAGACCAAGCAACGTTAAACTTGACACGACAAGTGCTGCATGGGTATGTGTTACTGAAGGTAAACCTTAGATCTGTCCATTGTTATGTTAGATTTATGTTTGGTTTGCTTGTTTTTGTCTAGATCTAACATATTTGAAGAGTCAATTTCTATTAGATTCAGACATGTTTGAAGGTTTCTTTCTCACTTTGTAATTGTCTTATAGATTCAAATTAGAATGATTATGATATATTATGTAATTTGTCGAATTTTTTTTTTTTTTTTTGTTTTGAGATTCAAACATATTTGAAGGGTTTTTTTTTTTTTTTTTTCATTGTGCAATTGTTTTACACATTCAAATTAGGATGATTGTGATATATTATGCAATCTGTCGAATTTCTTGTTTTGAGATTCAAACATATTTTAAGGTTTTTTTTTCTTTTTATTTTGCAATTATTTTATAGATTCAAATTAGAATGATTCTAATATATTATATAAACTGTCCTTAATTTCAGACATTTGCTTTTAGAATATATTGATTTTTTTAATCTAATTGAAGTTTTAATGTACAAATTTATTTAATCATTCAAAGTATAAAGTGTTTTTGGGTGCAAAGTGCCATTCTCCCTAAATTTAATTTAAAAAACAATTTTAAATTAATACTGTATTTAATTTCTATTGCTCCCCCCTCAACTTCTCGCTCCCTATTTCAAAAAAAAGAAAGAAAAACAACTCATTCTTACTCCCAGCCATTCTCAAACCGTAACGGGAAGAAAGAGATCCAAAGCATTCTTGGCTCTGGTTTTCAAGCGTGAATATGTTTCGAAGCATTCTTCGACTCCCATCTTTATCTAGTACCCACAAATTTTAGAATTTGTCTGCTCTAGCTCAATTGTTGGTAATAATGTATCTTTTCTAACATTGTTGTGTTCAATATTTTTTGTTTGTTTCATTGTTGTGTATGTGTTGAGGTAGGTAGAAACAATAGTTGTCAAATAAACAGGTTTAACATTTATTTTAGAGAGTGTATCATTCATACTTTCCATCCTTAAATGATAGAAAATGTATCTCTCCTACTTTCCATATTTCTTACCAAACATAAAGTATAAAATATTTTTGGGTACAAAGTGCCATTCTCGCAAAATTTAATTTAAAAAACATTTTAAATTAATATTGTACTTAATTTCTATTGCTTCCTCTCTCAACTTTTCGCTCCCCCTTTTTGAAAAAGAAAAACAACTCATTCTTACTCCCAGCCATTCTCAAACTTAACGGAAAAAAAGAGATCCAAAGCATTCCGAAGCATTGCTGGCTCTGGTTTTCAAGCGCGAACATGTTATTCGACTCCCATCTTTATCTACTACCCACAAATTTTAGAAATTTGTCTGCACTAGCTCAATTGCCGGTAATAGTGTATCTTTTCTAACCTTGTTATGTTCAGTTCAGTATTTTTTGTTTGTTTCATTCTTGTGTATGTGTTGAGGTAGGTAGAAAGAATAGTTGTTTAATAAACAGGATTAACATTTGTTTAAAGAGTAACTTATCTCTAAAACTTCTCATTCATGTCTATCGCACAAATAGTCAATCTTAATCCACCAAAACCGTCAAATAAATTTTTTGCATCTTTGTTTAATCCTTTAAATGTTCAATCTTCATGATATGTATTTAATCCCATAGTTTCAAATCCCATCTAGAATGATGTTTTTATTAATGGAGAACCATCCCTCTATTGGAGTAAGGAGGAAACACACACTCTCAACTCTCCTTTTTTGTTTTTCATCAAACTTTGACGAGGAAGTACTCTTATGGAAGACTATCATTAGGTGTAATCAAAGAGTTTATGAGCACTAAGTGGGTAATAAAGGGAGAATTTTTTGTAACATCACTAGATCCCAGACATATTGTTGTAAGGTTTTTTCTCTTTGAAGATTATGTTAAGACCTGGTTGAAGGATGTTGGTAATCTTTTTCGTTTTTTCAAGTGGCTGCCTCATTTTACCGCGAGCCTTCATTGGTATCGGTTTGTATTTTGTGACTTTGATACATACTTATGGAGAGTTGGATTATATAATTTTTTCGTATGATCCTTTTATTAATATTTTTTTGTGTATTATTGTAGGTGTAGTGTATATGTGCGGTGACACAAATAAGTATTTTTATATCTTAACATACTTTTATAAAATACTTTAATTTAATTATTTTTAATTTTAAATATCTAAATAATACTTATTTAATAAAAATATTTTTCTTATAAAATATTTTTAACAAACACTTATTAGATTTCATAAGTCATCCCAATCATAGTTTTAATGACTTAAAAAAAGTCATTGTTTAGAATTATTTACAAAAAAGTTCCGAAAATTGAACTTTTCAACAACTTTAACTTTTTTTTTTTGCCAATTATTAACTCAAATATAGGACATCTCATTATCTCTCAAAAATGTTAAATAATAATCGGGTCGGGTCGTCTGCTCGATAAATTCGCTACTTCGCTAACTCTTTCTCCTCTGCCTGGACTCTGGAGTGTAGGGTTTTATTATCATCATCCCTACCGCACCCAAATCATTAGATTCTCTAATCTGCAAAACTCCCAAATTACATAGGGAGGAGCTCGCTCTCTCTCTCTCTCCCCCTCTAAAATTTCAATAAAAGCCTAATAATTGTTCATAGATCGAACAATATCTTCATCTTTCATGCCCTGTATTTGTATTAAACAAAGTTAAAATCTATCAATTGCCAATCAACTATGCCTCCAAAGCAGCAATCGAAAGCGGACTTGGCGAAGAAACAGAAAGTTGTAGAAGATAAGACCTTTGGGCTCAAGAACAAGAACAAAAGCAAAAATGTTCAGAAATATGTTCAGTCTATTCAACAGGCCGCACAACCCAAGCTCGATCCCAGCAAAACCGCCGCAAAGGTTCGTTTTGTCTCACTTCCAGATTCAAATTATTTATTTTTCTGTGTTTTTTTAAATTTTTTGCAGTCGCTGTTGATTTATATATGGAAATCAATTTGTATGAGCAGAAGAAGAAGGATGAAGAGAAAGCAAGAGAGAAGGAGCTGAATGAGCTGTTCAAGATTGCTGTTGTTCAGCCCAAAGTTCCAGTTGGTATGCAATTTCTTTTTGTTTTAATACGTATGCTTACAAAGACAGCATATAATTTTACTAGGTTAACTTGTGCCTAAAGGCGCGGTGTAATTAAAAAAAAAAAGAGTGGCTTCTCTGACAATAGAGTGACGGGTGAGGTGAGGGAGGATGGGATGGATTACGGGGGGGAAAATGTGTTGGGGATAAAATTTCAAATAGCTAGCTGATTTATTATATAGATCTCTGAGTTCAAAATTTCTTTTGGGATATGTAATTAAATGCACGTCTGCGTATAACAAAACTTATTGAAGAATAAAGTGAAGATCGGACTCAGCTCTGAGTCTCAGTAATCCAGTTTTGTGGGGTTTTCTTCTTTGAAGTATTATTCGCAGTTTGGCTACAGACAATGTTTTTTTGTCTATTTCGCATTGCCAGCGCCTGCTAGTGTTTGAAACTTACTGGGACACACACACACAACAAACTTACTAGCAATATAATCGTTGACATTGTTCCTTGGATCGATATATTTACGAGAAAGCTCTTTTTTTCTTTCAATTTTACAAGGTGTTGATCCGAAGTCTATAGTATGCGAATTTTTCAAGGTGGGTCAGTGTGCTAAGGGTTTTAAATGCAAGTTTTCACATGATCTGAATGTCCAAAGGAAGGGTGAGAAGATTGACATTTACAGTGATAAACGGGACGAAGGTAATGGAATTAGCATTTCAGTTGATATAATAATGGTTTAGGTTCTTATTTTGGTTATTCATTTATTAGTTGTAATCATTTCTGATTTGAGATTTTGTTCTATTTGTTGCATGTGTGTATTTCTCGTGACAAAGAAACAATGGAGGACTGGGATCTAGAGACATTGGAGAAAGTTGTTGAGTCCAAGAATAAAGAGTATAACCAGAACAAACCAACTGATATTGTATGTTTCAGTCCATTTTAGCCATACTATGTTGAACTGTGGTATGTTTTGTGATCAATTATGCACATGAAAAAAGGAAACTTTTTATTGTGTATATATGTTGCTATGGGCCCCATAATTAAATTTTATGAAATGCTAAGTTTATCACCCTATACATCTGATGGTGACTGTACGTTGGCTCAGGATGAGGTAATTTAGATCCAGATACTCATTGTTGAGTGTAGCATTGATTTCTTCATGATAAGGACTTTCACACCCACGCTGCCCAGTGTGGTAGTGTAGGGACTGTTCATATAGTTTCCCACTTGTGTTTTGTGTTGGAAAAGCAATTTTTAGTTAATTGACTGTTATATTTTTATAGACTGCTTAGGTGCATAATAACGTGCAATATATCATGTGTACTTGCTGTTAAACTTGGTGTAAGAGCTTACGTCCTTGGGAATAATAGTGCTATTGAAAGGATGCAATAGTTCATCCAACTCGTGTCTTTCTTAAGCTTGTTCGAAACATGTATATTGGTGTTTCAAATGTTGGCCTGTAAGTACAAGTCACCCTTTGTCTGCTGGGACAGGAATGTTTTGGCAGTTGTAGGTTATAAGATGAAGTTACGTAGACTGACACTTATCTCATTGGTGGGTCATTACAAGAAAGGCTACTCAGCTGAGTTTCTCAGATTGGATTGTTGAAGTCAATTGAATTCTGTTGTTAAAAAATTGGCCTCATCTTCTGTTTGAATTGTGGCCCCTTCTTTGTCACAAGTGAAGTTCTGAAAAAATGGACTTTTTAAATATTTTTGCCCATGTTTTACAGGTGAAGGAGTTGTGAGAAGTTTGGGTGGCAGATGCAAAAATTTGATTGAACCTCTAAAATATATGGAAGTGTTGGTTGGCATAATATTTGACTTTCAACTCCATGAATGTGGGCAAGTTTGTTTTTTCAGGGCAAAAAAAAAAAAATCTGCTAAACATTCAGACATATATTACACATGATTCTGGAATTTGGTGTTGGTGATATTTGTAAGTTTCGCCTTTCACTTTTTTCATGAAATTGGTCGTCCGTTACAAAAAAAAAAAGAAAGAAAGTGTTATTGGTGTATCAGCAAATGGTGCCCCTTTGCAAAACATCATTATAGGTTGTTTGTCACTGAAAAAAAATGGTTTGATATAGAATATAATTCATGGTTATTGTTTCATTATTTAATTGAAATAAGTAATAAATGCATATATATATTGTATGTGGTTTACTTAGTTTATATTTTATGTGCAAACACTGTTGGAACCTTGTGAAATGTGGGCTGTTTTGGAACAAGATATCTACATCAATTGAACGTTGACGATCCTACGAGCAGGTGTGCAAGTACTTCCTGGAAGCAGTGGAGAAGAAACAATACGGTTGGTTTTGGGATTGCCCAAATGGTGGCAAAGATTGTCACTATAGACATGCACTTCCTCCAGGATATGTGTTGAAGTCCCAGATGAAGGCGCTTTTAGAGGAAGAGGCTGATCGGATACCTATTGAGGAAGAGATTGAAAATCAGGTGATCAGCTTATTACTGCTCTCACTGACTATTATTCCGCCTTCCTGTCATTTGTAATTAGATGGGGTGGTGTACGATCCTGATTGGAGGTTCAAAACCATTTCTTCTTAGTTTTCTGAGAAATACAAAGCTTAATTTTTTTTTTTTTTGAGATGGTTATTATTGAGCAAAGACTACAAAGTTGCAATAAAAGAAATAGGTAGTTGACGTCCAAACATCAAATTGCCTGACAGGCAAAATCTGGTATTCCTTAATATGATAAAATAGATGCAGAAGGAATATCTTTATCATTTGCAAATTATCCTCCTGTTTTATTGGCGAGTTATTTTCTTTGCTCCCTCCTTTTGTCCTTAATGTACTTTCAATAGCTTTTAAATTGTGGCTGTGATTTTATTGCAGCGTGCAAAACTGATGACTTCAACTCCGATGACTACTGAGTACTTCTTTCAATGGAAGAAGAAAAAGATGGAAGAAAAAGAAGCTGGCTTGGCGGCCCAGCGAGCTGAGAGGGCTAAGAATGACCGTATGAGGTAGTCATCTCCTTCATGATTAATTCCAGTTGGATAATTCCATTATCTCCTTCATGCTTAATTCAGTTAGATAAAATTCCATTGCTATTAATGCAACTTCCTTTCTTGCTTCCCCAGTGGTCGTGAGCTGTTTCTTTCAGATTCTAGTTTATTCGTGGATGATGCTGAGGCGTATGAAAAGTACCAGAGGGAAGAAGAGTCTGATGTTACCGAGAAGAAGGTAGCCTTGCTTGCTCTACTTTGTTATAGACTTCATTCATAATCTCTGAATCTTGTCGGAATTGTGTCAACCCACATTACAGCGGCTGTTTAATGTTTGTCAATTTGATGAGAAGTCTCGATGTGCATCAAAAAAAGGATACTAATTGCTTATTTATGTGAAATGTAGCGCTAACAATATGTAGCTCGAAGCATTTTTCTCTACCCCTTCTTACCTGGAAAAGCAGGGTCACCTTCCTTGAATCAAAAACCACCTGTTGGCTAAAGTACAGGAGTAATCACTTGTTGTCGATCAACTACACCTTTCAGCCTGATCGTAGGCCATATATATTTTGCACTGGGTGACAATTGCAGCTTTTTTAACTCAAATTATGACTTACTGTTTCCTCGTTCACTAGTGGAAGTTTCACTTGCATACAAGTTAAGGCTTGAATTAGCCAAAAAGCTTAATCTTCTGTGGTTTATAAGGATCTCAGGAATTTTCGAGGCCTTAAGAGTCATGTAGTTTGCATTCTGTTTAAAACTTGGAAATTTCTCTTATTAAAGGCTCATGCAGATTTCCTATTTTGTAGGAAACTGTGTGCGCTGCAATAGCAGTCAACTTGAATTATTACTATGAAAATTCTTCTTATTGATAAACTTTGTGTAACTGCATTTTGTAGTTGTTAACATTGAGAAATTGCCATTTTCACCAAGTAAAACAGAAGAACTTTTGTCTTCATGATCACCGAGTAAATAAAGATAATTTCATGTAGTGAATTGTGAAACATAATACACTTGTACAGTTGGTGCCTTGCCTAGTGGTGAAGGTGGGGCTACAGCGGAGAGGGCGCTAGGTTTCAAACACCATTGGTGGTGGGGTTCAATTCTTATTACTAGTAATAAAAAAGAAGAAAAGAAGAGACTGGTACACAGCACTGCATAGGAGATTATAACTCGGATTTTTATGGGTGTCCAAACACGGCATGATTAATTTCTAGATTTATTCTTTTTCCAGAGTCAGAACTATGTCTAAAGAATGTGGAAGTTCATGAAGTTACAAAGTTATAACCCTTTTTTGTGAATGGTTTCTTGAGCTATGTTGTGGACAGTAAAGGAAAGAGCAGTTCCTGCACTCAACATGAGCATGTGGCTACTGAAAAGTTTTGGACTTGTTGGTGATGTTTTCTTGCGCTGTTGAAGGGCAATAGGCAAAAGGACAGCCTGTACTCAATGTGCCCATCTAGGTGCTGAAAGTAGTCAAGGAATGTTTTTGGTGCAGTAAAATTGTAGTCTTAATTTCACAAGTTGTGAAAACTGACAATTAACTTACAATCTTGGTATGTCGAAACAATTTTGAGTAGTTTATTTTGCATATGAACATTACCAACAGCACCGAATTTGCATGGAAATACATACTCGAATCCATTAGCAAGTTCTTTATTGCTACTGTCTCTAATTGCAGGTCCAGGGAAATCCTTCTGCAGAGAGACCAAGCACCTCCACAGGTGCAAGTGCTGATCAGGAAGAAGTAGTTTCTGACGTGGATGATGATGATGATGATGACCTGGACATCAATGAGTTAGACGAACTTGAGGCGAGTTTGTTGAGAACATCTATTCAAATCCGAGAGCCTGGCATAGAGACTTCATCTTGAAAGGGGAAGAGGGTGAGATGTTTTGACATGGAATTGAAGAGGGGATTTCAACTGCGGTGTTCACCTTTTAAATTGATTACTGCTGGGTAGATAATTCACATTCTAACCTGGGAATGTTGCGCTTTCATGTGTTTCTGTTAGCGGTTGGAATGTGATTTATTGTTTTCTGTAAGGCAGAATCCAAGTTTTGATTCAGATTGCCTGCGTTGTTAACATAAAATTGGTCTAAGGATCAGAACTTTTCTAAGATATACATCCTTTTGTCCCTGTAACTCTAATGGTTGGATTGAACTCTTTTATTGTTTCTCATGGGATTCTGGTGCTTGTGGTTTTGGTATTGCATTTTTCCTGGATTCAAATCTTTTACTTTTTATCACATGTAGGGTGTTAAAGCGTATCCAGTACACGAGGCTCTCGCCATTACGGGGTCTAGGAAGGGTTAGATGTACGTAGTTTTACCCTTACAATTAGATAAGCTGTTTTCGCGATTTGAATCCGTGATCACAGAAGCAATTTTATTGTTGCGTCAAGGCCAGCCCTTGTAGGTGTTAGGTAGTGCTAATATTAGAGCCTTGTAACTGTAGGATCACCAGAATCCCCGGTGGGGAACCGTGCTTTTTGAAGCTTATTCTGGTGATGGAATTGGCTGGGCTCTGGTGGCCTGTGTCTAACCTCCCTACCGGAAGGTGTGAGATTCGAACCTCATCATAGGTGATGGGTGTTGTGTTAAAAAAAGGTTAGTCGTTACTTGGATCTTCATAAATCGTTCAATGGTTTCCATCTCTTTCCTTTAGAAGGATAGATAAACTGCAGTATTTATTAAAGGAAGAAGAAACATGTATCAACATCAACACAAAAGGGAAATGGTGCAGACTCTTTTACGTCCGTTTGTTTAGCGGAATAATGATAGAAAATATAACAAAGAGTTAATTTTTAAATTTTTGTTTAGTTAGTATGAAATGAATAAAAAATGATGAAAAAAATAATTTTATGCTTAGATTTTCTTACAACTAACCACATTTTTTTCTTACAAAAAACACAAGAAAAGGTAAGAAAGTTGTAATCAATACCCGCACTTTCCATTTTTTCTATATTTTTTTAAAATATTCAAATAGTTATTAATTTTAAAAAAACTTGGTATGGGTTAGGCTAACTATATATAATCTAGTTCAGAGATCTGGGTTTGGGTCGATCATTGTCCCAGAACTAGGTTATAATCCATACTTTTTTTAAAAAAAAAAAATTATAATACATTTTTTATTTTTTAATATATTCAAGGATAATTTAAAATTTAAGAAATTTTTTTTGCAACTTTTCTTTCTTTTATATAATAGAATGAAAATTTTTAAAACTTTCTTCGAATTTTTTCATGCTAATTAAATTTATGCATGAAAATATATATTTTTTTTTATTTTCTTTTATTTTCTTTTCTTTTACTTTATTTTCTATCACTTTTACTTTTCATTGTCTTTTTCTCGTTAACCAAACAAGCCTGGAGAGAAAGGCAACGAAAACAGCAAAAGAGAAGAAAAACTTTTCAATTCTTCTCACTTTTTCTCCTAACCAAACAATGAATATGTTTCCATTTTTGCCCTTCTTCAATTTATCTTGTAATCATTTTTCTCTTCTCCCGAACCAATCAAGGAAAAATAGAGAAAGGTGATTTTTCAAAATTTTCACTTTCTTCTATCTTTTTTTTTACTCTCTTTTAGTCTCTATTCTTTCACTCCCCCCACCAAATAAGAGAAAATAAGTTTTACTTTCCATCTGCTTTTCCTAGTCTTCCTAAATTTTTATTTTTCTTTCTCTTCCATTTCCGTTCCCTTCTTACTAAACACAATATTACCCTGATTATCTATGACCTTTTTTTTTTGGCAGCGCTATAGTTGAAGGGAGGGAAAGTTTTGAACTCAAAACCTAATCGATGCTATATTGTTTTTGGGAGGGAATAGAGGAAGGAGACTTAAATCCTTAACCTCAAAAAAACAAAATTTTCAGAATATAAGGAGTATTATTGGATCAAAGATCCGTTTTACTTTCCTTGACCTCAAGAGTTTTGAACTCGGCACCAAATTGATGCTATTAGAAGAGACTTAACAACTCGAATGGACCCTTTGAAATAAAAATCGTATTTGGATTAGTTACGTGTCCTTTTTTAATCTGATTAAAGATAGGTTATCCACGTCGTAATTAGGGTATTCATGAGCGATAAATCTCTTATGATTAGATTTTAAAAGATTGTCAAAATTTGAATTCAGGACGTCTCGATTAGGGCTGTTAATCAAATTGAGCTACTCGAGCTTGGTTTGAGTTCAGCTCGGGTTCGGCTCGTTCAGGCTCGGTTCGTTTTTTAAATGAACCTGAAATTGAACAAATTTTTAGGCTCGTTTAGAAAACAAGCCCTACAAACTCAGCTCAAATTCGACAGACTCGATTCGTTTATGTACAAATACTTGGACTCGCCTTGTTTTTGGCTCGTTCAGGCTTGACTCGTTTCCTAAATGAACCGAATTTGAACAATTTTTTAGACTCGATTAAGAAACAAGCTTTTCAAACTCGATTCAAACTTGACTCGGACTCATTCGACTAACAGCCCCAGTCTCGATTTACCTGTTCGTCCGTATTATTACAATTGAACTTTTATTTGGTTGCAATCTCCAAGTTTACCCATGCACGTGCCAATCACATGCATGTGACATGTATGACTAGGGATGTCAGTGGACCGAAGCGGGGGCGGGGGGTGTAGTCTCCATCCCCGTACCCGCCTAAAAAAATTTCGTCCATCCCCGATCCACCCCCATTAATGGGTATAATCTTAATCCCCATTCCCATCTGCGGGTAAATTTATAATCTCCGTCCCCGTCCCTGCTTCCCCCGTACCCACCCAAGCCCAAGCTCAAGTCAACATATCCAAAATTCTAAATAAATTCAATATTTTAAATAATCCAACAACATTTTAAATAATCTAACACAATATAATGTAACATAACATATTCCAACATAATATAAACAACAAATGTCCAAAATACTATTTGAATTTGATATAATTCAATATAACACAACATAACACAAATAATGTAATGGGAAAACTTTTCTGCCATGCAACTTCACACCTGTAATTTAATAAAGAACATAAAACATAAAAAACTATAATAATTGCATAAAGGTGAGGACTGTAATATGTGAAACATAAAAGTTCAGCTAGAGTGTTTATAGCAGAAAAGAGTATGAAGTTTTTACCAAATCATGTTTGACTATTCTATTAGAAATACATCCACAAAATTACAATCAAGAAATCTGTATATGACTACTTCAAACAAAAGAGATGTCAGGTTGTATTTGTACAATTGAAAGCAAGATAAATAAACCATCCAAATGGGATCACAAAATTTCTTTTTTTTTTTGGTAAGACCATCCGGTATCCGAAAGTCACTTTGGGCTCCGACTAATCTGGATTCGAGGCGGGAAGGACCACAAGGGCGGCAAAGCTCTCCCTACCGGACGCAGCTGCGTTCCCAAGACTCGAACTCGAGACCTTGATTAAGCTAGAACAGTCCCTTCCAAACTACTTTTGAGTAATCAAAACAGTACAGAACCTCAGGGCTTTAAGCCTTTAACTGGGATATATATATATATATATATATATATATATAGGGGACGGGGTGGGGGTAAGGGTAAATCCATCCCCGCCTTCATTTTCGTACGGATTTATACGGGTATCTCCGTATACGTTCACTGTCCAATACGTATAGTCCATCCCCGGTCCAAACGGGACGGATTTGAATGAATACCTATTTTTTTTCGATCCACTGCCATCCCGATGTATGACACACTCATGACATAAGCTCCATGACGTAACACATTGAATTCAAAAGATAAAGTCTTGTATGGAGACAAAATTGGGTCCCACCCTAGATTCTGCCAATCCACCTTCCACCTTTTCATTCATCAGCTTGTCTTTTACTTTCCCCGGAGCAGAGAACCATGTTCAAAATATTCAATTCAAGGACCCCACCTCTACTATCAAACCCATCTAAATAATTTTTCACATCACTTGCTATTTCCAGCATAAGTGGGCTGTTCAAAATTAGCTAGGGATAATGGTTGGGCACAACAAGTTCTTTTGTCACATCCCCCCCGCCCTAAAAAAAAAAAAAGAGCATGAAATGGTCAAATTCTTTTACATATTTCTCCATTTATGAATAATTTAGGGCCTGCGATAGTAATTAATCAATATAATTTGATATCATATTATTATTATCATGTACGTGTATAATTCACTAACACAACATATATAAAATGATTTGTTATCACTATTATAATGAATATTTATTCTCGAGAATCGAGCTCACTGAACATTTGCATCCTTGATTTAGAACACGTGATAGCTGATTACTTAAAATAAGAAGACCGCCGTGCGTTCAAAGGCCAACGAAAAGTCAAAAAATAATAGTAGATATAAAATGGGTCGAATTCATAATTCATTGAGATCAGTGATGTTTCATTCAGATCCGAACAATGATAAAGACTTATTTCACTGTGAGCTTTTTCAGTTTTAGTTTGAATTCCATCGTTTAGCTGTAAAAACCCTTTTTTTTTTTATCATTTTAGGAAGGGTTTTGCCTATATTATGGAGACGATTACGATTTTGGCTGTTCCTGTATATATTCTTTTATGTAATACGAATTATTTATTGAATAATATATCTTTTTCAGAGATAATTCTCTTGTTCATTTTTCTGTGAATTCAGAATACATTTCCTCTATACATTTAAAAATATTTTTTTTTTTGTGTTTCTTATTCCACTGCGTCATCGTAGAATCTTTTGGTGTTGTTTGGGGGGGGGGGGAGTTGATTGATCATTGTCATGCGTCTTCAATTGCCAATAATTCAAAGAGTAGGTACAGTTTCTACCTTAGGCTGCTAATGAGCCAACTTTGGTAACATTCACTCCTTCAATTTCTCTCTCTCAAGTGTACCCAATTCCAAGCAAACATTAGGACAGGGACATTTTGATATTCATCAGAGTAAAGGAAAGTGGTACCTCCCATAACTTCAAAATAAAGATAGCCTATGATTCCGATAAATAATCTTTTGCACCCACAATTCCCTTTGATTCCTTTTAGCTCTGGCGGGCGTGGTTTTGTAGTTGTTTTACGCTTCTTTCTTTTATGTCATAGTCTTGACTTATCGATGCGTTTTATATCAGATATATACAACATTTCCTTTTCACTCGTGGCTTGAATAAGAACCTTCTTTGTCTTGAGTTTCAAGTCGTTTGTGGAAATGCACAAAAGATGATGGTCATAGACCATGTTGTTGTCAAAGTTTGTGAAAAAATCAGCATACCTTCATCGGAGATATGGCCAACTTGGACCGGCAACTCCTTGGTTTTCAAAGATTTTCAATCATTAATAAAAGAATAGTTGTGACTGAAATTTATTTGACCAATCACAAGACATGAAATGGACAGCTATACAGCAGCATCAAGGGCCCATGTGTTATTGTTTGATGCTCACCCACAGCTCAGCCGCCATTACAGTTTCATATCTTGTGAGAAGATCCAAGAAGAGGATGACAAATGATAGAAGAAGGGTGGTATTGTTCCTACTTTTTTTTATTTATTATCATTATACTTGGTAAATAGTAGAATCGACCTGGTAACCACCACACTCTTAAATAGAGTTGATAATCTAGTCGAACTTTACGAGTTAAAGTCGAGCCTATTGAGCTCGTTTTTCTAAAGGAGTTTAATAAATTGTTCAAGCCGAGTCTAAAACGAGCCGAGCCTGAGTAGTTCGACTATTTTACATATAACGAGCTGAGTTTTACGAGCTCGAACCGAACCTTTTAAGCTCGTTTTCTAAAAAATTATTCGAGCTCGGCTCCCCGAGTCGAATATGAATAGTTCGGTTCAATTATCAGTCCTACTCTCAATATAGATTTAACCGTCTTAGATAGACTTTGAAATTTAAATATGGTTTTGTTCCAATTCGATTACTTATGTACTCATCGTCTCTCTTTCTTTTTGTATAAATACACATGGTCTACCTCTGCATATATATGTAGTAGATAATCGCTCAATCCACCCGAGGCAAGGGATCAGAGGGAAGGGCTGGATAGTTATTAGCTAGACCTAATTTCAATAAAGGGGTAAAGGGAAGGTAAGAAAGAGGAGTTACAGGATAAAACGATATGAAAGAAAGATTAGTAAAGGCACGTGTTAGCACTCTTGAAGAAAGGCTAAGTCTGACGGTTAACAAGATCCCCTTCTTGACTAGTTTATTTGTGATATCCTTAGACATTATCATTAACAAAAATGGGTTGGTAAGAACTTAATCCAATCACGTAACAATATTATTTTCAGATGAGTTTGACTTCGACCATTTAAATCAATTTAGATTTTGAGCTCAACTTAAATTTAATCTCCAATATACAGAAAGTCTACTGTCAATACAACAACAACAATATATTAAGTTCTAAATTAAGTCCAAATAATATTATTGAAAACATGAAAAAAAAATAGTTACCCTAACATGATTATCTAATTAGTCACTAAAAAGGGTTTATCCGGTACACGAAATTCTTAATACTTGATCAAGTCTACACGATTTTATCGTTACAGTGGAAAGACTGTTTTTGCGACTCGAACACTCGCATAGTTTAGTGACTCTTAAACCCAAAAAAGGGGACAAACTATACCTTAGTACCCATATACTATGATTCCAATCTCATTTTACAACTTTATTACCCCCAACAAGATGTGAGCAAATTTCTAAATTAGAGGTATACTGAGAATGATTGGGATTATAGTTTAGATGGCAAGTATAATTTTCATTCACAAAAGTTCCAAGCAGTGTGAACACATGAAACAAAAATTAATAAACAGGATAAAGTTTTATATTCTGTCTTATTTTTTTGTATAATCACACAGAAGCATCCCCCTCTGGCAAAAAGATTTGGACCACCCCTTAAAATTTATTATTATTTTATTTCTTTCAATAATTTAATTAATTCTATGCCTTTTTGACTGTCACCACTAAGCCTATTGATCGGATAACGCGAGTTCGTGTTAGATATTAGTGTTTTCGTATCAAAAAAATATTTTAATCATATTCGATCTGTTTATTTATTTGTGTCTAACAAATCGTGTCATATTAAGTTCGTGTTGTGTATGAATTGTGTATAACCGGTATATAAACGAGTCGTGTCGTATATTTTTTATTGAGTTCACTCATACCTGATTCATTTATTAATTATGTCTTGTCGGGTCCACTCATTTACAAAGTAGAGGTTTAAAAAAGACTCAAACTCTCTAATTTCGTATCATATTAATTGATCTGACATTTTTTTAATACCCCTACTTACCACACGCAACGTGGGGTCCCTTCTCAAATCCTTTGAATCTGATTTCTACAATGCGGTGGTCACTTGTGGGCTTTTTTGCTTTACAAAATGACACTTTGAATATAGCACTATAATTTTCTTTTACACAGGATTTTTTTTTTTTTTTTCTTTTCAAAGGGGGTGCAACACGAGAACTTCCCAGGAGGTCACCTATTCTAGTACTACTCTCGCCCAAATACGCTTAATTGCGGAGTTCTGATAGGACTTTTACACAGGATTGGAGTTTGCACAAGATGATCTAATCTTGTTGGAAAATGCTGGACTTTTTTTTGGTTACAGGATGTTTAATCTTGCGCTGATTACTCTCGAATTCAACGACTAACCATCGTGATTTGATAAAGGTTAGAGTATGTCCCTAAAGAGACAATGGTGGCAAGTCCTTACGAGATATGAGAAAAGATTGAACCTAAGACCACTAGATTTTCAAAGGTCATACTCAATTACTGAATCACACAGAAAAATACGAAAATGTTGGACTTGAGGCGAATCCTAAACTCAAAAATCTAGAATTTTGTGGGAAATGAAATAAAGATCGACCAACCCATTTATGGATGTAATCACAATTCACAGCTCGGGGGTATCAAATACGGAGTCAGAAGTGAATTATAAGTCAGATCAATCTGAGAATCGAGCGAGCTTAAACAGATTCCTCTTACCAAAAAAAAAAAAAGCAAAAAGCAAAATGTGTAAAGAAATACAATTCTGTCTCATACAAAAAACCCAAAGGGAATATGATGAGGTGCACAAACATCTTCTAGTAATTAGATATTGAAGAAGAAGAAGAAGAAAATGGAAATTTTCTTCTGAATAAGCCAAAACAAGATAAGAAAATATTCAGAATAGAATCATACACACTACAAGACATTCATATAGAGACCTTCTGTAACCCTGAATCCACATAATACTTCCTAACTGCTAAACATGCTCTCTCTCTCTCTCTCACACACACACACACACACACAGACACAGAGCTTCTTTCATCAGGGTCATACCAGCTAGCTTCCCCACTGGGTTGCAGAATTCGAGCTTTAGCCATGGCTTTCTGGCCCCTGTTTTTCATACCCCCCCTGTTGTCTTATTTTTCCCAGACTTGAATATGTTGGCTATGATCTGATTCTGACCTCTCTTTGGTGGTGGTGGAAAGGTATCTTTCTCTCTTGGCTTGGGCTTGGGCTTGGGGTTAGGCTCGGAGACTTCACGATCCATAGCTCTGAACTGTGGAAGGAAAACAGAGATTTTCAAGCTGAGTGAAGAAGAAGAAGAAGAAGCAAAGAAGAATGAAAGAAGATGAGGGTGGTAGAGGACAGTGGGGTCTCTATATATAATATGAATGATGGGTGAGCAATGACCATATAAGCCAATTGGGAAGCGTAAATATCGGAGGTAACGGTGACACTATGGCATTGTTGCCACGTAAGATCATTAACTAATTATGAAATAACAAATACGATTAGTGAACCTTATTAACATGACTGAAGTAGTTATTGATAATTAGTAAAACAGTGGAGCCCACTAAATTTACTTAATATTTTATTAATAGTTGATGGCACCATATCGACTGTCTTATCCGATATTTTTTCAATTGGAACACTCAGTTCCACCGGTGTGAACACAATAAAATAGTCTTCGGAGTGCTATAACGTTGGTTTGTTTTGTTCTTTCTAGTGTTTCTTTTCGTACAGTTGAGGATAGCTTTCTGTTGTTTGTGGTGTATATGGTTGGGATGTCACATGGCACATGAGATTTAAAAAGATAAGAACTAATTTGGTAAGGTTTGAGTTGGAGTTTAATGACCACATAAAATCTCGGTTTAACTTATGTGCGGGATTGGTAGACGATTGAATGCATTCAAGATTTATGTTGTAACAATGAGTCTAAAAAGTGCGTGGTTGGGACGATTCGCATCGAATAATAATATTTGAATTTATTTGGGAACTCAATTCATTATAACCATTAGATTCAATATTTAATCAATTGGGTCTCCAAATTAAGTACAAATAACATTTTTCTTTACCGTCACGGAAACAAATATGACGGGTTTTCTTATGACATAAGAACTAGATAAGGGAACATCTAAGGGGTAATTCAAGTGGTAATAAAGATGAGTTGTAAATTCAGACGTCTTGAAGTTGAAACTTGGTAATTCTTTAGGGTCAAATCATGAGGTATTTATTCCTTATGAATACCCTAATCTCGATGTAGATGACCTGCTTTTAATCGAATCGGAGAGGGAATTAGTCGATATACACGTTAGCTGAACTTGATACACCTATCATTAAACCAAAAAAAAAAGAAGGAACATCATACTGCTACACAGATGGGGACTGCTGAGATTCCAACAAAATATAGGAAATATAGGGAAATATTTTGATGAAGATGGTGGGTGGAGTTTGCTTAACAATTACAGATGTAAAAAACATATATGATTAAGATGATTCTTGGTTATAACAAAATAATGAAAATACCCATGAAGAACCTGAAGGTGGATAACTATAATACCACAGAAACTTACCAAAACATAACAGTTGAGGCCTTTAGGCAAAAATCAGATTCTGCCATCAAAATTATACTAGGTTTATTGCTAATTTTAATTTTCAAATTGCTATTTTTTTTTTTTTGGGGGGGGGGGGGGGGGGGGGGGGGGGTGAAGACTACTTTTTATTGACTTTCTTGATAACTATAAACAAAATCTTTTTTTTTTATTTTTATCAACGGTCAGGAGGGTCTCGGTCAGTTTACGTGACTAATCTCCTCCCTAGTCTACTTAAAAGCAGGTCATCTACGTCGGGACTAAAGTATTCATGGAGAATAAATCATTCATAACCTAATCCCAAAGAATCGACAAATTCTTGTACGAAGAACAACTAGACTCATTTTTTGATGTTCTGGTCAAATTTTTTTGGGGAAAATCCAGTTTATCCCCTTGTGGTTTGGGTGTTTTGTACATGACCTCCCTATGATTTGGAAATCAGCACATTACCCCCTTATGCTTTTGGACTGATATGCACAATTAACACCGTAAACAGAAGTGATAAAATGACTTTAGTACCCTCAACTATTCATCATCTTCTTCCTCCCTCTCAATTGTTGCCTAATTTTCTGAAAAATCAACCAACCACCCAACTTTACAATCTTTTCTCTCTCTCCACAAAGCACCAAACTTCCTCGGACCAATGCCAATATCCTCCACTCTCAATCTAGTTTTAAACCGCCACAGACTTGTTTCCTTAAATAGCCCCCATGACCCAAGAATTTAAGCTCAAAGGTGATCAGAAACTCATTTTGATAGGTTATTTATATGCCAGATTTTTTTCAACATTTGGGCCAACTTTGGCCCTTAATTTCTCCCTCGTTTCTCAACTTTTTTGGGTGATTCAAATGCCTAAATTTAACCTATTTCTACCCTCTTTCCAACCATGTATTTAGTTTGTCCAGATCATGCACAAGATAAGTGGAAATCGAGCTCCAATGTGACGGGTTCATCATTTTCAAAAATTGTCACGATTTTTAATTAAATTTTCACTCACCAAACCTCATTCTTTCTCGATTCTAACTTCAAAAATGGATTCCTTGACCCTAAAAATGGTGGATTAGGCCGCCCTTCACCCCTGAAACTCGAAATTTTGAATAGCCAAAAATTCAAGTTTCAAGCTTAAACAAAGGTTTTGATTTTCTCTCATTATACACCACGGCCACTAAAGAAATTTTAGGAAATTGTTACTGAATATGAAAACAAGCTTACCCTATCACAGAATTGTGGATGATGCCTTGTAGCAAAAGTTCTCTTTGCTCGGGTTTTACAATACTACCCATTTGCAGAGCACAAACTCAATTTGTTTGATTGAACTTGGCTTTGAAGTGGTGGCAATGGTGGTGGTGCACAGTAGGGTTGTAATTTAGTGGAGTGCGCAGAGGTTGTGACAATTTGTGTTGTTGCATAGTAGGAATGGTGGAGGTAGTGGTGTTGTTGGGCAACACAATTGGAGAAAAAATATAAAAGTCAATTGCTTAGGGAGATGAAGATTGAAGAAGGGTATTATTATACTTTTATTGTATGTATTTTTGGAAGGAAACACGTTTTGTTATGTCAAACCTCATGTTAGGCGCGTGTATGTCACAGATGGTCTAATCTAACGGAAAAACTAACGGTAGCATTTTAGTCCAAAAGCACAAGGGGATAATGTGCTGATTTCCAAATCATAGGGGGGTCACGTGCACAACACCCAAACCACAAGGGGGTAAACTGGATTTTGCCCAATTTTTTTTTATTTTTTTATACTTGATGTTCTGATCAAATTGATTGCACTGAAAATGGAAGGGTGACCATTAGAAAAAGAGGATGCAGAATCCTTACATTAATAGTACTTACTACTTAGCAAATCAGTTTACCTTCATCCAACAAAAGTTCCTCTCTTTTAACAGGCAGCCTCTCTTCAATTCACTTTATCAAAAGTGATTCCCTCATGTCCAATGAAGCTCTCTCTCTCTCTCTCTCTCTCTCTCTCTCTCACACACACACACACACAATACCCAAAAAAATACAGAACAATATGGGTGAAACAAATAAGATTACAGTATGAATTGTCATGTGGATCAAAAAATATGGGTGTTTATCTGGAGTGTAGGACCTTTGGAGGGTTTTTGGATGCCTAACTTCTGCCACCAACTTCTCTCTTTCTTCCAACTCTTAATGCATTCTTCTTCAATATCTTCACCAACTTACTGAATATCTTAGCTTTGATCTGACCTCTCTTTGGAGGAAGTCTTGCTCTATTTTTCTTTAACATCTTTTTGTCTTCAATTTCCATTTTTTTTTTCTTTCCTAGAAAGAGTTTGGATACTATGTAAGCTGTGTAATGAAACAGAGAAAGAAAGCAGATGAGAAAATTTCTACTGTGTTTCTTGACAGTAGCTGAAAGAGAGCTTTCAAAAATGAGCATAACAAGACATAAAGGGGGCAATTGGTGGATGAGCCTTGTGGGGGAATGTGTATTATATAATTGGTTGGAGAATAAACTTTCACTGTCAAAAGGATTCATGCCATGTGAACATTCACTTCAAATTCAAAGTAAGCAAAACTATATTCTTTATGTGGATTGTCTTTGAATATTAAAAGCATCCCCAGGTATACCTGTCCTGTTGTTAGTTTAAATTATTTCTCTCGTGACAGCAAACATCAAAGGGCATAATGATGCAACATGTATCACAGAAGACTACATGGCAGATCAAGACCATCAAAAGTAGCGCTGATTGAGCATCAATCAAGATTAATTTTGGGCAACAATGTTAAAAATTTTTGAAAGACCCCATTTCGAAAAGTTCTTGACGATCTAATCAAGATTGAAACATGTATCTTCCAACCACTTTTTAGGTACTTTTCTATTTTTTTTTCCCATTGTTTGGGATATTTCCGTAATATTACTTATTTGCTTGGGTTTTCTAGTAATTTAAAACCATTAGAGTTTCATATTTTATATTGTGTTGAGAAACTGAATTTCAGTAGTTGATATTATTTTGAATAAACATAGAGACGAGTTTTCTTTTCTTTCCAATTGACTTGATATTCTTCGTGAATCAGCAAGATTTTTGAAGACTTTAATTTGGTATTATTGCGATAATTAACATGCTATAACTTCTTATGTTTAATTTCGATTTTTTATTCATGTTACCCTATATTTGACCCTTCATGGTCCACAATGACGGGAGTCTTGTACAGTGGATTACCATTTTATATGAAAAAAGAACATACACTTCATAAATACGTAAACTTGTGCACCATGTGCAACTATCTGTATTCATAGAACTCACATTTGCATATTGAAAGAAAGAAAAAAAGGCTGATAATACTGTTCAAGTGCATATTAAGGCATAGAGTAGTCAACAATGTAAATAAAAGGTATTCTCAAGAAGTTGGTGCTCTTTTGCTAAAAGAATGGGGTCTCCTAATTAATGAAAAATGTATTGGAGAAGATTATATTATATATATTATTTCATGCAAAGCTTCTCGAAAATAAGCCAAACCCATATTTTAGTCAATGAACTAAATTTTGTGTTAAAACGGTCGAAACGTCCGAAACGTTTTTGTTTTCATGGAGACCGAAACGAATTATTGATTAAATATCAGAATTCCTATGTTTCGAGGTGTTTCGAGGTATTTTGACATGTTTTAACATGTGTTTTGAAATATTTCGGTATGTTTTGACTAATATTTTGAAAATAAATTTTTAAAATTTTTTTTGTTTTCATCTTGTTTCTAAAATGTTTCCGTT